>OX411308.1:71644815-72084813 GCA_948150685.1 Rhaphigaster nebulosa
GATATTTATTTACAATTAAAAGTGGCCTTAGCTGTAAGACTGACCTTCTTTCGTCCGCAGCAGAGCATGCTGGTAGTCGGCCGCTGGGTTCCGAGTCCTGTCGTCACCATCGGACCACTGTCAGCTCATCACCTCTCGCCCATCTTCTGGAATACATTAAGAATATTATGAGTAAATATATTATAAATTTAATTTTTTTTAATAATTTGGTAAATTTCACTTCGAAAAGCATATAAATAACCTGTATCTTCACATCGAATATGTATGTATATGGAGTTGATTACCAAAAGATAATGGAGTCTTAAAGACGTCCAGCTTCCGCCTCTTAGTAAAAAATAAATATCAATCTAATAAAAACAAATAAAATAAAATCTGTGATTGATATATTTACCAATAAACACAATTCGGTAAGGAGACAGAAACTGAGAAAAAAATTCTCATAGACGAGACCTGATGGTATTCTTCGTAGAAAGTGTGATCAGCATTGTGCTCTAACTACCTGATTTTTCCTCTATCAGCTATTCATTTTAGAATCCGAGGGAGCTATGAAACACCTCTTAACAATGGTTCTCATCCTGAAGAAGTCCACAGATGTTCTATCCAACAGAAAATTTTCTTGCAAAAGCAAGATGGACTGGTTAAAATTTATTGAACTAATTGTTGATTTATTGATTAACAAACTTCGATGAGCGAACAGATACTGGTAGAGATATCGCATAAACGAACTTATGGTATTTTTGGGAAAAAGTGAGATCAGAATTATGCTTCTACCACGATTTTGCTCATATTAGTTACTGATAATGTTATCTATCATCCGATGATGGCAAAAATGAAACATTCATGGCAAACATTCTAATATTGACTGTCACCTACACAAAACAAGATATGTTGACTAGGAGACGATATAGAAATATCTAATAAAAAGTTATCAATTCATGAAATAAAAGAAACAATTTGAATTGTGAAGTGAGTATGGAGAAGGGTTAATATGAATATTTCTGAATTATCAGTATATTTCTGTAAGATTCCTGAATAAAGTTTTGAGTCTCTTAAACACCAGTAAATACCTAGCAAGTCAACGTTCGCCAATTTGGATATCATAGCATATCTTACATCAACATTCTAAAATAATATCTTCCCAATACATCACCTTAAAACAATTTTAAATACAAATATTTGCTAATCAAATATTTTTGTATTTCTAAAATCATTAAAATTTACTAAAATCAATAAAGTAACAGGCAAAATCAATCGAAAAAATTGTGAGAACAATATCTAATATTGTTATGTAGCCGTTCGAATATTATACTACACCAATACGTCTTATATGAAAATTCTGATTCCATAGTAACCATGATCAAATTATCAAGCGGTTTGTACATAACATTACACATAACTGAATAAGCTTTCAGTTTCAGACGACGATCCAACTAAAATTCGCTAAGAATCTGAGCAATCAACTGGTTGGGAGGATAACTGAAAGGAATATGATAACAGATTAAGTTAATTGAAAAGGCATTAAATAAAAATGCCTTCTCCTTGGCTGAGAAGATTACTCTTGACAAGACGACTCTTGACTCTGGTGCCACTGAGGTTTCTAAAAAATATGCATGGGAGCATATTACACAGGAGGTTATAATTACGAAACAATCTCGGATAATAGTATGATTTGGTAAAATGAATTTCTTATTCATATATATTAGATTTATTCCAACACTAAGAAATACAACTATATAAGGGAAGACTAGGAGCTGTTGAAAATCTCAATTCAGACATTCAGACGCAATTTAGACAATAATTAACGTCTTTTGTTAATTTTTTAAACGCTTCTGACATTTATCGTGCATATTTTCCTGCATATTGCTTCAGGCTATACCGCCTATTATTGCAGGTTTTACTGCATATTTGAAGACTTTTTACTGCATATTATATGGCATATTTTAACCTTTTTTTCTGTCAGAGTGATCCAATTTTTCAAAACGAAATAATTGAATTTTAGAGCGATGAGAAGGGTATATTGATTTATATGTAATGAAACGGTGTTCTACAGAGTGAAGTATATTAACAGATTTTTTTTATTCAAAATTGACGTCAGATTTGTTTTTAGCATATTCTAAAACCCCTAAATTCAAATTTCCGAGCGAATAAAAATTGTTGGCAAGGTTCAAATTTTTTTTAAGATTCATATAATCGCTTATAAAACAGTCCTTCGAACGATTCAAACCAATTTTGAGGTATCGGTAAAGGTCCTCAAACTCCGCGATTTGCTTTAAATGTGGTGTTTCTACGTGTTTAAGAACCAACGTTATCCGCAAAAAACTTCAATTCTATTTTTATTTGGAAATCTCTTTTTTTTACACTGATCTTCTAAGAAAATGCAATAGTTTTTTATATGCATTGAAAGAAGAAATTCGTCTCTTTTTAACGATTTCAAGAACGTCGATATCGGGTAAATTGAAGACGAGATATGGAGCTTCAAACTCAAACGTAATTATGTGGTTTCCAATATTTTGAGCACCCTCGGATCTGAAAAAAAAGGTTTTTGTTTTAGATGATTTTTGCAATATTAAGATTTTTTTACGAGCTAAATCTAAATATGCCATCATTTTTTATTTCAAAAAAATCTATAAGGCTAGTTTACTTGATAATTTAAACATTTTTTTAGATTCATTTGACATATAATAAACTTTTTTTAACGTTATATTTTTCTTTTAATGTACTTTAAAAAACAAATGTTTAGCTGGAAAAACCATGTCGATATCATTTATCACACATTTTCAGCATATTTTATTTATTTTTCCCAGCTCTCAGGGCCCGTTGGATAAAACGGTAGGATCTAGGTCAACTTTTTGAATTTAGAATCATCCAAAACATTTTGATTAAAATCGGCGACGGCCACATCGTGCACTCCCCTTGTCAGTCAATCCCCGTGAATGTTTTGAAACATTTTGAGCTCAAAATACTGAAACCATATTTCATTATATTTTAAGTATTTTCAACTTTTTGCTCATGTTTCTTAGCATAACATTTGTAAGTACATGATCATACGGTAATAAATTATAAATAGCCAATATGTGCTAACCAAAAACAGTTAAAATAAAATTTAATTTAATAAAAAAAGTTAATTTAATAAAAAAGAAAATTTCCTATTACGGAAATAACTTTTATACCTTACAATCCCATTCGTCCTAAGGGACGGAATGAACTTGGATATTGTTAGTGAAGTTGACATCTATGAATATTGAAACTTGGTGTTTTAGACGGGTGTCTTCCACACTCAAATGAAAATGAAGATTCTTCTTTACTCAATACATTAAATTACTTTCTATATGTTTACATGCATACATGTAAGAAGCTTTCTGTATTTTGAAATGCACAGATGAACGGGACGGAATATACTTGCAAGGGGCCGTAACATGTAATGGAAGGTACCCGACTACTACACCAAGGTTCAGTATTCATGGATGTCAACTTCATCAACAACCCACCAAAGTGTTTAAGTAGATATGCAAGTACATTCTGTCCCTTAGGAAGAATGGGGAGATATAAAAGTTATTTATGTAGTAGGAAATTTTCTTTTTTATTACATTTTTTTTATATATATTATTCCACGAAAACATTTTGTTTCCATGGAAACTGAATGGAATTTCTATGGAAACTAAACGTTGATGGTGACGTTATTCTTGAATGTGTGAACCAGGAACCACATGCAACTTCTCGTGATTAATCGGTCGTAGTAGGAGCTTCTAATGCCGCAGTGGCTCGTCATCTTAAAAACCAGGGTGCACGGAATTTAAGGTCCGACCCACACAACTTGGCAGAGGCCCGAGCCCAGCAGCGAGTTGATATGCTTGCTTAAAAATCCGAAAGATGGCTGGTTCTGGAAAAAAATTATCACAAGTGACGAAAAGTGTATATTTTTTTAAAAACCTAGCAAACAATGTGGATTCGGCCAGCTGAAGCTGCACAACCGAAAATTCGCCAAGATCGGTTTTGAAAAAAAGTGATGCTTTGTGTTTGGTGGAACTTCGAAGGCGTTTGGCATTTTGAGCTTCTTCCTGGTAGTGATGATGGTAGTGTAGTGGTCTCAAACCTTTATTGTGAACAGCTAGACTGAGTTTATGCAGTTTTGAGTGCAAATGCACCCCGCTTTCGTCAACAGAAACCAAAGCTCCTACCCATCGTTCTCGTTTGACCAAGGAAAAATTATCGGAACTGCAAGCAGTAAACGTTTTGCCTCATCCTGCATATAGCATAGATATTGCACCATCAGATTATGGTTTGTCTAGATCAATGGCTTATCTTTTAAAAGGTCGGATCTTTGATAATTACGAAGACGTGAAAATTAAATGTAAAGAGTTCTTTGCCTCAAAACCAAAGGAGTGGTACCGGCATCAAATCCAATTACTGGCAGAAAGATGAGTGAAAGTAGTTGAAAACAATGGACTTTACTTTACGTAGTATAAAAAAATGTTTAAAATATGTAATCTGAAGTAAAGCTATACTTTTAGCACAAGGACTTTTAGAACAACCTAGTAGTTTCCCGAAGATAGCAGTATCTTAAAAACGACACAGCGCACAGTGGTCAGGGAGGCGAAAAAAACTATTTTTCGAAATATTTGAATCTGCAAGTGGACTTAGTATTTTGAATACATAAGAGTTAAGTAATACATGTTGGTCATCTGAAAAGGTTGTGACACTTTCAACATTAGTTAAAAGACAAAAAGATTAAACACTTACATACATCGTAAGTGATGTTTTTTAGTTTTTAAGATTCGTAGCCAAGCATCTAGTATTACACAAAAAAATCGATAATACAACAAAGTAATTATTTTTTTTATTTAAAAAAAAATGTTTTTATAACGAATCTAGGAAAACATAAACTTTTATACTTCTTATTTTTTTGATTTTGAAGATATCATATATTTTTTAAATAATAATCAAATAAGCAAGGTTTACGAAAGTTTACTAATACATAACTAATGTGTTGCATCTTCCGCAGTTTTCTGTCTTATATGAAATTAATACTTAAACTGTCATCTAATCAGTGCAACAAATTTTATCTGCGAACACCTGCGACCGTTGTATTTATTCCAATAAAACCAACTAAAAGTACTTAGTTATTAAAAGGGTTGTGCTGATCAGAACATAAACAAACTCGCTTATCCTTTCAGTTAAAGTTTATTTATTTTCCTCAGTCTCTTGCAACTGTTCATTCGGACAAGTACTAATTGCAGTATATTTGTATGACAATGTAAAATTTCCAATTGTCATATAGCGAAATAGCCTATATAGTTTTAGACGATGAACGTAATGTTGTGAATTGCAAGTAGAAATTGAGGAGTGATTTTCCTCAGCTAACACCGGAACAACTGGAGGAAGTTAAAAGGTATTTGAACCAAGCATTCTACCACGATTAAATCAAATATAGAATGAATCCTGTCTAAAAAAGGACCGCAAAAGTTACGGGGACAACAAATGACGGTAATACCTCACAACGATTTTTTCAAGATCCACCAACCACAGCTGATTCGGCGCTAAGAAATTATCCTCGATGAGATCAACAGTTATGTTGGTGAAGACCCATCATAATTTGTAACGGACACTGCATTATTCGTGAGCTTAGTAACATGCCCAATACGGTGTACAAGATCTGGAAGCACTATAATTCAGCTTCGATATTGCCGTTGGAGATTTTCATTGAGTAAGTGGAGGAAGCGAGAAATAAATATTACCATCAATATCGACTCAGTAATTCAAGAAAATTCAGCCTAATTTCGACCAACGAAGATGTCCTCCTTACGTCAGATGTTTATATCAATCAATTTCACTCAGAGCCTAAGATGAAGGGCAAATTGGATTTCCATAAAGATGTAAAAAAAGTTTTAATTTTGTTAATAAATGAATTTATGAACAAATTTTATTCAAATCTAATTATCTAATAATTAATAATATATATATATATATATATATATATATATATATATATATATATATATATATATATATATATATATATATATATATTCCATAAAGATGTAAAAAAAGTTTTAATTTTGTTAATAAATGAATTTATGAACAAATTTTATTCAAATCTAATTATCTAATAATTAATAATATATATATATATATATATATATATATATATATATATATATATATTTACAAATTTAAATTACTTTGAAGACAATGTACAACGGATAACAACAATATCAATTATAAAAAAAAGTTTCATCCAAAAAACTTCATTCATTATTTGAAAAAACATTAAATAAAAATTAATACTTGAATTAAAAAAACAATAAATAAATGAATGTATGAAAATCATGCATAAATCTTACATTAATTGTAACTAAATGTTGTACACACTATGTATAGGAATAAATATATTTATTTAAAATTGATAAAGAAATATTTAAAAAATCTGATGTGACAAGCACATGGCCTTCCGCCAATTCAATATTAAAAAGCAATTTGGAATTTCAAGTAAAGTACCGCTTACGGTTATTGAATATTATTCCTAATGTTATAAAAGTCTCCAATACTAAATTTGAAAAGAATTTGATTAAATTTACACATCTTTTTTCACCAAATTCTATTTGGAGCGAAAAATAAAGTAGGAACAACTTCAGATCGAAATTTGGGAGCAGAAATTTAATAGTTTATTTGTAATGGTATAAAAATCTGTAATATCAAATTTGAAAAGAATACGATCATACTTAAACATTATTTCTTACTGAAATCTTTTAATATAATTTTTGATGAACGTTTACATTAACCTTCAAGTACCACTTTCGGTTTGCGAATTTTAACCCAAATCTTGAAAATCGATTAGGGCCTTCAAATTAAGTACCACTTCCGGTGATCATGTAGTGACTAAAAAGAGAGGTGCGCAATGAGAAGTTACAACAATCCCACTAGCAAAATTTCGGATAACCGTTTTTGTGTTGATTACAATATTTCCTTTACTGTGTATAAAAAATTAAAAATTATACAACATATGATAAACATTACAAAACAAACTAATAAATAAAAAAAATAAATAGGAGATATATTTTATATTATGCAATAGAATGTATTTCAGTGAGAATATATCTCTTTTGTTCCAGAACCAAATAGATCCTTTAAGAATGTTGCTTTGGTACAAGATAACTTATGTAATTAATACCTTAGTGGCTATTTTTTTCATTATTTTTTTTACAATCGATATTTATTTTTTTAATTGAAAGATGCGCTTAATATTGATTTATGATAGTATTATTCTAGACGTGATGAGAATATTATCATTGACGAAGTAATCATCCATGCATGTGATATTATTTTTGCCTT
Source organism: Rhaphigaster nebulosa (assembly GCA_948150685.1). Lineage (NCBI taxonomy): Eukaryota > Metazoa > Arthropoda > Insecta > Hemiptera > Pentatomidae > Rhaphigaster > Rhaphigaster nebulosa. The sequence continues at coordinate 71,652,145 of OX411308.1, forward strand.
GGTCAGGCTCCGACGATACGCATATATTACTCAGAATTCCCATGAAGGTGACGAAGAGGTGGTGTAATATTTTGAGGTCATGTGCTATGAAGGACACCCGTATTTACTCATCCTCTCGTCCTTGTCAAGTTTATGCGTCACAGCCATATATCAGTTTTGAGATCGTTTCCTTCGTTTGTTAGAAATATTAAAAACAGTCGAAGGTTACCAAAGATATTGCTAATTCATATGATGGAAAATGAGGCACTCAGGAACAACAGACACTGCGACGAGAATGGTGCACTGATACAAATATGCACTACGAGCAACACCAAAATATATCCTGGTGATTTCTACCGCTTTACTGGAGTGGCAGTAGGAACTGAACAGAAAAGGAATGACCATCAATGCCTCGAAGAGTAAGATACCGGTCCATACCCGAGACGAGGAGGAGGCAGTGGAGGTATATTGTAACGGTGAAGTTCTCGAAATAGTTGACAACTTCGAATGCTTGGGAACCAACATAAACAGCCAGGGCAGAATAGATTGGAAGATAGCTAAAAGGATTGCTAGAGCAAACCAAATCTATTACAGCATATGCAACAGCATCGTTGGCTATATGGATGTGGGGCAAGAGACCAACCTCCAAATTTACAAGTCCGTGTACCTCCCTACTCTTACCTACGGAAGCAAGAGCTGGGGCATGATCGACAAACAGATTAGCAGAATAACTGCAGCCGAAATTAAGTACTTACGCAGGATTGCAGGAAAAACTAGAAGAGACCGCGTAAGAAACGAAAGCATTTTAAGGAAGGAGTTTAAATTCATGCAGTAAAAGCCACCCAAGAGAAACGACAGCCCAAGTGGTTTGGCCATGTTTGTCGAATGAGCGAGGACCGGGAACCCAGAATAGTGATAGAGGCTCGACCCACCGGCAAGAGGCCACGTGAAAGTCCTAGGATTTCGTACCAGGAATATATCCAGACGATTGGAGGGAAAAAACACTCAAACAAACGAAGCAGCTCTGTAAGGACAGCTACGCCTGGCAGCGTTGGATTGAAGCCCCTCCACGCTATAAATGGCACAGGGAGGAAGAAAAAGAAGAAGAAGAAGAATTTCTACCTCTCATTGTGAGAATATTTAATGAAAATTCATAATTTAATTATTAGCGTTAATTTTATACGTAACATACGTAATATTTGGAATTAAAAAAGGGTAGGTAGTTCTTTTTTCCAGATTTACCTCATCTGGCACAGAAATACATTATTAAAAACGCTGCAAATTATTATACAATGATATATTATTTTCAAATTGTAATATTTAAAAAATATCTAGTTTCTTTATTCACAGGACTTTCCGTATTGCTTTGGTTTACAGTTTAGACAATTAGATTATCTTCCAAATGAGCATTTTGAGTGTTTCGGGAAAGGAACAGGTGCAGAATACTTTATAAAAGATATCTACCAAACTCGGCAAAGAAATAAAGCCGTAGGCATTTTGCACTATGAAGCAGAATTTGGAGCTTGTCCCAACATGATCGCCGTGAGAGTGTCGAACTGGGAGTGTTAAGAAGAAACTGTGTCAATACAAGTAGGCTGAGATGCTTAGGACATGTAATCAGAGGGTAAAATGCTACAGAGGAAAATATTGGATGTGTACAGTGGCAAAAGGAAAGACCAAGAAGCTAACGGAAGTGCAGAAATAATTCAAGGAAGGATGAAGAAGAGAGATGCGGGGAATTCAGGAGCCCGCAATTGATAAGTCAGAAGGCCTAGGGCCACGCCGACTTGTAGCCCCGGAGAATTAGTCTAAAAAGTTCATTACGCTGTATTTCAGCTAATACTGGTCCGATTTAAAAAAATATATATATATATATATATATATATATATATATATATATATATATATATATATATATATATTTGCATTTGTAAAGAATTTTATAACATATCAATAAGCAAACATTTTCCGCTGATTATACGAATGCTCCTTTGAAAGATTATCGAAATTCCTAAGAAAATCGAAATTAAACCACTATTAGCAAAGATAATGCGCATTGAACATTATAGTCAAGCTTTTATTTTTCTACCGCTGCAGGTCAGAGGAACAGCAAGACATAAGGAAAGTGTTGTAATTGAGTAAAATTTTCGATTTGTAGTTTTCTACGGTTCTACGCGTCGCAGAGCAAAAAGTAAAAAACAAAAAACATATTTTAAGCCATTGGTCTGTTTGTGTCACAATTATGTCTTGAACCGGTAAACTAATTCTCTGTTGAACATCATTTTATTTGATTTTTTAACACTACATTTATACACACAATAATTACTTCCTTGTAGGCAGTAAAGAAAGCCTTGTAATCGCGAAAATTTTTGGTTTTCAGATTTCAACAGAACTATCCATTTAGACCATCCCTGAATACATTTTGACAAGTTTGTCGTGACGTCTGTCTGTACGTATGTTCGTTCGTACTTATCTCGCCTAACTCAAAAACAGTTAGTTATTTTCATCAAAAATTATATTAAAATGTGGTGCAAAACTTCTCAAATTTGGGGTATAAGACTTACATATGAATATAAACAACATAATATATTTTGGTTATAATTAGCGAACCGGAAGTGGTACTTTACTTGAAGGTCATCATAATTATCAAAAGGTTTATTCAGAGATCATATAGTTTGGTGATAAAGGTTATAAACGCGATTTTTTTCCACTCCAATTAAACCATTTAATTACTTGTTTTAGGTGTGAAAATGAGCGCGTTCAAAAATGCAAACTCTTCAGCTTTATATAGACTTCGTTTTTACTTCTTTGTATGAAGGAAGTATTGTAATCGCGAAAATTTTCGGTTTGCAGATTTTAACGGAAATATACATTTTGACTAGTTTCGTCGTGACGTTTATGCGTACGTTCGTACATACGTTCAATTAACAAAGTCGATGCGTGAAAGTCTTAAAAATACTTTATTAAACAGAGTACAGAGTTAGATGATATAAAATAGTGAGCTACTGACAGTGTTAACTACAGATAGACTCTACTAAAGATATTACTACTGGACGTAAAGCTAACGTAGTGAGAGTGTACTCACGTTCTCATATTCTCTTACACTCTATCTTACATTCTAATTCTTACACTCTAATTTACATTCTAATCTTACATTCTATATTACATTCTAATTGATCTGTCCATTTCAGATAGGTTTTTATAGATACAAAAGGAGAGAGGATGTTTTTGGAGTATAAAGCTGACAAGTAGGAAGCAAAACAATAACTTCATGGGCTATAATCTCTTTTAATAACTAATATTTTCTGGGCCAATGCCATGTGTTAACTGTTCGTACATTCGTACGTACGTGCTTATCTCCCATAACTCAAAACCGGTTGGCCGTAGAAAGTTAAGATTTTTTATTTGGGATTGCTGTAAACTCTAACAGTGAACCTCCCTTTTTGATCACTACATCATTACCGGAAGTGGTACTTTACTTGAAGGTAATAATTTATTTTCATCAAAAATTATATTAAAATATAGTGCAAAACTTTTCAAATTAGGTAGGTATATAAGACTTACATATGAATAAATATAAATATAAATAAAATAATAAATTTTCGTTGGCAGACCGCAAGTTGTACTTTACTTAAAGATCATAATAGACTTTCTGTAATGAAATCAAATGAACACTTAAGAAGCTTTTATTTAGTTAAAACATAGCGTGGAACATGAAAACACAATTATGGATGCAAACAAGGTTATAGCAATATAGTTACTTAATCGCATGGTTACTTGATCACAAATATATTATATTTTCCCCTACCTTTAAATAAACTACTAATTCAGTTTATCAGGAAAAACGAAGTCTTTGAAAAAGTGTGGTTACTTTATTATTCTTTTTGGCCTGTTGATTTCTGGTATAGTCTCTTGAGCTTCCTGTGAATTTTCTTTGACAGGACTCGGGGTATCCTTTCCAATCAGGGCTGATTTATCCTTTTGAACAGGAGACGCAGGCAAACCTTCTTCAGGCTGCTTTTCTTCTTGCATCAAGGTCAGTCTATCATCCGACTCTTCCACAAAAAGTGAAACACTTTTTTCAATAATCCCTTCGGTATGCATTCTCCTGATTTCTTTCTTTATAAACTCTGCATCAGTATCAGAATATCGTCTCGATTTAGTAGCAATCGGCTTGTAACTAGGTTCAAATTTTGGAACAGGCGGGGTGGTTCCACTTTAGCATGGGTTGAAGAACAGATTGATAACGAACATTTCTCGCCTCCAAAATTTATTTCAACATTAGAATGCTGCTTTAGTAGATCATGGCCTGATCAAAACGTCGGCAAATAGTTTCTGAAGAACAGCACATTTAAAATTGAAATATGAGTGATTGTGTATAACAAGATTGATAATAACAAACCCCTTTATTCCAGATGTCAAAGTTGTTGATGCCATGGAAATCTTACCTACTTCAGGGTGTAATTTATTTTTTTTTTTTATTTTTTTTTTTTTTGCAAACTCTTCATCAATAAAACTTATCGATCTTCCTGTATCAATAAGACATCTTGCTGGTATGAGGTTAACTGTAGCAAGGACTATTGTTTTCTTCATAACACCAAGTGAAGGCTCGTTCACGCTAGCTAAAAGGGCACCTGACGATACCGAAGTATCTTGGTGAGGCTTAGAACGACAGACGGACTTTGGCGAAATGTCCAATTTTTCTACATCAATGGCAAGTAAAAGGGAAGGGAAAGAAAATTTATCAATACTTTTAGTTTGTCGTTTTTGGAAGAGAATTCATAAAGAGCAAGAAAATTTTAAAAAGCCGCTACCCAATGGGTCCAATCTTTAGCAGCGCTTGGTGATCCAGGCAACGTCTCGAGTCGGGCTGATCGGATTTTCATTGCAACACGAGTAAACCCAACTTGGGTTTTATATTTTAATCTTTAACCGTATTTAACGCGAAATGAATTTCCGATTTAACGCTACTTTTTTTTTAACTAAAAAAAACGTAGAAAGTTAAGATTTTTGATCACTACATCATTACAGGAAGTGGTACTTTACTTGAAGGTCATAATTGATTTTCATAAAAAATTATATTAAAATATAGTGCAATACTTTTCAAATTAGGTATATAAGACTTAAATATTAATATAAATAAAATAATAAATTTTGGTTAACATTGGCAGACCGCAAGTGATACTTTACTTTAAGATCATAATAGACTTTCTGTAATGAAATCTAATGAACACTTAAGAAGCTTTTATTTAGTTAAAACATAGCGTGGTACAAGAATACACAATTATGGATGCAAACAAGGTTATAGCAATATAGTTACTTAATCACATGGTTCACATGAATATAATGGTCACATGAAATAATCTATACTGATTCCGATTCACAAAAAGGGACCGAGGACCGATTGTAATAACTATCGCCGAATATCACTCCTCCTGGTATGTTATAAAATATTCTCGTTGATCCTAACTAGTCGAATCACGGAATATGGCGAGGAAATTATCGGAGACTACCAATGTGGTTTTAGACGGAACCGATCAACTATCGATCAAATATTTTTCTTACGGCAAATATTAGAAAAAAAATTAGAATTCAACGGTGTAGTTCATCAGCTTTTTGTTGATTTCAAAAAGGCTTATGATTCCATTGATCGCCAGATACTGTATAACATTTTGATTGAGCAGGGAATACCGAAGAAGTTAGTGAATCTAGTAGGGATGTGCATGACCGAAACATTCAATAAAGTTAGAATCGGTAATTACTTTTTCGGAGAAATTTGAAGTTCGCTCGGGTTTAAAACAATGCGATTCTCTTTCTCCTGCCCTATTTAATTTAGTACTAGAGTATGTCATTAGAAAGGTGATGCATACCGAAAGGGGTTTAGATCTGGATGGTAAAATATCCGTGCTTGGTTTGCGGATGATTTGGTATTATTAAGTGAGGACGCGGAAATTATAAAACTGAATACAACAACGTTGATGAAAGCTGGCAAAGAGGTTGGCCTCAAAATAAATTCGGATAAGACGAACTATATGGTTAGCAATAGAAACAGGGGCGATTTTGATGATACAGATACAGGAGGGAATAGGTTTGATCATGTTGAGAAATTTAAGTATTTGGGGTCTTTAAGTATTGGGGACAAGAAAAAACGAAATTCAAGAGGAAATAAAGGCGCGGCTAAAAGTGGGAAATGCTGGTTATTTTTCGGTATTAACATTACTTAGGTCGCGCATTTTGTCCAGAAACTTAAAACTATTATCTTGGCTACAGTTCTGTACGGGTGTGAAACGTGGCCGCTAACCTTGAAGGACGAACAACGCCTTAAGGTCTTCGAGAAGGAGGTATTGCGTAAAATATTTGGTCCGAAAAAGGATGAGTCAACTAGAGAATTAAGGAGGTTACACAACGCGGAATTGCGGAGCATGCATCCTATTAATAAAATCGAAGTGATACCATCGCGAGGGTTGAAATGGGCTTGTAAAGTTGTTGGGCCCAGTAACGAACTAATTTTTAAAAAGTTAATAAACGCTGAGCCGACTGGTAAACGTCCGAGGGGTAGACTGAAACGTAGGAGGAAGGTTGTGTTAAGGGTGATCTAATGGATTTAGGTTTGGACGGTGATCGGTGGACGGAGGTTTGTAGGGACTGGTGATATCGGCATCGAACCTTCGGGTTCGCTAAGCCTTTTATTATTATTAATCACATGGTTACTTGATCACAAATATATTACCTTTTCCTCAAAAATTATATTAACATATAATGTAAAACATATTTAATTTGGTAAAAAGGACTTTATCAATATGAATGTATTTACTAGATTTGGGTTAAAATTGGTGAACCGAAAAGAGTACTTACTTTACTTGAATGTGATTAAAATTAAATAGAGAGATCATATGGTTCGGTAATAAAGGTTATAAACGCGATTTTTTTTCCACCCCAATCAAACATTTTTATTACTTGTTTTAAATATTCAAATTGAGTGTGAAATACTGGTTTTCTTCCCCATTTGTGAGATGAGGAAGTCGGTAGCATGAGAATAAGATATAAGTTAAAAGGGTTCTTCCGCCGAAATGCCGAAACTGCCGATTTTCAATGCTTTATCTAGTGACATTGACAGTTCTAATGTTGTTACTGAACACGAAGAAATATCTTGGAAACTAGTTACCATGAGACCTCCAGAAAAAAGAGCGTGTGTGTGTGTGTGTGTCAATAGATAAATGTCTCGACGCCGAGTATCGTTTTTGAGATACTGCAATCTTCGGAAACTAGTAACCAAATTCTGGATCGCTTTATGAGCCACCGATTTATGGTTTAATAGGCGTACAAGGAAGTCATATGTTGTCCACATCAGATATTTTGAAAGAGGCGTAAGCATGAATTAGCAAACTTTATGAAAAATATGAAACGTATTTTCCCCAAAGAACATATGCTTTTATTTTTAATTTTATTCTTTATCGTATACTGTAGGAGTTTATTAAAGAGGCAAATCTTTTATCATTACAAATATTTTCAAGGCTTCTATCACTGGCAAGGCCAGAATGACGACTTTATTCTCCGCGTTAGAGGTTAAAGTGTTCATTTCACTAATAGAAGGCCCTCGTGCCGTCATCATTTCCGGTGGGTCCACTTCACCAAATGTCGCCATTCCTACCTCTTCAAACAGTTGTTATGCACTTGAATTGAAGATGAGAAAAAAACGAAACAAGTTTTACTTCGGTAATCCTTCCGAAGTGCTACTAACGACCTTGAACAGGTCTAGATTCTCAGACCAGACTGTACTTCACCGACTGTGCATGCAACTAAATTCTCAAAACAACGTATCCTTCTCAGTTGGAACGCTGGTGTAGGGTTAGCTCCCGCCTTTTTACGAAGAGGTGCCATCTCTAAATTGGAGTATTGGTACCCCCACCACTTTTCCAATTTCTCCTACTATTTGAATTTCCCGCCATTCATTTAAAATTCCCGCCGCAGATATCTAAGGTAGATGTTATCCCTTTAGCAAACATTTTGAGCTAACCCTACATGAGTATTCCAACTGATAAGGATCCATCGGTTTGAGTATTTAATTGGGCATGCGCGGTGGGTGAAGTGCAGTCTGGTCTGAGAATCTTGACCTGTTCAATGTCGTTAGTAGCACTTCGGAAGGATTACCTTAACTTCCTTAATCGAAGAAATTGATAAAATAGCTGCACTGAAAACAAAAATTAACCTTTTAGCTTCAATGATGCCATATGATATGATATTAAATTAGAAATATGGTCCCCTCCGATTTAATAACTATGCAGGATCTATCGAAGCCTGTATCAATGTTAAAACGCTGCAAATTATTACACAATGGTTTATTATTTCCACTTAGTAATATTTTCAAAAATATCTATTCTGTCCAAGTTAAAGAAATTAAGCAGTAGTCACCAAAGGAAAAAAAAATTGAAGCTTGTCCGAAGATTATCGCCGTGAGAGTGCCGAACTAAAAGTGTTAAGAAAAACTGTGTCAATGCAAGTAGGCAGTAATGGTTAGGACATGTAATCAGATGGTAAAATGATGCAGAGGAAATATTGGATGTCAGTAGGGAAAAAAAAAAAAAAAAGAAAAGACTAAGGAAGCTTAAAAAAGTGCAGAATTAAACCAAGGACGGATAAAGTGGAGAGATGCGAGGAAGTCAGAAGCCCAATAGATAAGTCAGGAGCACTAGGGCCAAGATGACCAGCTCCAACGAAGAATTAGTCTACCAAGTTCATTACGCTATATCTCTGCAAATACTGGTGCGATATAAAAGATTTTTTTTTCATTTTGAAGGAAATCTCATCAATAAAAAGACGGACAGCAATGTCGAGCTCCAAGGATCATCCTGGGGTCACCTGTGACATTGGGACCGAATCTCAAGAAAATCGGTCCAATCCAGCTGACGGAAGGATTTTTTCTTATTCGCTTATAAGATCATTAATCGCCGATTATATAGATTATTTGCTTTTCAATTTATTTAACTGCATTGTTATGCTGATTCTAAAACAACTTACATTTCCCCTCTATCTTTATAAGTGGCCCAGTTAGGTGCTTATTAGATTTTTAATCGGGATTTATATAGATATTTTTTTTTTTTTTTTTTACTGCCTTATATGCTGATTCCAAAACACCTTACATTTCCCCTCTATGTATAGTATATAAATGGCCGAGTTATAGGCTTATGAAATCTTTAGTTTTGCAATTATATAGATTTTTTTATTTAATTTTTTTTTTTACTGCCTTGTTATGCTGGTTCCAAAACACCTTACATTTCCTCTCTATCTTTATAAATGGCCGAGTTATGGGCTTATAAGATCTTTATTCGGCAATTATATAGATTTTTTAATTTATTTAATTATATTTTTTTTTTTTTACTGCCTTGTTATATTGATTCTAAAAACCTTAAATTTTCACGCTATCTTTATAAATGTCCGAGTTATGGGCTTATAAGATCTTTAATCGGCAATTACATAGATTTTTTTTTTCTTTTTTTTTTTTATACTGCCTTGTTATGCTGGTTCCAAAACACCTTACATTTCCTCTCTATCTTTATAAATGACAGAGTTATGGGCTTATGAAATCTTTAGTCGGCAATTATATAGATTTTTTAATTTATTTAATTTTTTTACTGCCATGTTATACTGATTCTAAAAACCTTACTAAATTACTACCTTAATAAATGTCCGAGTAATTGGCTTATAAGATCTTTATTCGGCATTATAAGGATTTTTTAATTTATTTAATTTTTTTTTTTTTTTTTACTGCCTCATGCTGATTCTAAAAACCTTACATTTCCTCTCTATCTTTATAAATGACAGAGTTATGGGCTTATGAAATCTTTAGTCGGCAATTATATAGATTTTTTAATTTATTTAATTTTTTTTTTTTTACTGCCTTGTTATACTGATTCTAAAAACCTTACTAAATTACTACCTTAATAAATAGCCGAGTAATGGGCTTATAACATCTTTATTCGGCAATTATATAGATTTTTTAATTTATTTAATATTTTTTTTTTTTACTGCCTTGTTATATTGATTCTAAAAACCTTAAATTTCCACGCTATCTTTATAAATGTCCGAGTTATGGGCTTATAAGATCTTTAATCGGCAATTATATACATTTTTTAATTTATTTAATTTTTTTTTTTTCTGCCTTATACTGATTCTGATAAACCTTACATTTCCACGCCATCTTTATAAATGGCCGAGTTATGGGCTTATAAGATCTTTAATCGGCAATTACATAGATTTTTTTTTCTTTTTTTTTTTTTTTTTTTTTACTGCCTTGTTATGCTGGTTCCAAAACACCTTACATTTCCTCTCTATCTTTATAAATGACAGAGTTATGGGCTTATGAAATCTTTAGTCGGCAATTATATAGATTTTTTAATTTATTTAATTTTTTTTTTTTTACTGCCTCATGCTGATTCTAAAAAACCTTACATTGCAACGCTATCTTTATAAATGGCCGAGTTATGAGCTAATAAGATCTTTAATCAGCAATTATATAGATTTTTTTTTTCTTTTTTTTTTTACTGCCTTGTTATGCTGGTTCCAAAACACCTTACATTTCCTCTCTATCTTTATAAATGACAGAGTTATGGGCTTATGAAATCTTTAGTCGGCAATTATATAGATTTTTTAATTTATTTAATTTTTTTACTGCCTTGTTATACTGATTCTAAAAACCTTACTAAATTACTACCTTAATAAATGTCCGAGTTATTGGCTTATAAGATCTTTATTCGGCATTATAAGGATTTTTTAATTTATTTAATTTTTTTTTTTTTTTTACTGCCTCATGCTGATTCTAAAAACCTTACATTTCAACGCTATCTTTATAAATGGCAGAGCTATGGGCTTATAAGATCTTTAATCAGCAATTATATAATTTTTTTTTATTTTTTTTTTACTGCTTTGTTATGCTGGTTCCAAAACACCTTACATTTCCTCTCTATCTTTATAAATGACAGAGTTATGGGCTTATGAAATCTTTAGTCGGCAATTAAATAGATTTTTTAATTTATTTAATTTTTTTACCGCCTTGTTATACTGATTCTAAAAACCTTACTAAATTACTACCTTAATAAATGTCCGAGTTATTGGCTCATAAGATCTTTATTCGGCATTATATAGATTTTTAATTTATTTAATTATTTTTTTTTTTTTTTTACTGCCTCATGCTGATTCTAAAAACCTTACATTTCAACGCTATCTTTATAAATGGCCGAGTTATGGGCTTATGAAATCTTTAGTCGGCAATTATATAGATTTTTTAATTTATTTAATTTTTTTTTTTTTACTGCCTCATGCTGATTCTAAAAAACCTTACATTGCAACGCTATCTTTATAAATGGCCGAGTTATGAGCTTATAAGATCTTTAATCAGCAATTATATAGATTTTTTTTTCTTTTTTTTTTTACTGCCTTGTTATGCTGGTTCCAAAACACCTTACATTTCCTCTCTATCTTTATAAATGACAGAGTTATGGGCTTATGAAATCTTTAGTCGGCAATTATATAGATTTTTTAATTTATTTAATTTTTTTACTGCCTTGTTATACTGATTCTAAAAACCTTACTAAATTACTACCTTAATAAATGTCCGAGTTATTGGCTTATAAGATCTTTATTCGGCATTATAAGGATTTTTTAATTTATTTAATTTTTTTTTTTTTTTTTACTGCCTCATGCTGATTCTAAAAACCTTACATTTCAACGCTATCTTTATAAATGGCAGAGCTATGGGCTTATAAGATCTTTAATCAGCAATTATATAATTTTTTTTTATTTTTTTTTTACTGCTTTGTTATGCTGGTTCCAAAACACCTTACATTTCCTCTCTATCTTTATAAATGGCCGAGTTATGGGCATATAAGATCTTTAATCGGCAATTATATAGATTTTTTAATTTATTTAATCTTAATTTATTTATTTATTTAATTTTAATCTTTATAAATGGCCGAGTTATACATGAGATCTTCGGAAACTAGTAACCAAATTCAGGATCACTTTTTGAGCCACCGATTTAGAGTTTAATAGGCGTACAAGGAAGTCATGTGTTGTCCACATCAGATATTTAAAAATTATTTATTTATAAACACTATAATGGTGAAATAGTCAATTTTTAAGAACAATTCTACTCGTTTAATTATTATATATAATAAAAAATGTATTTGTTTAAATTAGTAATATTTAATTTTTTTTAAGTAATGAATTGTTTGTTTCTAGGTATGATCATGCTCTGCAAACATAATTTGAATTGAAAGTTTTAGGAAATTCATCATATCATGGATTTACTATAATTTGAATAATGAAACCAAGAAAAATAATGATTTTGAAGCAGTTTAGTTGATTTCAAGATTCATGGAAATCTACAGTTATTTTAATGAAGTAATTTTGTTTTATGTTTGTAATTATTTGTTTCTTTTAGAAACTTTCAAACTAATCTAAAATTAAAATAAAGATAGATAGATGGATGAATAGCGCATCGTTTATGAAAAGTTACCCGAATTACTCGAGTTGTTAGAAATATTCTCTGTGACGTAAGATATCGTCTTTACAACACATAACTTTTCTAAGCGACTATTTGAAGAGTTAGGTCCCAGCCTGTGTTCTTCTTATAAAAAATGAAAAAAAAACTCGCACTTAAGACAATTATAAACATGGCAGTATAACAACTCGTTGATGGATATTGGAATTTGTTGGAAACGACTACTGGTATCTGAATACATGTTTTCAAAAGGATTGCGCGTCCAAACCAAAATCAGTTGTGTATAAGAAGCGGAAGAAACTGTTACTGCTAGTACTTAATTTTATTGGATATTTCCTACAGGTTGGCTTTAAGTGCCACGCCATTTTTGACATTTCTTCATTTTTCATATTTCTATCCCAGTATTCCTTATAGCTACTTAGAAACATTAATCCTTCTTCAGGACGATCCATGTTATATGATTTAGGATATGTATGATTCAAGGTCGTTTTAACAGACATAACAAAATCAGCAAAAACATTGACGACATTCAATCCGTGAGAAAGCTAATGGTTCAAAGGCGAGACTGCAGTCCGAGAAGGAGACAACAGGAAGCGTATAGGGGCGGCTTAGCCAAACATGGGTTGTTTGATTTACAAATCTAGAGAGTGGAGAATCAAAACGAAGGATCAAAATGAAGGATATATTGGTTAAAACATATTAAATCACTTATTAAAATTACGTGAAATTTAAAAAATAATTCTTTTTATATTTACTCCGTTTGCAATATTTATAATTTAATTAATTCACTGGTCTTTATAATAGCACAAAGCATTAGCACTGTCAAAAAAGTCACTTTCAGACAATCGCTTTCAGATGAGAGAGTGAAAGGAAATCAATGTTCATTGTGTTTATATAATAAATAAAATATGAAGATATTTATCTCTAAAATGCCCTGAGAAACTTCAGAAACTTCTGTGGTGCATCATTTGCATCGCAGGAGCGTGAATCATAGCTGTCTGTGGAAGGATCCATTATAAGCACACAGTATCGCGAGGACAGGTAATAAACTTATACACTCAGTTTGGAATATCTCGCCAATAAACAATATGACCTCTCGCCAATAAACAATATGACCTGTGGCGCAAACACTTTTACTCAATTGAGGAATGCTTAGAAAGTTTATCAAATTAGTAATATGAAAAATATGATTATACAAATTATGTTTTTGTTTCCAACTACTTTTCATTTAGATTTAAAAAAGAGTCCTTTCATCATCCAGGTTTATTTGATTTAGGACCAGCAGAAAAGTAATTATACCTAAAAATTTTCAACTCTAGACTGCAATATAATTGGCTCATGATTTGAAAGTTTTCAAATTAAATATAACAAGACTGTAAAATCTGAATGATATCGGTTCAGAATTAGATCTCGATATATGAAATACAAACTTAAATAATAAATTAATTTGATTAATTGTAAAAACGATGATGATTTCGGTGAAATAGGTAGAAATTAAAGGGAATACGAAAAGATATTTAAGTATCAGGAGTCTACAATACCTAAAATAAACTAAATACGAGATGAAATAACTGCAAGGTCAGAGATGGGAGATGTTTGTTATTTCCCTGAGAATTTAGAAAGCCGCGTGACGCGGGATCGTGTACAAGCATCTGGCAACTATAGTAGAAGTAATATAAGCAATATGATGGGCTAAAACTTAGGCTGAAACGTCGGCACACAATAAAAAGAAGTTTAACTTATTAGTGTGTTCTTCAATGACCGCGTCTCCGACTAACTTATTCTTATACTAGAAGTAATAGTAATCACAGAGATTGAAATGAAATGGACAAGTTAAGTGTTAAGGATAGATAACAAACAAATCAGTAGTGAACATCACTGAACCGACAAGAACCATCCGAGGGGTACGTCGAGACGTAGAGAGGAGAAAGATTGAATTTGGATTTTAACGGTTTTCAGTATTGGAGATGGTATCGGCATGGAACCTATTGGTTGGCTAATGGTTTGATTATATTACTACATTTCATGTTTACTGGGTCCTTTAGAGTGAAAGGAAAGGGAGGTGGGCGAATAATTTTTAACGGTTTTGAATAAGAAAACCATCGCCGAAAACGTACAGAAATCTACTAATCGATTGAATTTGGAATATCAGAAATTGTATTAGTCACTTAAGAGAAGATGGGATCAACGAGAGAACTTACAATCTATGTATTTGATGCTTAAATAGTCGGAATAAAATAATTTTTCTAACCAAAAGCGATCGAGGATGGAATGAATCGAAAGAGAACGGTCGGTCCCGGACTTGGATCGGGTCAAGGTATCGAGCGGATGCGCGCGCACTCTACTACTCGGTCATTACCGGCACCCAGCTCAATGGGTTATAGCCAGCCAACCTGTAGTATGTAGTAACCGTCCCCTTCTAATAATACAACTAGTCTATTTCTGATACACCCATTCAAAAAGTTATATACGATCGCAGACAAAATTATCGCCAAAACTTGGGTTTTAAGTTCTTTTTTTAACCTAATGCAAATTATGCGACTTTTCTTTTACGGCATTTATTATGTGAATAAGCGAAACTACAAAATTAGTAGAAAAACATTAAAAAGTAAAAAAAAATATTCAGCAAAGAAAATAATATTAATAAAGGAATAAAATTTGTTTCTTTATTAATATTTTCTTTGCTGAATATCTTCTTTTTTTTTTTTACTATTTAATAGTCTTTGTTTAACAGATTTTAGTACGTATGTTACCTCCTCTTGGAATTGTCGCAGCTCGGAATCTCCTATAAATCTTTTTTTTATGACAGGAAGAACACGCTTAAGCGACGTGGGCACCTACACCTACACTGTCGGTCTGCCACCTTCAGATGAGGGTCCTTAGCTTCATCTAACAACCCCGAGGGTATTGGAAAGGATTAAGATCAAAGCTACCGGTTGGTCACTCAATGTTACGAATTTCAATATCTTTATGAGCTGCCCCACATTAATCCATAATGATCCACCATAATCCATGCTGTGCAATGGGAGGAACACACGGAGGCATGTGATGGATAGAGATGGCCTTTAATGTTGGGCCTCTCTCAACCATGCTCACACTTCAGCGATCTTGGGCTGCGATTACCTCTATAGAATCTACATCTTTTTTTTTTTTTTGATGAAAAAAACACCACAATTAATTTTCATGCTCTAAGTTGGGGTCAGTTAGGACCCTAAAAGTACACCAGTAAATGACTGACAGGGTTGAAGATTATAGTATGCCATTTTATCCTTCGCTAAATAATGTCTTTTATATACATGAAAATGGGCGGACGCATCTTCCAAATGCAGTAATCGAATATCACATCGTGTCGGATATGGGTATGACTTCAATTCCAATCATCATTTTTGGAAAGAAATGGGGGCAGATACTAATAAAAATGGCGTATAATTCCCTTGTTTAGTACTTCTTTTTATAATTTTTTTATCGGAGAGATAATTAAATAAAAAAGCTAAAAAAATTTATAATCTTGGGATAAAAAATCAACCATAAAAATCGGCAAATGTTAGCATTCAGAAAAAATGCCACAATTACTAAAAATGAGAAAGGAAAATAAAAATACATTACCACCACACAATGAAACTTCTGAAGAGATTAATAAAAATTAAATTAGAAAAATAATATTTATAGCTGAACTGAAGGTCACTGGGAATTTACATAGGATAATTGCACAGATAAATGCGGTTTGATAGGTACTCCAAACAATAAGTTGACACCAGGTTTCTGTTCAGAAAAGTAATAGAGAAATATAAACATTTTTTAAAAAATGGTTAAAGAAGGAAAAGTGTTGCAAAATTAATATTTTCGTAACTTTGGCTGTAAGGTGGCGGGATCACAAACGGTGAGCTAGAAGAAAGAACAGCCAATCGTTAAAAGGATTTTGGCTTGCTAAATTCCTCAAGTAGTGACGTAATCTGCATTTGTCCGAAGCGTAATCCTGTACGGCTCCAAGACAGCCAACTTGACAAGCAGGAAACAATACTACTATTTGTAGAGATAGATTTATACAGAAAATAGACCAGGGTTTCAAGTATAAAAAAGCATGACAGAAACGCGAACAAAAAGGAAATATTTTGGAAGAAAAGGAAAATAGATAAAATGAACAAACGAAACGGATGGAAACAGGAAGAATTCCAAAATTGGTGATGGAAAAGGAGGCTGAAGATAAGAGAAATAGGGTATGACCTCGTATACAATGGAATGATAAATGATGAAAAGCATAACTGGACATGGAATGACAGAAGAGATGGCAGTATGGGAACATCTGTTCTTAAGACAGGCGAGAACACATAATTTATAACTGTCAATTGTTAAAATGTGACTCTACTCTCTAATTAATTGTGACTCTACTTTTAAAAAGAAAAAAATTGGCTAATGCCAGTATTAGACTTGTACAATAAATTTTATATATATTATGGATTTATCTGTTACTTACATAGATAATTTAAGAATATTTGAATAAAATTTCTAATTAGTTTTTCTCTTTTGACTTTATGAATCCCACTGAGAAAAATCCAATTGAGGTTTCCTTGAATTAGTGAAGCAAGCGGAATCAGCCACAATATATATATATATATATATATATATATATATATATATATATATATATATATATATATATATATATATATACATTGCTTACGTTACTTCGAATACGTCGAACTTGCCCAGTTCAAGCTAGAAATAAAGATATCCTGAAATCCTTAAGACTCAAGGGAGCCCTACGGTCATGGTAGCGACTCGTCAAGAAAGACAAGCAGAAACTAGTCATCTGTGGGTTATAATTGGTAATAGGGAAGATATCTTGGCCCATTTTGGTATAAATGAAATGCCGGAATATCTGATGACTATAAATCTCAATCTCATAAAACAATTTATAAATGAATAGTCCATGTTAATGGCCTAGTTGAGGATAAGTAAAATGGCCTAAGGGACGAAAGGAGGTAATCTAACCTAAAGGATTCTTAAAGTTGCCTATCTAAATTAAGGTATAGTTGTTTTAAAAATTTAATACATTTAACAAAAAAATCAAATCTTGTTTATTTCATTCTTGGTTTCGACGAGATCTACTTAACTATAAGAAAATAAATATACTATGCTAAATTAGGCAATTGCATTTATGATCTCCATGAACCTATATTTTACTTCTTTTTCTTCGTTCATCCCTTATACATTACTGTGTCGGGACAACCATGATCCATTGCATAGACTTTTATACCTAGTGGCAATTCCTAAATTTCACTTTTTACAGTATCGAGGGGATGTCAGAATCATGGGCGGATTTAGGGAGTGGCAATAGGGGCTACAAATTATCAATAAAATGAAGAAATTCAATTCCACAAAAAGCTATAATAAACTGAAGGTACAGGGGCTTCACTTCTTCATTCCGATTCCGAAGATTATCGGACCGCATGGTTTCTGAGTAAATTAAACCGTTCCTATACACATCTTCCTCCACTGGCTTCCATCAAAACTAAAATCCCTAAGACCGTAGCTGACAAAGAAAGTTTCCCTCGACCTATAAGCTTAAAGGACTGATTATTCATGTAGTGATTAGTCCGTTATCCTTACCGAGCAAGGGGGGAAGGAAGGTTAGCAATCCCCAGAGATGTAACAAGGCTGCCAGAGAAAGGAGGCGCAAACAATATCATTAAGACTTGGTCCAGTACAGGTACTACAATTGCAGAAAGTGGTCTAAAGTATTATGAACGATAATATCCCAAAGTAATGCCCAATAAAAATTGAGAAGGTAGAAAGAAGCTCATTTCAGATCCATTTTTGAGGACAAAAATAATAATGTAAGAGAAAGCTATGAATCCTCTTTCAATTTCCTAATACAACAACAATAAATTACGAAGTGGTACATAAGACCATAAAAAATATATCTGTGGACACATCTCCAGGTTCTGATGGGGTACATATAAGAACGATAAAGAAACCAGGGATTGCACATGTTATCAAGACAATAATAGAGATCATCCTGAAATTCGGCTATGTTCGGCCAGAGATTCTCCGTTGTGGGCGGACCGTTCTAATTTATAAAGGTAAGACGATATGTCTTCGTAGAGACCGATAACAATTTATCCCATCTTAAGGCGTATCGTTGAAAAGATTTTTGACCATGAGTTTCGAAAGCAAATTTCATTTCACCCTAACCAGAGAGGTGAATTGGTCAACCTGGGTATCATGTGAATGCACGAATCATTGATGCGATCCTCAAAAATGCCAAGGACAAACAGGAAGATGCGGCAGTCGCGTTCTTGGATGTGACTGGGACATTTGACAACATTGGCCATGGTCATTGTTTTGAAGTCTTTGGCCAAGGGAGTTTCGAACGAGCTAAGGAAAGCAATAGAAGGCCTCTTATGTAACAACTCCATAAGAATTAATCTTGGGGTCTACAAAACCAACCCTATCCATTTTTCGAGGGGTGTACCACAGGGTGGGTCACTTTCGCCGGCACTCTTTAAACTAAGTATTCATTCTCTAAGTACAGAGCTAAGCGATCCAAAGGTCGAACAACCCTATTTACACTTTCTAAAAGTTAAAAAAAAATCCTACATAAACATTATTAGGAATTATAAAATATCTAAAAATTAAAATAATGAATATCGCTTAAGGCTGGATTAAGCGCCCTATTCTACTCTGATAAGCTAATTAACCCTATCTTCAAATCATTTTTCTAAATACATTTTTGTAGTGTATCTGACTTAACCTAAAAATTAGACCTTTTTATGATATAACCGATTATTAGGACACGATAATTGGATTTAACGTTTTCATAGTCTGAAAAAGGTATAATTTTTAGACAAATTTATTTAGAAAATGATTTGGGCTTAGGACCTTTTACCTTATCAGAGCTGTATTTGCAATCGGCAATTGCGTAAATGAACTTCCTTAATATTTGTTTCAAATCTCAAAATCGAAGAATTAATTATTTATATAAGCAATGGGGCTTGAAAGGTGAAAGGGATCAGGCTTTACAATTTTCTTGTTCTACTAGGATAGGAAGGGCGAATAATCCTACAAGTTACTAATCCATTCTAGACAGAGCAGAGAGGTTGCGATTTATTACATGCCCTTTCGCCACTAAATTAAAAGTTAACCTTCACAAGCTAGATTCGAACAGGCTCACAATGTCATTGGCAAAAAGGAGACTATTTGGAAGGCAGTTTTCAATCTAATAGTCTATTTTATAAATGTATATTTATATATAAACAAAGGCTAGAAAAAACCTAGTCGCATATTTCGTCGATATTTACATTAAGTAGCAAACATCTAGGATTGATTACTTCTTGAAATTGTTTACCTATCAATTATCGTTTTTGTTAAATAGAGTTAGTGATTGATAACATTTGTTAGGCAAAATAAAAAAATAAAGTAAGCATAAGTAATCGTTTTAAAGTGCAAACCCCATTTTCTCTTTTGGTAGGCTGGCATTTTAACATTTCATACATGTTATTCATTTTACCTACCATTAATTAAGAATTTAAAATAAAAACACAATGCGTGACCAATGAAATACTTCACACTAGTTTAATTTGAGTCAATGTTGTTCATCGTAGTGCCTATATCAGTGTTCATCAAGTTTTGATAAAGGGTGATATAATCGAGTACTTTATCTTACGATAGGCGTACTTTCTGAAGCGTTTGGAAGACAAGGGTATTCAATAAATCGATCATATTGTAGTAGGTCATTCGAAGAAGAACTATGTTAAAGTGCCTACTGGAAACCAAGGTCTGGTCCATCTGGGTTGTAACTAGGGTTGGAACATCGAAAGGAAAATATCGATATTCGATATTTGGTACATCGCAAAACCAAATATCGATATCCACCGATAATCGCTAGACAAATAATGATATATCGAAAGGAAATTGGTGAAAAAGCAGAGAAAGTGCATCAAATGAGTATAATGTTAAACTGTGAAGAAGGTTAGGAAATATTATGATTATTTATTTTATTATTATTTATTATTATACACAACTATAACATATATTATATGTTATCACACAACTTTCCCTTACCGTCCTATAATAATTATCTTTTTAATATAATTTTAAAAAGTTCACATAAACAATGCTTGAAATAAACTCAGCAGCATTTACTTCTTTACATCTTCTACCATAATAAAACAGTTTTTTAAATAATTTTAAAACAATGCTTGAAATAAACTCAGCAGCATTTACTTCTTTACATCTTCTACCATAATAAAACAGTTTTTTAAATAATTTTAGTACAACAATTTTGTAAACTACCTACATATTTTAACTTCGTCAAGTTGCAAATATATTTTAAAAGTTTTGGTTCAGTTTTCATGAAAATATTTTCTTTCCATTAAATAATATGAAAGTAGAAATTATTAAGTTAATTTCTGCTTTTGTATTCTTAAATTACTTTATTACAGACTGTTGTTTGTAATAGATTGGTGGGAGAAGGTTCGGTCGCATCTGTCTCCTTTCAGATGCGCTCGGTTATCCATCTAGGGTCTCGTGCTCCTCATAAAATACGCTGTTTCTTTGCTAATACTGGTCCGATTTTGATGATTCTTTTTTTTGTTTTTTAGAAAATTTAATTATCTTTCATACACTTCTGTACATAATTTAGTATAAATTGCATGCTTTTGAAGTTTAGCGCAAATAAAACATTCTTTTCATCAATATTTTTTCGCTGCATTTCCTCGGTGATATACTACATAAATGAAAAGTTAAAGGCCTATAAGGAGAAGAGATTAGGCAACTTTCGTCACAATCGTTGGAGTCGTTTACGAGAAAATTGTCAAATCTGTGATATAATAGCTACATCCGGTTAGACCGATGCGCTTTATCTTTGCTAATACTGGTCCGATTTTGATGACTCTTTTATTGTTTTTTAGATAATTTAATTATCTTTCATACAATTCTATACATAAATTACTATAAAATGCATGCTTTTTAAGTTATGCGCAAATAAAATATTCTTCTCATCATAACTTTTTTCCCTCCATTTTCTCGTTGATATACTACATACATGAAAAGTTAAAGTGCTGTAAGACGAAGACATTAAACAAGTTTCATCAAAATCGTTAGAGCCGTTTTCGATAAAATCATAAACAATTGTAATATACATGATATAATTACCATTTCCGGTTAGTCCGATGCCCTGTATCTTTGCTATTATTGGTCCGATTTTGATAATTCTTCTTTTGGTTTTTAGATAATTTAATTACCTTTCGGACAATGCTATACATAATTTACCGTAAAATGCATACTTTTTAAGCTTTTCGCAAATAAAATACTTTTTTCCCTGCAATTCCTCGGTGATTTACTTCATAAATTAAAAGTGGTACAACTACAGAGGAGCGGCGCACTTATCAGTGGACGTCTCGAGGCTGCCCCCGAGGTCAACCGAAGCCTGCCGAACGTACCCGGCGGCGTCCAAGTTCACAAATGTGACTCTCACACAGAGGGCGTCGTATTCTCACTTATTCACGATGCTTTTAATTAGACTTCCGCTTTTTGCTAACCCCCTCTTCCTGCCCCTACGCCATAGCATCTTTGGCTTCTATTCGATTATGGCTTCTGTTCGGCTCATATTCCAAAATGAACATAAACATTTGTGACGGTTGCCTTATAACGCTCACGAATTTAGAAGAAATAGGACTTAGCCAACAGGATTACATAAATTTCTTCAGGAAGCATCATCATATATAAGTGAGTATACGACGCCCTCTATGTTAGAGTCAGATTTGTTAACTAGATCACCAAAAAGTAGAGCGAAGGCAGATCGGAAGCGTTCGGTTGACCTCGGGGGCAGCCTCTAGACACCGCTGATAAGTGCGCCGCTCCCCTGTAGTTGTACCTTACAAGTTAAGGACCTGAAGAATAATTTAGACAAGTTTCATCAAAATCGTTAGAGCTGTTTTCGAAAAAAGTGTAAAATCGATTATATAAAGTGGCACTTCCGGTTAGTCGATTTTGACGAAAATGTTGCTGTAACATCACAGCCATATAGCTACCTTAAATACGTAATTTCAGTACCGTACAACTTTTCGTTTTTGAGCTAGACTGTTCACATACACACAGACACACAGACTCACAGACCATTTTGCGAGACTTGGTCATTTGGACTCAGGGGACCTTAAAACGTGTATTTCCGTCGAAAACTCGAATTCAAAAATTTTCACGATCGCAATACTTCCCCTTACAATATACTTCGTATATAGGTAAGGGAAAGTAAAAAAGGGTAAACCGAAATTCATAGAAACGATTCCTCTCTCAATCACTCACTTCTCCTCTTGAAAAGATTAAGAGTTAACCAGATTTTTTATTTGGAAATTCGAATTATAAAGCGTTTTCACCAGATTTTTTATTTGGAAATTCGAATTATAAAGCGTTTTCATTACTTGGAAGACGAAAATAAATTCGAATTATCGGGGAGACCGGATTGCAGTTTTTTTATACGAAATAAAGGGAGACTTTCATGAAAATCTATACGAATTATGGGGATATATGAATTAGTGGGATATGAATTACCGAGATTCTACTGTAATATAGTTTAAAATATGGTTTGATCGATATATCGTTGTAAAATACCGATATCATTGATATATCGGATGTTAAGATATCGATAGAAAATATCGGTTTTTCAACTCCGATATATCGCATGTCGATATTCCAACCATAGTTGTAAATCCATTCGGCGAATTTTATGTAATTAAAATTTTATTTTTGTCTACAGCACTATTATACGGCAGTGCTGGAGTTCGCATCTAATCATAGGCATGCGCACGTGGAGTAGTGACAAAGTTGCACAGACATCTGCTAATAACTCTAAAACTTTATTGTAGTCTTTATTTTTGATTTAATTTTAACACAACAGTTTAACAGTTTAAAATACGTTTTAGATAACATATTAGTTTTAGAAGCCCCCTCCCCTCCCCGTCCATCTAAGGAATATTTCCATATTCCTTCCGGATTTCCCCGGTATTGTGGTTCGTGCACCCTCTACTAATAAATAATGCTGCGCACGCCTATGCATCTAAAACATTATGAAGTGTTGACATATATGAAGGCCTTGTTTTGTTAACAGAAAATAAGGCGTCCCTAATGTAATAAGCCATACTTATACCATTAACACTAGGTACATTGTCGGTGAAGAATTCATAAATCCACTTACTTTTATTTACTTAATTTGAAAACTTTAATAAATTTGGATTTTATCGATACAATGTTGTGTTAATCGATACAACGAGGCAGTTCCTCTATTTAACGTTTTCCAAGGGGCCCCGTCGATTTCCAAAAATGTCTTGATTTTTTCTTAATAAAACCCTCAAAGCTTTGAGCAATATTAATATTATAAATAAGTTTTGACAACTCCATAAATTTTATTAAAGACAATCTATTAAGGTACAGAACCGAAAATAAAATACATTAAAGCTCACTTTAACATCCACGTAAATTTTAGTGTATCAGGGAGATATACTCCGAACTTTTTAAAAACATATTATTTTCATACCCAACAACATAAGTTTTGTATTTTTAATAATAATTTTTGATCCAATTTTCATTTGTATTCTAAAAACTTGCACCCAATTTGGTGATTATAGGGACTTAAGTGATTATTAAGACTTAAGCTGGTCTTCTTATTATTAAATCCCTACCCGAAAAAAAAAGTCTGTGCCTGAGTGATGTACAGTCAGCCATACCCTTGTTTTAATGTAACGTTCCTAATTTTCATTTTTTTTTTTATAGATCAGTTCCAAATTACATCAACTAAAGACTTCATAAATTGATGTAAAACACCTTGTTTTGCCTAAAATTTTAATATATCGGGGTCCCAAACTCCCCGGTTATTCGACTGCCGTTTTGGACCCAAACCTTTATGGCCACCCTAGTTTGAATAGAAAAGAAAATTGTTGTAAAATTAAAATATTTAATATAATTCAGAAATATGTTCAAAATTGTTAGGAAGATCTAGATTTTCCATCCAATGAATCCAAGAATCCTGGAATAAAATGGTTGGTTGTACAGCCTGCAACAGGGTGATGGGTTACCCTGGGCTCAAGCGATCTATTAGAAATATATTTAAGATTGCTGATAATTATTTCAATATCAACATTTTTATTTGATATCGAAGCGAAAACAATTAATAGGTTAAATGACTTTCGGTCAGGTTTTACTAAATGTGATAAGAGAGCGTGCCAGAGTACTAGTTCTACTGCAAGATGAATAAATACTATTTATGCATAACATGACCAAACATCCCGCTTTTAGGCAATGTTTCCCAGTGACTAATTCCTGAGATAAATTAGCTCAAATAATAAATACGGAACATTGAATGAACGAACCATGTGCTATATACATAAGATTGGAGGGACCGGGCCATACATGGTACAAGCAGTTATACAACATGGAGTTCATGTTAAGTAATGTGTGGACAGTTTGAACGACTGAATAGAATGCTGTACAACCAGATTGGCCAAAATCAAATCAGATAATGTTTGGGGGAGAGGGGAGGAGTGGCGGAGCTTAATGTTGTGTAAACCTGATGAGGTGTGTATGGACAACACTAGATCCAGCTTGTGCGCCAACATCAGTTATGCAAAGAAAAGTTTTAGAATGGTGAGGTCACATTAAATTCCACCAACAAATTTATGTCCCAAAATGTTTGGAGTTTTTGGAGCCATTCTTTTCTCCAAATCGATCTTTTCCAGGTTCTTACCTTCTTCTCACTTGTCTGTTCAATGTTTTCCCTCAACCAATGTTGTCCAACCCTGTATGGGCCGCTCAAGGTTGGACGACATGATTGGCCAACCAAGTTGTACTGCTGGGGCTGCTTCATAATCGATAGCAGACTTTGGGTGTTAAGAAATGAAAATCGCCTAATGAGTAGTATAGTTATTCTTAGTTGGGATATTTCCGATAGAAAGAGTAATATATGTATCTCAAAATACTCTAATTGATAATGAAGCCGTTTTCTATCCTACATAATTTTCTGAGGTAATATCAAATGTAATAATTTAGTCTAAATATTAGGGGTACCCATCGGGCTAATTCACCAAACTTTCATAATATAATAAACTATGTATACAATAATGGTATAATGTTAATAGCAGCCTTCAAAGGATAGTTTGAATAGTGAAAATGGTGAATAATGAAAAAGAATAAAATGGTAGTGTCATGTATAATGCACGAACTCAAAACGACAACCTAAGCAGATTATGATAGGACATGATGGAGAACAGAGAGGTGGCGGACATAGACTTCAGTTGATGAAGGATGTCAAGGCTGACTTTAGGCTACTTAGGGGGGTACTAAGGTATGGAGAGAGATACAAAAAATTTGCAGAGGATTGAACCAAGAAAATAGCTCTTGAGAAGGCCAAGATCCTTAGCATTAGCAGAATAATATATTTCCTTGTATGCTAATTAGTAAAAGCAAAGATATTTTATTTCCATATTTCAGGCTAAAGAGGTGCAATATTAATAACATTTCAATATTAATGATTGACAAACTATTTAATATGGTAAAACAATTTATATGCCAAAAGGTTTCTTCTAATTATCGCCTCCAAAAAGTATAACAATTATCTATAACTATTTTAAGTTTTAAAGGGGTGGATGACAAAGGAATAGAATGAATAAATTAAAATGCGTAATTACAATTAAATATGAAAGAATTCCAGAAATCATTAGTAGGTTGAATTTCACTGAATTATGAGATATTTAAATGAGTGTGGCAGTATATTTCATTATAATACAGAGTGTGTATCTCCAAAAGGAAACTAATTAGATTACTAATGCATAGAATTGGATCATGAATTTAGAGTGAACATATTATAATAAAAAGATATTAAGCCTAGGATTATTAATTGAAATATTTAAAAAAAATAATAACTACATAAATCTATAATATAAGAAATCATTATTGGACAAAATTAGCTGCATTTTTAGAAACAAAAACAATATTTGTAAAATAACAAGGACAAGAGAAAAGATAACAGGAATGGTAATAAGGTAACAGTTTGTTACCTACCTTTGTTTATCAGCCTTCCCTTAACAGTTGAAATGTTTCAGTATTATCACAACAGAAAAAATGAATAAAAGAGTGAGAAGAATGAAAATGGGGATATAAGAGAAAGAGAAAAAGAATAAGGTACATAAGACAGAGAGAGAAAATGATCATATAATTTTTTTAATTTTCAACATTCAAAATTTAAATTAAATAAACTGAAAATATAAATATTTAAAATATTTTTAAAAAATATAATTTTTACAAAGTACCATGACATTCCTTTAAGAGAATTTTGTGATATATTCTAAATAATCCTTAATTAAAATGTATAGAGGTATTCAAATAATTTAAAAAATGAACAATCACCATATATACCTACTAAACCACTGATGCCTCAACAAATAAAGATCAAAACAGAACTAATCTAATGAGTGTCCTCACAATTAAGAATTAGGAAACCAATATAACAAGTCACTATGCATTAAATATACACACACACACCTACATGTATATACATACACACACACATTTATATATATATATATATATATATATATATATATATATATATATATATATATATATATATATATATATATATATATATATATATATGTGTTTTCAAGGATTAGGTATCAAAATTCAAAAACTTTTGCCACTATCACATTAGTAATATATTTATGAGGGGAAAAATGTTTTTATTATACTTACAAATTACGAAAATGCATCAAACACTGTTCTAATGTATATTATCACTAATTCAACCTTTCCATATTATTTTTTTTTAAATAACTAAGTGAGAGTTTTTATTATAATAACCGTAATAATAATGGTAATATCACTCCATTGAAAACGTAATTACCACCCAAACCTATTAAGACCAGAAACCTTTTCCTCTCGACCCAAGTTTCGATTTCAGTAAGACAGCAAATTTGTAAAGTTCACCACTCGAAGCGCTGCAATCAAGCACAAAAAAAAATTGTTTTTAGCTCAGGAAATAATTTAAAATCTTCTGTTTTTTTATTTGTTGCCAACTTCAAAAGTTCAATTTTGTTATATAATTAAATTATTTAAAACATTTATCCGTTAATGGAATTGGACATTAGTTAAATAAAGTTGGCTGTGGTACATTGTAGCTTCAGCGGTCACTCGTAAACCTAGAAGCTTATCAGTCAGAAGATTGGTGATGGAGATCGGTTTCGGTGCCGTTTGGTACCTAGTTAAATTTGCTTAGGCATTCGCAATGCCCTTCACTGCATATATTTATGCTTCTTCATATAATTGCAGATGCTTTTTCACATCAAATGTTTCTGCTTTCTCCGTGAACGATTTAAAAACTGTGTAATACCAGGTACAGCCAATTTTTTTAAAATAATTTTTTTTGTCATCAAATTTTCATCATTTATAAATTTAAATAGAATGTTATTTTATTATTATAATTTTCCTAAACTTTAACTTTCTTTGGTTGATTTTTCTAGGCATCGAAAGAAATGGTAGGAAGATGGAACTTTCTTATCTGTGAAACATGATAGTAATACAGTCATTCAGCATAAGGAAATATAAATTATTTCAAGACAGCTACTTTACCATTCATAAATACATATTTTACTTTGCCTCAAAATGACATCCATAGAAATAACAAGTGATAAGGAACCCTTGATTGAAGAACTAACTGATAAACCCTCAACTACATGGTTAAAAGTTTCTAGTGCATTATTTTATGGTGTCTCTTCTTTTATGATTACTGTCGTGAACAAAAGTGTTTTAACTAGTTATTCCTTTCCTAGTTTTCAAATGCTTGCTTTTGGACAAATGCTGACTACAGTTGTAGTTCTGTACACATCCAAACATTTAAGAGTTGTGAATTTCTCTGATTTTGAATCAAGAACATTTTATCAGCTGTTACCTTTACCTTTTATATATATTTCTAATATGGTGTTTGGACTAGGGGGTACAAAAGAACTAAGTTTGCCCATGTTTACTATGTTAAGGAGGTTTTCAATTTTGATGACAATGTTTGCTGAGTTCTGGATTCTTGGGGTAAGACCAAAGCTACCTGTAAAAATATCTGTTGCATTAATGATTCTCGGTGCTTTTGTTGCAGCCACCACTGATTTAGGTTTCAATTTCCAAGGATATTTATTTGTCCTGCTTTCAGACTTTCTCACTGCATCAAATGGGGTATTTACAAAAAAAATTCTCGGATCTTGTAAAGAAATTGGTAAGTATGGAATTATGTTTTATTGTGCCTTATTTATGTTACCTGTTTCTTTTATAATCATGTGGCAAACTGGTGATTTAAAAATTGCAATTGATTATCCTACTTGGAGTGACCCAGGTTTTCTACTACAGTTCTTTCTTTCTTGTGGGATGGGTTTTATTTTAAATTATTCTATAATGCTTTGTACCCAACATAATTCGGCTCTTACCACGACCATAATAGGTTGTTTAAAGAATATTTTAGTTACTTATTTAGGAATGTTTATCGGTGGTGACTATATATTTTCTACTAATAATTTCATAGGAATCAATCTGTCTGTGATAGGAAGTGTTTTATATACCTATGTAACATTTAAACCACCTTCTAAAATATCTTCTAGTAGTATAAAAGTCTGATGAATGTATCCTGTAACTTATTGAACAAATTCAAAATTACTATTGATCTAAGCTATTAAGTAATTATTTTGTTTAGAACTTCTGAAATAATTAAATATGATATATTTAGTAAAATAAAGTTAATAAATTTCAATCACTTCTTGATCATCCTACATTTCTCTCGCATTTAAAAGTTAAAATTGGACTAACTTTAGCCATCATCATAAATGCAGTTGTCAGTTACATATTTTTAACTAAATATAATTTACAATGCTAAATATATGTGTGTGTGTGTGTGTAATTATGCCATACACAGAGACATTGTTTGTGGTTAAATTGTAATAATTGCTTAGTAAGATATTTTCACATGTATTAATAAGACAAGCAAATTAGCTTTTTGGATTATTTAATTTTTAGATTTTCTGTATTTGGGATTGTCTTGAAGTTGTCAGAAGAGTTACAATTTGTCCAGCTGGTGCACCAACTTTTTTCTTAAAAACAATTTATATGTTTCATGTTTGTCTATGGCCATATTTGATCTCGTGACATACCAGATGTTATCCCAGTGATTTTTTTCAGTCAACTTAATCCATATGTTTTAAATAGAGTTGACTAGCTCTCGCATTTAAAAAATATCAACAAGTATAAACATTTGGCTATATCATTCTAACACAAGATCAGTCAAAATAAGTCTATTCAAAAACAACAAATTAAAGTTTTTTAAAATTATATTAGCCAATATTTCAACCAAACTATATCAGGCCATTTAATCTGTTTATTACAGTTCTGGATTCCGCTATCTCCAAGGCCCAGATGAGAAGTTACCATTTGGGATCTAGATACTTACGACCAGTTAAGTATTCCTTGATGGCTTTCGCTGATGATATATTCTCCAAGTAGAACTAGAAAAAATTAATATGGAAATAAACTCCGATAAAACAAAGATAATCAGAATCGACAGGACGCCTCAGGGAGAGAATAGAATAATAATAATAATAACAGGTCGAAAGTCTGCCTAAAGCGGTAGATGTGGAATGATTATGATGATGATCATCTGGGATCCTAGTTCGAAGTAAATGTTGGAAAGCTGGAAATGATTTTAATCTGTTCATCAGGCTAACTACTGTCAGATAGTAGTAACCTATGTTTACCCTGTTCTAAGTATTGAGCCAAGGCTTAATTAATTATTTGTTATTTTTTTTTAATATATATTTCCGGGAAACATTAGAGGTAACAAAGTTCAAATTCATAATCATTGTCCTAAAAAACATAAATGAGAAAATTTTCAGAACTTCTCTAAATTTTCCACCGAGACCCCTTGTACAGAGGTTAATTTCGACATTCCGCCCCAAAATTTCAAATTGCGCTCACTTAAAAATAGAGCAGCCAAACAAAAAAATCTTCAGATTCAAAATTGTTGATAATTTACTCCTCTTTAATTTAGTATAGAACAAATATTTGAATTTATTCGAATAATACATGTTTTCAAGATATAAGTCAAAGGAAACAAAAAACTTTTTTTTTGTTTATGTACTTCCAGGAAAAATTCGATTTAACAAAGTTGAAATTCGTAATCAATATTTTAAAAACATAAATTATAACATTTTCAGAACATCTCCAAAACTTGCCTCAGAGAGCTGTTACTCAAAGATTAATTTAGACATTCTACCTCATAATTTCAACCCAAGTTCGCTTGAAAATGGAGTGTCAAAACAAAAAATTCTTTAGAATCGAAATTGTAGATAATTTACTCTTCTTCTTTTTTTTTTTTTTTTTTTTCTTCGCGAACCGGCCGTCTAAGGACCACACAGATATCACTGTTTAGTTCTCACCCTCACCACCCTCTCACTTTTCTTCCTCCTCCAAACAGCCTTCATTCTCACCGATTGTTGCATTCGTCTCTCTTCCGTCCAATTGCTATTCCCATGTTTCACATTCTCTTCAGCTAGAACTTTAATGCTGTTGAGTCGTTCTCTGTATCCGTCTCCATCCTGGTAGTCTTTGATCTGTCTGTGATTCCAAGTCTTCTTAATTCTACCTTCATCTGCTTGGCATAACCACTCTGGCTTTTCAGGTTATATATTTTGTCGAAGATCTGTTTATTTGTTCTTTGAGGATTCATTTTAATCATGTGGTCGTAGAATCTCAGTCGTCTCTTCCTTATAGTTGTTTCCAAATCTTCTACTTGCTCATAAATTTCCTTGTTCGATCTCAATCTTTAGTTTCCATTTACTATTCTTGGACCATAGATTCTTCGTAATATCCTTCTTTCGATTTTCAGAAGCTTTTCCAGGCCTGTTAAGGTTGCAGTTTCCATTCCATACAGTATCACTGGCTTTACCACAGCATTATAGTGCTTTATTTTTGCATTGATGGACAAGTTTTTTTTGTTGTAAATGTTTTTAGTGATGAAATTTAGTTTCTCCAATTTCAGTCTTTTATTTTCTATTGTAAGTTTATCTGATCCATTGTTGCTGTTAATCTCTCCAAGATATTTGAACTGTTTTGTGACTTTGATCTGTCCATATTTGGTCTTCACTGTTTTCTTCGTATAATTTTTCTTGGTCGTCATTATTTCTGTTTTCTGGAAGGAGATCTGGAGTCCAGCTTTATCTGCTATTTCCTTGAGTTCATTCATTTGTGTTACAGCTTCTTGTTCAGTCTCGGCTAAGAGAGCCAGGTCGTCTGCAAAGGCCAGACATTTGGGATTGATGTTTTTATTCTTTGATCCAATTATAGCACCAGAGTCGTTATCTTGCCAGAATGTCTTCATTATCTTATCCAAAACCACATTAAACAGCATCGGTGAAAGTCCTGTCCTCACATGAAATGGTTTGCTGATCTCTCTCTGAAATTTTATTTTTGATACAGTGTTTGTGAGTGTTAATTTGATCAGGTTTAATGTTTTTTGATCAACTCCATATTCTTTCAGTACCTCGACTAGTGTTTCTCTGTCTACTGAGTCATAGGCCTTTTTGAAATCAACAAAAGATATGAAGATGTCTTTAGCTCGTGTGGTGTAATACTTAATGATCATTTTCAAGCTCAATATTTGTTCTGGACAAGAGCGCCCTCTTCTGAAGCCTCCTTGGTATTCTCCCAGTTTTGAATCAAGTTGATGTTCAAGCCTATTTAGTAGTATTTTAGAGAATATTTTACTCTTCTTTAATTTGGTATAAAATAAATATTAGAATTTCTTTGAATAATTTATGGTTTCTACGTATAAACAAAAAATAAAATTATTTTATTTTGCTTTTTTTTATACTTCCAGGAAACATTTGAGGTTACAAAGTTAAAATTCATAATCATTACCTTATAAAACATAAATGAGTAAATTTTCAGAACTTCTTCAAAATTTTACTCCGCGATCTTTTTTTGACTTCAACTGGGGTCCAGATGTTTTTCAATTTTGATTTTTCTGTCAAACCAAATCCAACATTTGAGGTACTCATTTTACCTAAAATTTAATGTGCTTTACTTTAAAATAAAATAAAATTTTCGCTAGAGTTCACCGTTTAAATGTTATAAGCCAAACACTGAAAAAAGTACGAAAATTTGGAGGTTTCCCTCGTACTCCTCCTTGGCTCACCACTTAGAATGGGGAAAACTTCGGGGGAAATCTGACATCTACTAAGTAGATTAAAAAGATTTTTAGCTTTCCAACCGCAGTGCCCAAAAGATCTAGATTAACTGGCCTGTATAGATTATCTGAAGGACTGCAATAAGAGAAGAAACAAAAATTATAGAAATAATAACGATTATGCTAATAATAATAGTCAGAAAATTATATTAAAATAGGTAGAAGAAAAAATTAAAATATAGTTAATGTCCTCTCAATCTTGAATTCGGATAACTTTATCATCAGTGAAAATTAGGTTTGTGAAATTCCCAATTTTCCACTTTTCCTTGTCCATTATCTGAGATCAACGTTTACATAAATTAGTGATTAGCAGAAGTCCTATTGAAGTCTAATATTTCATAGTGAATAGACCCTATTTTACCTTGATAGATATTTCTTTTATAATTCTTATGGTACTCTCAGCAATATTTGCTTATTAAAGAGTTTCTCACAATTTTCTTTTTAAATTCACGGTTTGCCTTTAGCAGTTTTTCAAATTGTTCTTGTCATTAATTAATTTCTCGTTATTTTAGTTTTGTTATATATGTATAATTCATTGGAATATAGAGTTGTCACAGATTCCTATTATTTGAAATAAGTATTTCTTAACAAATCATAAGTATTACATGTTTGAAAGAGTATGCATACATTTTGTGTTTCATTTTTTTCATTGACAAATAAATTATATCACTTTGTTTTTAGCATACTAATTATATCAGTAGGGAAGTACTTTGTCAAGCCAAGGGCCACATTGGTCTGTAGCGCTGGAGAGTCAGTCAATTATATCAGTTATTTTTGGGGTTTGATGATCATACATTATTCCAACAAGGGCAGGAAAAATAGATTATCCTACATATGTCACCGATCTCCTCAAAGGTTAAGATTTAATAATAATAATAATAATAGTTAAATGTTTATTTATTCTGGGGTATGTCCCTTTACAAGCAATAATTGGTGGACTTCAGAGCCTTCATGTAAAAAAATTAACAAATAAAAAAAAATGAAATCATTATTAATTCTAATGAAGTTACACTTCTAACATTCAAGATAGGGGTTAACGACCTGAGGGTTTTACACCTTAAAACAAAAACTGACAAACTTCTATTATTAATAAAATAAAAATAATAATAATTAACAAGTACAAATGATGTATTAATACATATTTATAAATTTTGATTGAAAATAAGGAAATTCTGTTTACAGTTCATTTGGAACTGGATGGGCAGGAAGTGATTGAATAGGTGGGATTTGAATGTGGGAAGGGTTTCGGGATAAAGAAAGAAATGGAATTCCATTGGGACGAGGATCTGATAAGAAAAGATCGTCTGATAAGAAAAGATCGGTCGAAAGCTGCACTTTGGTGGGGTGTTATATGTAAATATAAAGGTCAAAAACGGGTAATGCGAGAATGGATAGAGGATTTGAATCGAAGATCAGAAATGTATGATGGATGGCAGGAATGAAAGAAAGAAGAATGCCAAAAAAATACCACTGTAGGAAGGGTAAAGCTATATCAATTCTACATAAAATCAGGAAACGCAAATGAATCAATGCAATTTACTGCTTGAGTTCACAACAAAATACAATTCGAACTGGCACCGCTTCTGACTCACATGTTGTATTGTTGAATGGTTTTTCTCTGTTAGTTTTGTTATTGAAAATAATACTTACTGAAGTAGGATTATTATATTGAAGTAAATTGATTCTTGTAAAAAAAAATATTTTTTAATGCATATAAAAATGATTTCAAAAATTATTATATAAAATAAATTTCAAACATAAAATAGAAATTTCAAACATAAATTGCCTAACTGAGTACAGCAACCTTACTTGAGACAGCTGAAGTTTAAGCTTTTGAGCGACAATCATCAGAGCCGTTTCATTGAATGATAAGAATAAGCTTGCAGATGTCATTAGTTATGTATGTTGAGTTTTAACTAGATGTCCGTCTCAGTACCTGTTCATTTCTTCGGCAGTTTATATTAATATATAAAAAATTTTATTGCTGAGCATACCTTAACAAATAAACAGCTTAGTTAAGATTTAAAAATTGTAATTGTTTTCGTAAAAAAAAAAAAAAAGATTAAAAACTTCATTGTTAATACTGAAATTATTGTTTTTATTTATTAAGAACAAATATATATATATATATATATATATATATATATATATATATATATATATATATATATATATATATATATCAATAAGATTAATTTTGGGGATATTACTCTGTTAATTAAGCTATTTATTATATTAGGTCTCTATGTGGTTTTTCTATTGAAAAGAGATTTTCTGCTAAAAAACAAAACAATTAATGTAATTTGAAGAAAATTAGAGAACAATATTTTGTTATTATGTAATATAGCTATTATTATTAAGGACTTAATTAATTTTCTTTAGTAATATGTTAAAAATTGAGATACTCATCCAAAGCTACTACTTCAGTTTAATGTTATTGACTTTTTTTTTTATAATGAACTCATGCCTGTGATATGATTAATAATATTTATGTTAAATAATTAATAATTCATTATTATCATGTAGGTACTGGTTTTGAATCATTGATTAAATAACTTGAAAAATTTATTAATTTACCTCCATATATTTTGAATTTTGGTTGTTAGGAAGTATGTAAAGAATGTTTTACTTATGTATTAATCAATAATTTAGTTATTACCTCAACCACAATTTTTTTGTCATGAGATACAAGTAAAATGTATGTTCTAAACTAATGTTAGTGTCTGAAATATTTATTATAAATATACAATGTTTGAAACCAGAACCTAACATTGAATATTTTTTCAAAGAGGCTGTGATGCACTACATTGTTTCTTAGACTTTCTCATTAAAATTGCAATTATTAAAATATATCATTCATTGTGCAACAGTCATAAATTGCAAGGTTTGTTAGTGCTGTTTTTACCAAAATTTTAAATTGTCTCCTCCGGTACTAATAGTTAGTGATTAATTTAGCATAGAATGCATTATAACGATAAATAAGTATATCCTAACTATAATTCTTGATATTTTTTTATCTAATCTTACATTATCACATGGGCTATAAGTAAATAAAAGATAGATGTGTGCGGACATTCACACATACATCTTTGTTTTATTTATAAAATTTGGTATTGACTTATACCTAATTCCTTTCATCATTTGTTCTTCAGCTTATTTTGTATTATGATATTTTAAATGGGGAATTCTGAGTTTATACATTGTTTCCAATTAAATCTGCTCTAAAATTTCTGTTTTGTCAGTAAAGGGCCTGATGAATAGTTTGTTGTATTATTTTATTTTATTTGGTTGAAATAATTACTTTTAATCGTATATTTTTTCATAGATTATTTTTTAGATAAAGATTTTGTCTTTGAATTATTTTTTTATTTTTCTCGTGTAAGAGTAGATTTATCAAAACATTTGCTAATTCATAGTAATTTACCACTATTCTGTCATCTTCAGCTAAAAGGCCCTAAACTCCAAATCATTATTTTATATTGTACCCGAATTTCTCTAAATACTAAACTTTTCTATGAAATTAGAAAGTCCTAAAACCAATCATTAGGATCTAACCATTGAATTTATTAGGGCTTTCTAATATTATAAAAAAAGTTTAGTTTTTAGAGCAAATCTGTACAAAATATGATTTAGAGCTTATCATAGCACTATTTTGGATTCTGCTTCAAACTGTTTGATTTAGCTGGAAATATCTGCTATGTGTGTACTTGTGAATGTATTGTAAGAAATGTGTATATATGAATTTTTGTGATTGCGTAATTGCTCATGCAAGGTCTACGATTGTGCCAATGGCAACTTTAGTTCCAAAATATGTATGTATATAATTTTTTTTTTAATAAATTACTTATATGTATATACTTTGTAAAATATTTTAGAGATGAAAATTATTGTAAATAATTTATTAAAATACTATACCATTTAAGAAAAAATAAATTGTTTTTTGAGCAATCTCAGATGAGTGTACAAACCAAAACTGCCCTTACTCATTAATATTTGAAATTTTTTTAAGATATAAGTTAAGTGGGTTCGTGGGTTCTTCCCCTTAAAATGTCGAAATTGTCGATTTCCAATGCTCTATCTACTGATATTGACAGTTCTAATGTTGTCATGGAACACGAAGTTTTTACCTACTGAAAGAAAACGACATATAATAACGGAATGATACCTCCAGAAACAAAGTATGTGTATGTCAATAGATGGATATGGTGACGCCGAGTGTCGTTTTTGAGATACTGCAATCTTTGGAAACTAGTAACCAAATTGAGGATCACTTTTTGAGCCATCGATTTATAGTTTAATAGGCGTATAAGGAAGTCATGTGTTGTACAGATCAGATATTTTATTCAATTTTCAAGCTTATCCTTAAAACTTCTTATTAATTCTAAGGAGTCGCGTTAGAAAGATTTGAAAATTTGCTCATTTATGTTTTTGTGGGTGTTGATTACGAATTTCAGCTTTATTACCTCGATTTTTCTCTAAGTATAAAAAAAAAACTCAAATTTTTTTTTCTCGATATAACGCCTCATAACTTCGAACCGCGCTCGCTTGAAACGGAGCGGCCAAACGTAAAATTATCGGTAATTTACTCTTTTTTAATTTAATATAAAATGAATATTAGAATTTATTCGATTAATACATAATTTTCAAGTTAAAGCAATTTTTAGAACTTCTCAAAAACTTTCCAGTAAAAGTACCAAGGACCTAGACCAGGGATCGGCAACCTGTGGCTCTTATAGAAAATTTTGTGACTCTGAATATTAAATATTTCAGTAAAAAACCATCCCAAATTTTAGATACAATTTTTTTAAGGCATTTGATCCCTCTACACATAGTATTCAAAGCGCTACAGAATAAGATAAAACAGGCGCTTCTATGTTTTTCCATGTTTTTTTTTTCAATATAGATTTGGCTCTTTGTGACCAAAACGTTGCCGACCTTTAACCTGGCCTAGACTATAACTGGCATCTCGTATGCTTTCGAATAGCATTATCATCTAATCCTTCTGAGGACACAAATGATACAATTTACCGCGAATTATTTTATTTTTGTTATTTAAATGAGTTTTCTGTCGTTAGCATTTTCTCTCAAGTCTTAATAACTTCAACTTCATCACACTGTTTTCTCCTAACAGAACATAACGTGTCAGATCTGAAGCCTTTGTTCAACTGAGAAAAATTTGAACGTAGTAATCGCACGCGCTGTATGTGCATACCCTCACATTTTTCCGAAGTTACCTGCGGGCGTTTTTCGTAATAAACGCCAACATCGTATTTAGCTAGAACATAACCCAAGAGTTAATCGTGCGAGAAATCTCCAGTTTCTTAAGTTACTTTCTCTCCAAGAGGGAGACATCTATTTCTGGCGAGTACTCTGAGCCATATCCAATAATGTGTAGAGCTCCCGAGGGTGAAAAATTTTCAATTGGATACGTAGCTTAATGCCTTCATATTGTCCAATTTTAATTATTGGTTGTAAAGTTTTTCATTGCAATTTTTTTATAATCAGATACCGGATTTTTAAACTGAATAATTGAATGCTGTATACGAAGAAATATTTTTATTCTTATAATAGATAATCCTGTAAAATCGAGCAAAGAACAAAAAAAAACATGATGTTTTTATTTATTTTCAGATAGCGAAAAACCCAAACGAGTGGCTCTAGGCATCGCTACTAGCGACGTGACGATATCACCAAAGTATACTAAACGATATCGGTAGGATACTTTAACCAAAATGTCTATATCCGATCTTATCGAATGGATAGTATCGGTCTATAAGTATCGATACTTCGTATCGTTATTTAATAATAGCATACTTGGATAAAAATAGTAATAAATTGATATCTTTGGGTATACTTATCTCTGCCCTGAACACTTAAGCTCGTTCACGTCCTAATTACGAATAGGTAGGAACATGTGATACCGACAAAGTATCGATACCTGCACTCATTCAATTGGCTCAATCAGATATTCGATAACAATAAGGTATTATTCGGTACCGAATATCGCCATTGGTGATCTTTCAAAAAGTTAAATCAAATATGCGAAACAACTACAGTTTTGAAAGGAAAGTATCGATACTCGAGAGTATTCATACAAATTATTCACAAGACCTTAAATACTACTCATGGTAACGATTATCTAGTATTTTCCTCAAATACTCGATACCCAATACTAGCTGCTTAGCACATAGTGCTCGATATTCGGTGCGTGAGACTCGAAAATCGGATAGTGCAAGAATCCACCAGGCACTCGATACATGTACATGGAACTCGATGCACGATACTCGGTTCTCTTTACAAGTTACTTGACGTATCACATATGAAAATCAGATCACGTCAAAAGAAATTATTACTAGTCCAGTATGAAAGATGACATATCTTAATTCATAAATAAATGCTCAACTTGGAGATAAGTGAAATACGAACCAGGATCGGATCTAGGATTTTTTTCAGGGGAGGCAAGCTTAATTTTGCCGTCCCTTGTTTCATTCTCCTTCTCCAATAAAAAAATCAACTGTTTTATAATTATATTTTAGGTAATATGTTTCGATATAAATATCATATCATAGCACGTTTTATTGACTGAATTAAGGTCTAAACAAACATAAAATATTAAAACGATGAGCTTGTACAAATAATAACATTTAAATTTCACTTTCCAATCTATTTTGCAGAAAAAAATGTTTGTGGAAGCAGCTCAATGAAGATTATACTCAGATTTCTTATTCTTTGTTGAGCAATCGTGCACCTCAAATAACTTTTAACCAGTTTCAACCATCTTAAATTCCTTTCTCCAGAAGAAACAGAAACTGGGATGGTAAGGAATATTCCTAAGGCTGTAATAAGGTTGGGATACACCTCTTCCAGTTTATTTTTATATACTAAACTTTATGTGGATGATACAGTGGCATATTTCTATTGCCAGCGCATGGTGTATGATACATTCATTTTCAAAAAGGAATTCCTCCCTGTTAAGGTCCTCTACATAGGTATGTGCCAATTCGCCTGCTTTGGCCTTTATTTTCCCGCAAAAAATTAATAGGTAAAGGATTTTGTTATTTTTATTCATTGTTAGGTAAACTGTTATATTCCACTTACGCATAATTTTCAAAATAGCTGTTTACACGAAATGTTGTGGAATTACTTATATAAAACATATACATATATGAAGTAATATAATATCGTCCCTACAATGTCCAACTATCTTATGTGAAAAAATGCAGTTTTCACATTCGTCACTTTAAAACACACTAGTTGATGAGGCATGAGACATACATTGACTTAATTGCACGCAGTCTTTAATTCATAATCCTCAAGTGTTGACTCCTTGTGTCATTTGGAGGGTTAGAGTTTTCAAGACTTTGCCCCAATACTTACTTCGCCTTATGCGTTTCGAAGTGACATGGTAGTAAGTCATGGTAGGGGCGATGTGGAACCCCACTTTGTTCTTGACTTACCAGAGCTAAAAATTTCAAAAAATTGTATTATTCCCTATGATAATTGCTAGCTTTATACATTAGTCATACACTACAAATTTCCAATTTGCGCTCCTCCAACCGCCAAATAAGCAAAATTCAATTTTATCAAAAAAGTCAAATTGGTGCCTCTGACTTGCGGGTCAGAAATGCGGGTACTATGGAATTCCTTATTGTTTTTATTTATTTTTTAAATATTTAAAATAAAAAATACTAGGAAAATCAAGAACATTGGCTTTAATTCAATTTTTTTTTTATGTGGACCCTGCTTCATTTTCTTTTCTACCCCTTCCTTCTCTTCTACCAATGATACACCTAGATGTCGATGGAGCAGCTTCCTCCACATCATCCCTTGTTGTAGTTTCTCTTCCACCTTTTTTATGTTTTTTCTTCTCTAGTGATTCTTGGAGAGGGAGACTGTGGAACTCCTTTCCATTTAAGTAGTGCCCTTGGAGTTCCATATATAAAACATCGATTTGATATGATATGTACTCTAAAAAAATTGGGAGACATAAAAACAGATTCAGGAATGAAAATTGCTACAATAAATCTTTAATTCGATGTAGAATGCGGATACCTACAATTTTTTGTAAGAGAGTAAAAATAACAGTTTAAAGTATTCTTAAACTTTTTAATATGATTGAACCAATTGAACCAACTTGTCCTGTACATTAGCGCTCCTGAGCTAAATATTAAAACAGATACTGTCAACTCATTATCACTTACTGTCAAGAAATTTAGAGGTTCCATATTACCACCACTTCCCCCTAATAATGAAATCTTAATTTGTTATAATAAATACAATTTTTTCAACGTTTTTCTGATGAAATTTCAAATTTTTCCAAGAGGTTTTCTTTTACCCATGATTAAATCATAGAATTGATATATCCTAATACAGTTCACCTAAAAATAAAACTTCCGTCATAAAAGGAAAAAATAAAATAAAACGTTCGAATATATGAAATCAATATTTTTTTTTTTACGATTGAAATTGTTTTTATTATGATTTTTAATGCGAGGAACTTGAATTTGATCTCGGTTTTGCAAAAAAGAAATACAAATTTGTTATAGCTAAAAGTTGCTATATATGGTTGTGCTTTTTGGGGTCAAAGAGTATGTGTGTGTCAATAGGTCGCGACGCCTAGTGTCGTTTTTGAGATACTGCAATCTTCGGAAACTAGTAACCAAATTCAGAATCATTTTTTGAGGCACCGATTTATAGTTTAATAGGCGTACAAGGAAGTCATGTGTTGTCCACATCAGAGATATTTTTTTTATTGCCATCCACATTATCCAAATTTACTATGTGAAGCTACCCAATGCAGTTGGGCAGCACCTCTTGAATAATTAAAGTGTTTCTCTACTGAAATGTAAGCAAAAAACCTTTCCCAGTGCCCCTATGAATTTCTCTCTCATTGTACAAAACGGGAGTATGTTCTCCTAGAGCTCGAATCTTCAAAAGGGAGGAGTTATGGACTCGCCCAGTCCTAGCAACTTCTGAGCCAGCAGTATGATGATTCTTGTATATATATCCCTTAGATATAGAGCATCTCGTTCATTACCGTTTAGTTATTCATACTTATACCTTCTGTTAGGTGTGACGTTAAGTAAGTGTTGTAAGTTTTGTCTTAAATAAAGTTTTTAAAAAGGAAGTGATTTAGTGTGTCCAGTTATTTAATTGTACGATTTGCCGTTTACACGCACCGTTTAACCAGATACGATTTATGTTTCTGACAAAACGTACCATTTGTTGCGTGTAAACCTTACGCGAACGGAAGTCAACAACTGTGATCTACATGAAGTACTATATCCTGAAAGGATAAACTATTCCTCAAAGCTGAACGCTTTTTGGCAATATTCAACATTGTTAACATTATTGAAGTCTGACGTTGATTCTTATATCGCAGTATATCTTATACATAATAGATGGTTTCTTCCTTTGCAATTTTAAATATATTATATATATATTATTATATGATAAGAACCTTTGGGCAACGCTGAGTAGTCGTAGTCCTTGAACCTCCATCTTTTAAACGAACTTCTTTCCCGCTGAACCAGAGCGCAGTTGTATCGGCGTCTTTAGTTGGAGCCTGCGCTCGTAGTGTGGCTGTATTTAACCACTTTCTCTCACTTGTGTTTACTTTCAATTGAATGTTTCGGAATGTTTATTTACAGTAAAACTGTTGGAGAAATGTAGCTGACAAATCTTTTTAAAAGTATAATTTACTTTATACTTTTACTTTTTTGTTGATTAGCTTTCCTTTCTTCATCCTCCAGTGATCCACATTGGATATATCATATGTGATATTGAAGCTTAAGTGAAATTTTTCCCTTTTTGGGGAATTTCTTTTGGTGGACCAACCGGGAGTTTGTCCAAAGGAACTTAACTACTCTGTGGATCGAAGAAGATGAACAAAGTGTAAGTTCATTGTTTTTAATGTTTCAGCAGTGAAGGCTGATAAAGCTGTCATAGTTGTTTTGATTTATATTTTTCATCCTTGAATCAGGAATTTAACTTAAAATTGTATCTGTAACACCATAGAGATTGTGATTTATTGCTGGAACACAGTTTAATAAGTATCTTATTAAAAATATATAATGTGATAACAATTATTTACCAAATTATTACAATACTGGGGAATCATTACATTCCTTTCAATGAATAGTTAAAATTTATTTTTTTTTATGCTACTTCAACAAATATAAATTTCATGAGAATGAATATAAGTATTTCAGAACGCTTTTAGAATTGATTGTCCTTTACATTGTTTAGATCTAATTATGGTGTTTTATTATATTTTGCAGCTTGAACTGCTCCCTAAATAGTTATCTGGTTAAAATTAAATTTTTATTAACATTGCCTAATGTTGAAATGGAAGATATCTGGTTCTATCTAGCCAGAATCTGATTTTATGGTAATTCATTGGTTTGAACAAGTATTATTGCTTCTTAAAAATATTTCATAATTGTTTGGAAACTTGATATGTGCTGTTTTAGAGCATCCACTTTTATTAATATGTCAAACTTTACAAAGATAATTTGGTAATTTTGTGTAACTTATTCAGATTAACTCTAGATAACAGTTTCATAGGTTTTTTGTGGGCTAATTCCCTCTTTTAGGTAATTTTTACTTTTGAAATAATCTTTAATTTGTTCCTCCACTATTTTGAAAATAGTGTTCCAGTGTTTATTTTTTTGCTTTCAAAATATGAATATAGAAAGTTATTGTTTAAATGTATGTGATAATAGTTAAGTATTTATTTCATGATGTTCTGCGTTTAAAGTAACTTTTCAGATTTGTAAGTGATTACAACTTAAGACATAATGACGGAACATCCTGTTTTACACTGAATAGCTATGTAATTTGGAAAAAATAAGAAACTGAAATGAAAGTTGAGTCAGTATCTTGTACATTTTTTGTATACTGTTTAATAATTATTGATTGCATTCTAAATCAAAGAACCCTAGTTCTGATGTTTTTATTATCATGAGTGCTAGCTATTGCTTTATATTTTCTTTTATCTGACTGCTTCAAGAAAATTATGGTAGGGTCAATCCATTTAAAATCATCCAATTAGAATTAATTTTGTCGCTTGGCGTTTTTGATTTGCTTGATCATTTTTTTACTAGTAATTTCCAATTGTTTGATGAGCTCAAAACTATTGTTAAAACATTTCTCAATCTCATACCTTTTTTTTCTTTTTTGTAGCTATTTTGAATTTGCTTTGCAGCTGATTTTCCACTGAAAACACTTATGTAAAAATGTCTCTAACTCATAATTTTGCAGTTATCAAAATAAATCAAAAACTAAAATTATGATAGTGGTGTGCTCTTCATTTTTTTATCCTTACCACATATCACCTAAATAGTGAAGAAACTAGTTAAAAAATCCAGAAGA
Source organism: Rhaphigaster nebulosa (assembly GCA_948150685.1). NCBI lineage: Eukaryota > Metazoa > Arthropoda > Insecta > Hemiptera > Pentatomidae > Rhaphigaster > Rhaphigaster nebulosa. The sequence goes on from OX411308.1 coordinate 71,696,262, forward strand.
ATAAAATTAAATTAACGTAAAATGATGATTTTTGTGCTTTAAAATTGTTTTAAGGAAAAAAAGACACCTTTGATTTTTTTTTTTTCTTGTGCAGTTTTATATTTGTATTACTTGCTGGGGAAATTTCAATCTTGAAAACTTTGTCCTTTTTGTTTAAAAAAAATGTTCAAAAATATCCAGAAGCCATTTTTGGCAATTTTTAAAGTTGATTGTCTTAATAGGGACTGAGGGAAATCTTATGAAAATGATACAGTTTATATCTCTTTACAATAAGAATATCTGTGCCTCTTTACCTTAATGCACAATAGTTCCAAGTCTGTTTTTCTTAGTTTTGGGAAACTCCAAAACAAAGTTTTAAATGCATTTTTCGAAATCACTATTTTTACATGGATATTATTAGTTCAGGTGTAAATGGACCGATAAATGGAACAAACTGATATCAAAATTGAATAAAATGGACTAGGAACTATTGTACATTGAAGTATTGGTATGTCACAAAGTTGGTGACCGACTCAACTGGTTCCAGATCTACAGTGTATCAAATATTGCTGCCGAGTTACAATGTATCAAATATTGCTGTCTTTTGCGAGAGTCGGTCTCAGCATATCCTTCCACTTGAACACATAGTGACCAATCTCCTCGGATAAATTCTCAAATTAAAATGATCCCCGTACAGTAGGAAGTAATATTGCTCCTTTTTAGATTTACCTAAGAGGTATAACTTTACAGGAGGGGTGTGTTATCACTGGTTCCTCCCGAACTTACCCGAAGTTCACCGGACTAGCATACTCTAGCTAACTCTAGGGTTAGCATTTGTGCTAACTAACTGTTTGCATTTAACTGTAACATTTGTGTTAATTGGAATTATTAAAACTATTACTGCTTTTAGTAGATATTTTTTAAAATTATTAGTGCTGTTGATTTCCGCTCATTACATTCGCCCAAGAAATAAAGAAAACAGCAACGAATCCAATGATAAATGCTAGATTAGATGAGGTCGGGGACTTACTGTAATATCAATTATTACTGCTTAGATTAGATCATAGCTGTGGACTTCCGCTAGCTCAAGAGATAAACAAATCCCAAAAGTTCCTTTTCAGTTGGGGTCGGGTCCTTACCATAATTTAAATTATAACTACAACTTCTCCAGATCACCGGAAGTCGACTGCACTAACAATTTTAAATAATATGTAATTTAGGCAGTAATAATTCCAATTAATAAGAATGTTGAATATTAATACAAAGCAGTTGGTTAGCACAAATGGCGCTGGAGTATGCTAGTCCGGCGACCTTCATGTAAGTTTGGGAGGAACCAGTCATCATGAGCCCCTCTTGTTGTACCACTCTCTCAAGTTGTACCACCTAAGAGATATCACTAAAAATATCATAAAATGGTGAGAAAATGTATATGTCTCTTAATAAATTCAATAATTATAAATTTAAAAACAAAAGAATTTTTTGTACATAATAAAAAAAAAATTTTAAATCTTAAGAAAATAAGTTTTGTGATTTGTAAATAAATCAATTGATTTCAATATGAGCTGGTTTTGGGGGGAGAACTTATTCACAGTGTCACAAACAAGACTTTAGAAATGTGCCAAAAGAAATACTTGTGATGAGTGATTTACTCCTAGAAGAATAAAATTTAGATTAGATCATAAAATCAGCAATATTTGCCATTACCACAAAATTATATATTTAATCAAGTTCAACCATATCTTTGTTAAGAAATGTGATCTAATGAATTTTGACAAAAAGCAGATTAAAAATGGATTAAGAAACATTGTTCTTAAACAATTTTCAAAGCCAAAATATGTTCATGTTACTTCAATATTTGGAAAATATTCACCCAACATGCTATATCAAAATATTAGAAGGATCACAGGGCAAAACGATCAATGTCAATTTTTGTGAGAAAAAATTCCATGTTTGCAATTTTTTTCCAGAGGTATACCTGATTTAAGTATTTTTTTTTATTTATAAAAAATGCTGTTGTATGTTAGGTCCATAGACAAATTTTTTTCTGACATTAGCTCTTCCTAAAATGTGATTTTTTAAGGCAGTAAAATTTTATATTGATCATTATTTCTGGTGACCTTTCATTTGTAAAAGAGATGAATCATTTTAATTCTGAGCACCAATTGGAAAATGATGCGGATTTTACTCCTGAAGAACATAAATGAAAATATGTTGCACAAAGCTAATTAAAAATGTTTATATTTAATATTAGTTCAAAATATGTCATTTTCTGCCGTTTTCACCTTTCTGTAAAATAATGGAATTAAATAAAGAACAAAGACAGTCAGCTTTTAAAAAAGAAATACTTAAAATTACAACTTTTTCAAATACAAAATACCTCTCGTTTTTGTAGGTATAGATATAGCAATTTTTTTCAATATATGATACAATATAACTCTGGAACCAGTTGAGCCTCAGTCACCAAATTTGTGTCCTATTACATAGAGGTAGAAACTGTATCAATTTCATGATTTTTCACTCACAGATGGAGGGCACTGATATAAACCAATTATTTTTTTTGTTAATCTACTGAATTCTGCTATATGTAGTAATTCTGTAATTTGCCTCGCATCCGATTTTGACTGAAAACAAGTTATGTGAAAATGTCTCTAAATCTGGCAATTTTGCAGATATCAAAATAAAACAATAGCTAAAATTGTGATAATGATGTGCTCACAACACATCACGTAAGTAGTGAGGAATGTGGTTTAAAAAATGCACAACTATATAATAAGCGAAGCAAATTACAAAATTGAGAAGTTTTCTATCAAAATTTAATATATCCACTTCTCAAAAACAAAGATTATTTTGACAAATTAATATTCTACACCTCATAATTTTTCAATTTATTTCAAATCATAAATTTTCCTCAGTTAAATAGATGTTACAAATCAACATTTTCAATAAATATTAGCCTTATGAGTTGCTCCCCTAATAGTTTTTTGTAATAATTTTCCAAAAGTGGATATATTGACTTTTGATAGAAAAATACTCAATTATTGCAAACAGTAGAATTGAGTAGATTAACCAAAAATATTTGGTTCATAACGGTGTCCCATTCACTGTCCCCTCCCCTTGAGAGTAAAAATCATGAAATTGATATAAAATTTGTAATTTGAACAGTTTTTTTTTTTAAATGCCTTTGTTCTTTGTTTAATTTCATCACTATACATAAAGGTGACAACAGTATAGAATGACATATTTTGAACTGATATTAAATATTTAAATATAAATATTTTTAACTAGCTTTGTGCAACATATTTTAGGACAAAAAATGTAGAGCACATCATTATCATAATTTTAGTTTTGTTTTGTCCTTACTGGTCAATTTTTTATTAAATTTCGTTTTCAATACCGCTAACTAATCCTTTCATATCATGGCAATTTGAGTTCCTTTTATTTATCATTTCTTTATTATTACTACCTATTTCATTCGTCAATTATTGCAAACAGTAGAATTCAATAGATTAACCAAAAATACTTGGTTCACAACGGTGTCCCGTTATGACCAATTTTTTTTTTTTAAAGAAATATTTGATTTGTATTCCAAAACTATCCCAAAACAATATATTATTTGTTATTTTACTTGAGATGATATTTTAGCCATATATAGATCATTTTTAAATATAAAAATAAAGGTTTGTTTATAGTGTTATTTTTATTAGAAAATTAATAAACTTCTTAGCATTACATTCTCATTATAATTAATTGTATTTATTAATTAATGAGATAAAATAAGAGACAAAACCTACAATTTGTATATTTTTTTATATCTTTTCTATTCTACAAGTCAGAATGTCCCCCATCTTGTCAAGAAATTTTAAATTTTATAAATTACATAGGGATATTGGCCTATTTGCCTTTTGGCCAACTAGTGGTGGCAAATTTTAGTAAAAAAAAAATAATGAATACAAGTTATGTTTTATTTATGAATTATGAATAACCCATTTATTCATTATTCTATTATTCAGTGAATAAATTTATTCATCTTTTTTCAATCAGTAATCAAATACAAATAATAATTCAAATGAAAAAAATGTATTTGAATAAGAAAAAAATATTCGAATAGGATATAAATAATAATTTAAATATTAAAAATATCTGATGTGGACACCCCATGACTTCCTTGTATGTCTATTAAACTATAAAACGGTGGCTTAAAAAGTGATCCTGAATTTGGTTACTAGTTTCCAAAGATTGCATCTCGATTCTATCTCAAAAACGACACGGCGTCGGGGCATCCCTCTATTGACACACACACATGCTCTTGTTTCTGGAGGCTTTATTCCGTTATTATATGTCGTTTATTTTCAGTAGGTAACAAGTTCTCAAGAGATTTCTTCGTGTTCTGAGACAACATTAGCACTGTCAATGTCACTAGATAAAGCAATCGACAGTTTCCACATTTCAAGCGGGAGAACCCACTTAACTTACATCTTATTCTCCTGCTGCAGAATTGTTCATCTCCCAAATGTGAACAAAAACAAGTATTTTTGACTCAATTTTAACACTTAAAAAAGTAATAAAAATGTTTAATTAGAGTGGAAAAAATCGCGTTTATAATCTTTATTACCGAACTATATGATCTCTGTAGTTAGTTTTATTATAATTTTTGATTCAAATTTATTATGACCTTCAAGTAAAGTACCTCATTCGGCTCACCAATTTTAGTCAAAATCCTAGTATATTATTTATATTGATATAAAAGTCTTATTTACCAAATTTGAGATGTTTTACATTATAATTTAGTATAATTTTTGGTGAAAGTTTATTATGACCTTCGAGTTAAAGTGCCGCTTCCGGTTTTCCAATTTAGACCAAAATTTGGTATGTTATTTAAATCAATATATAAATTATAAATACTTAATTTGAGAAGTATTGCATTATCCGAGGTGTGGCTATTAAATAATGAGACTGACGCAATAAAATTTATTTTTATTTTGTACATAATTACTTACTATCACCTTCAATGTACACCCCTTCTCTATCCCTACAACGCTCCATTCAAATTTTCTATTGTTGGAAACAGTGCTGGAAGTCATCTTCTGTTAGCTCCTTCAGGACGCGTGCCGCTTTCTCTTCTACAGCTTCTACGTTAACATGTGATGAAACGTGGTTTTTTACTTATGATCCGGAAACGAAGCACCAATCCATGCACTGGAAGAGTGCAACTTCACCGAGAGCCAAAAAAGCTAGAATGAGCAAGTCAAAATTTAAAGCAATGATGATTGTTTTTTTCGATATTCATGGGATTGTGTACCTTCACTGGGTTTCTGAAGGTCAAACTATTAATCAATACTACTACCTTGAGGTACTTGCAAAACTACGTGAAAGAGTAAGAAAAAAATGACCCGAAATGTGGAAGGACAAATCATGGGTTCTCCACCAAGACAATGCACCAGCTCATTCCGCGTTATCTGTCACGAGGTTCCTAGCCCAGCACAGCATCCTAGTGTTAGAACATCCACCTTATTCACCAGATCTTGCACCATGTGACTTCTATCTGTTCCCTAAGGTGAAATCTTCATTAAAAGGGACAAGATTTGAGTCCGTGGAAGCTGTAAAAGAGAAAGCGGTACGCGTCCTGAAAGGGCTGACAAAAGATTACTTCCAGCACTGTTTCCAACAATAGAATATTCGCATGGAGCATTGTCGGGATAGAGAAGGGGTGTATATTGAAGATGATAGTAAGTAATTATGTATAAAATAAAAATAAATTTTATTGCAACGTCAGTCTCGTTATTTAATAACCACATCTTGTATTTTAATATAATTTTTTATGGAAATCAATTATGACTTTCAAGTAAAGTATCACTTCCGGTGATCATATAGTGAAAAAGGGAGGTTCACAACTAGATTTTACAGCAATCCTAAATACAAAAATTCAACTTTCTATGGCAAACCGTTTTTGAGTTATGCGAGATACGAACGTACGCACAGACATCATGACGAAACTAGTCAAAATGTATTCAGGGATGATCAAAATGGGTATTTTCGTTGAAATCTGAAAACCGAAAATTTTCGCGATTGCAAATCTTCCTTTACTTCGTACAAGGAAGTAAAACGTAAAGAATCCAATGTTTTTCTTCTGTAAAATGTCTGGAATTCAAATCCAACTATTGGATTTTCTTTCGACATTCTTTGTGACTCATCTATTCTGCAAGACACAATGTCCCTGTTTTTAAAAATTACAGAGGGGCATTGGCCCTAACCATTGCTGAGAAAATTTTATTCAGAAAAAAATAATAATAAATGATAAAAGTTTTATTTCTTTCATAAATAATGAATAACCCATTTATTTATTATTCTATTATCGGTGAATAAATTTAATCACAATTTTTCTGTCACTAATCAAATACAAATAATTATTAAAAATTATAATTATTAAATAATTATAAAAAAAAAAAAATATTTTAATAAGTAAAAATATTCGAATAGAAAATAATGATTTAAATATTTATGCAAACAATGGTAACACCTATACATTTTCATTTATTTTCTATTCAAATTAAGTTAGAGAACTGGTATGCAAGACAGAATGTTTCTTGATATGTTCTTGATGGCTACTAATCCTTTCATTTCAAATGAACACTTCTTCGAAAATAAGCAAATAATAAATTGGGCAAAGAGTAAAAACAGAATGATTTTTCCAATACCTTAAAAATAGGTTTTTTATACCTTCTTACCACTGAGCACAGAAAAATTTCTGTAATTGTAAAATTCTTCACAAGACGGGAAGAACATTCTGACTTTTAAAATAGATAAGTTGCACGGAATGTTGAAAAGAAATCCAAGAGAATTGGATATGCTTGTGATAAGGCATACGATTTGAATTCCTGGAATTTCACAGAGGGAAAACATTGCATGCTTTTTTGTTTCCTAATATTTAAATTATTATTTGCTATACGAATATTTTTTTTTTATTTAAATACATTTTTTCATTTGAATAATTATTTGTATTTGATTGCTGATTGAAAACTCATGAATAAAATATAAGTTTTATTCATTATTTATTACTTGTTTACTTCCTTATATGCAGTGAAGGAAGTATTGTAATCGCGAAAATTTTCGATTTTCAGATTTCAATGGAAATATACATTTTGACCATCCCTGAATCCATTTTGACTAGTTTCAGCACGACATCTGTACTTACATTCGTATGTATCTCACATAAATCAAAAACACTTAGCCGTATAAAGTTGAAATTTTGTATTTGGGATTGTAGTAACATCTAGTTGTGCACCTCCCTTATTGTTCTCAATATGATTACCAAGAGTGATACTTTATTGAAGGTCATAATAGATTTTTATCAACAAATTTAATCAAAATATAATGCTTAATCTTAAACTTCTCAAATTTGGTATATAAGACTGATATATTAATATAAATAACATACTAGATGTTGTTGAAAATTAGCAAACCAGAAGTGGTACTTAACTTGAAGGCCATAATAGATTTTCATAAAAAAATTTATTAATATATAATTCAAATCATCTTAAATTTAATATATAAGATTTAAATATTAATTTTAGCAAACTGGAAGTGGTAATTTACTTGAAGGTCATAATAAACTGTTAAATCATATAACGTTTACCCTGTCCATGTATGTTTATTTCGTTTAAATTTGATGTATAGGTTTAGAATTGTTTTAAAAAAATTAATCAGTTTTGTAACAGCCCATAAAAGACTGAGCAGGCAATTACTTGTTCAGGTGTCTCATTCTTAATCACATGGTATTTATGAGTGTGGTTACCATTGTTCTGAGCCCAACTGCCTGCTCTTGAGTTCATATTTCAGAGTGAGAGAACCCGATAGAGTCTGTTTATCAAATAATTGACCTCACGGAAGCCCTACTAACCCTTTATAGAAACCTGCTACCAGTGCCAAATACGTCAATTAGAATTTTGCAAATAGTCTCATTGGGATATACTAGATGACATAGAAGTTGGAAAAAAGCGTTAAATACTCTACCACCACCGAATTTATATTTTCATTTTTTTAATTTTTTTATTCTCATTCCAAAGTAAACTAAAGTAATTAATATTATTATTAATTAATATATAATTTCAATTTTAGTATATTTTACTTGCAATGAAGTTCGAAAATGGTCAAAACACTATTAAAGTTATAAATAAATGCATTTTTAAACATTTGAAAAGTTTATTTATTTTAAAAAACAAGAACTGAGGAATTTAAAACTCATCAACACAGTTTTGGTACACCAAATGTAATTTCCTAGTTTTTTTTTTTTCATAAAAAACACAAGATCTAAATATTAGATACCTAAAAGAATAAATATTTATTTAATAAGTAATTTATATTTATATAAATAAATAAAAATAACCATTTATATTTTGCTCAATAATTTTGCCCTATAAGGGATTAAAGTAAAGCCCATCAGTTTTCTTTTCTGACTAGAAAATTTTATGTCTGTCAGGATTAAACTTTGTTTTTTCATAGTAGGAACCGTATATTATATCTCTTAAGCTGTAGTTTAAATTAAAAGAATGATTATTCATATTAATGACTCTACTTCCTCAATCACCTAAGGTATTGAAGTATGGCAATCAATCAATAAGTTTAAAAAAATTTAGGGTCTTGTGAGTCCCTAAAAGTGATTTTTAAAAATTCACCTTGTCACCTCCATATAATCCAGTTAGTTCAGAGGCATATAGTAGTCAGAAACATATAGTTTTGAGAAAATTCACTTGGGGTAAATGTATAAACATGGATACCTCAGTTTTTCTATTAGGGACTTTCTGTTAGGTTTGTATAGTTACGGTTTACTGAAAAATAACTATAATTAAAAACTCGAAAATAGAATCTTGTACTCTTTTATTGAACTAATTACCAACAAGTAATAACTCGTGAATATGTATATGTAATTTCAGAATCTGAAAGTTACTAGTTCTTTATTCTTAAGAGGAAACATAAAGTTATAAAAACATCTAATTGTTTATGACATTCATTCTATTACTGAATATTTTGTTTTCTCCGAACCTAAAATAAGCAAGTGTGCTTTATTTCAGCATTTACTGAGTGTTGACATTTTTTTTAATTTACAATTTCAGTAAAAAAAATAAAAATATATTTGATTCACGCCTAAAAAAAGGTTAATAATGCAGTATTTTTAACAATATCTCAATGATAAATGAATTGAAAGTTACTAAAAAAATCAACTGAGAACCACTATTGTCAAACCTGCAAAGCTGTTTATAATAATATTTTGATTTACAAAAGTTATTTTTGAAAAAGGATTGTAATTTGGCCTCCATCATTCTTTTTTACCTAAACTTTGCATATCGTCCTCTGTTGATTTGTTAGTTACATCAATTATAGAAAATGGTTAAATTCAGTGTGAGTTGGGGGGAACTATTTGTTTAGTTTTACTACTGGACGAAATGCCTCCCAAACTGGAGACAAAAACGGCAGTAGAATATATTTAAAAAATATTTTTTAGTCGATTGAACAGGAAAATTATGGCTCAAAAAAAAAAAAATTGGTTGATTAGCATACTACTTTTGGCAGTAGAAGTAATAAGTTTAATTTATTATATAAAATAATATCGATTGTTGATTGTAAAAATAAGAGCTCAGATGTTAGGGTTATTTATTGATGTCTATATAAATAATTCTTTATTTGGTCAGGATTTCCTGAAAAGGTATTATAGCATTTCCACGTCAATTATAATCTTTTCCAAATCAATTGTCACCTTTTCCATTTTAATTGTAACTTTTTTCATTTCAATTGTAGCTCTTTCCAAATCAATTGTCACCTTTTCCCATTCAATTGTAACCTTTTCCATTTCAATTGTCACCTTTTCCAATTCAATTGTAACCTTTTCCATTTAAATGTAACATTTTCCATTTTTATTGTAACATTTTCCATTTCAATTGTAATCCAACCGGACATGAATTAATTCTTTATTATTGAAAAATAATTATTTTAATTAAAATATTTACTTTTGAAATAAAATCTGAGCTCACCATGCAGAATAGATTGAAGGGAGCCTCGCGTGATATTTCTGTTTAGAAAAGAGTTGTTAAAAAGCTAACATAAAATGTAGTGTGTTATAGATTGTTGTATGTGTGGAGTAGAATGAAAATGAAATGAGTTCAGCTCATTAAGGATTCTGCTATCGCAATTACCTGAATGAGCCTGACCGAAAGGCGAAGACTTCATCTGTTGCAGTTTTTGAAAAATGCTTGGGCAAACGCAAATCTGAAAACCATGCTATGCTGGACTGATAAACGAGATGCTAAAAAGTTTCAGATCCCTCGGACATGAGCATTAAGGAGCACTATTCGCACAGGTTATTAGGCTATTTTTCTAAAAATTTAGGAGACACAAATAAGTAACAAGGTGAAAGATTTCACCAGGACATTAAAACTATGGAGGATGGTGACCGATGAAGATGGGCTAAGCACATGATGATGGATTACAATAATGACTTTTGGAATAATTTTGGCATATTCTTCCGACATTTTTTTCGTTTATTAGATAACTGATATTAAGTGCTATTTTCGAGTAGTTTAAATTTTTGAAATAAAATTGCTTATCTATTTTAAAATATTTATTATACACTTTAGGGTTTTGATTCCATTTTTTTGAATTGGACTTTTGATTGCTCCAGCGCTTTTCGATTTACTGATAGTGCTTAAGTTTTCTTTGTTATAGAAGTCGTTAATTAGGTTATTAAAATTATTCCAAAAGTCATTATTGTAATTAAAATAATTAAGGGTTAAAATTGAATTGGAAAAGTTGAAAATTGATTTGGAAAGAGTTACAATTGAAAGAGAATATTGCTGTGGTATTAAAAATCTTAGAGAATATTGCTGTGGTATTAAAAATCATAGAGAATATTGCTGTGGTGCTTATCTGAATACAAAGAGCAAAAAAAGAGGAAAAAGGTCTCGATGAAACCAACTAGTCAGTGAACACTTCGGTAGCTTCTGTTCTGTGACTCTCTTAAATATATTTTGGAACAGTCCTTTTTTTAAACTTCAGCTGTAATCCGTCATCATGTACTTAGCCCATCTTCATCGGTCACCATCCACCATAGTTTTAATGCCCTGGTGAAATCTTTCACCTTGTAACTTATTTGTGTCTCCTAAATTTTTAGAAAAATAGCCTAATAACCTGTGCGAATAGTGCTCCTTAATGCTCATGTCCGAGGGATCTGAAACTTTTTAGCATCTCGTTTATCAGTCCAGCATAGCATGGTTTTCAGATTTGCGTTTGCCCAAGCATTTTTCAAAAACTGCAACAGATGAAGTCTTCGCCTTTCGGTCAGGCTCATTCAGGTAATTGCGATAGCAGAATCCTTAATGAGCTGAACTCATTTCATTTTCATTCTACTCCACACATACAACAATCTATAACACACTACATTTTATGTTAGCTTTTTAACAACTCTTTTCTAAACAGAAATATCACGCGAGGCTCCCTTCAATCTATTCTGCATGGTGAGCTCAGATTTTATTTCAAAAGTAAATATTTTAATTAAAATAATTATTTTTCAATAATAAAGAATTAATTCATGTCCGGTTGGATTACAATTGAAATGGAAAATGTTACAATAAAAATGGAAAATGTTACATTTAAATGGAAAAGGTTACAATTGAATTGGAAAAGGTGACAATTGAAATGGAAAAGGTTACAATTGAATGGGAAAAGGTGACAATTGATTTGGAAAGAGCTACAATTGAAATGAAAAAAGTTACAATTAAAATGGAAAAGGTGACAATTGATTTGGAAAAGATTATAATTGACGTGGAAATGCTATAATACCTTTTCAGGAAATCCTGACCAAATAAAGAATTATTTATATAGACATCAATAAATAACCCTAACATCTGAGCTCTTATTTTTACAATTAACAATCGATATTATTTTATATAATAAATTAAACTTATTACTTCTACTGCCAAAAGTAGTATGCTAATCAACCAATTTTTTTTTTTTTGAGCCATAATTTTCCTGTTCAATCGACTAAAAAATATTTTTTAAATATATTCTACTGCCGTTTTTGTCTCCAGTTTGGGACTGGAACTATTTCGTCCAGTAGTAAAACTAAACAAATAGTTCCTCCCAACTCACACTTACCAGTCCAGCATGGTTTTCAGATTTGCGTTTGCCCAAGCATTTTTCAAAAACTGCAACAGATAAAGTCTTCGCTTTTCACTCAGGCTCATTCATGTAATTGCGATAGCAGAATCCTTAATGAACTGAACTCATTTTATTTTCATTCTACTCCACACATACAACAATCTGTAACACACTACATTTTATGTTAGCTTTTTAACAACTCTTTTCTAAACAGAAATATCACGTGAGGCTCCCTTCAATCTATTCCGCATGGTGAGCTCACAAACTATACTCAACTCTAGTTGAAACGTTGAAGATCACTACACTTTCCCGACAAGAAATGCTTATTTCTTCTAGCTTATTTTCCTGAGACTATCTGGACGGCAAACGATTAATAAATAGGATTAAATCATCCATACTTAAATATATTTAATAGAAAAACATATTGATAGATAGGTGGATGTATCTCAAAAAGTAGAGCTGGTAGAGAAAAACTGATTTCATATTTAGATTCAGCAAAACGAAAATAGCTAAAATCAGTTCTAAAATTGTAGGCACCAAAAAAAAAAAGTTTTTATGTTGGCCTGTGTTTTTTTTAAAGTTACTTTAATATTACATCCTAACTGATTTTTTGCCATAATATTTGTTCTGTTCAATAGACTGTTAAAATCCATGTATCGGCGGCGTATGTCGTGTCCTCAAGTTGTTCAACAACTCTGGGATGCAGTAAAAGTAATAAGATGTCAACATCAAGTCCCAACTTTGGAAAAGATTGCTAAATATATGACCAGGGTACATTCTGTCACTGAAGGTAAAAAAATTTGAATTCAAATTATCTAGTGCTGCCATAATAAAAGTATTAATATTAAGCATTGGTTTGCCATTTTAAATTTTTTTTTACAGAGGAAGTTTCTAGGCAATTGCAGTATTGTGTGCGAGATGGACTACTTCTTGTAAGGAAGAGCAAAGGATCTAAAGGTGCCAAGCAAGGTGTTGAACAAGAGGGTTATAAACTGCCTGAAATTGAGGTTAATTTAAAAAAATTCATCTCCTGATAACTTTTATAATTTTGTAGTGGTCCATTGTGGTTTATTTTTTGTTTCATTTATTTTCTTTGGATAATTGTTTTAAGTTTTTAAATAATTATTTGAGTACTCACTTAAATAAATAAAAATTTGCATTTTCTATGGTTCTAATAATGACTGTTTTGGTATTAAATCAAATCAGACCATGATCGAACCACCTTCATGTGAAAGTATCATAATTAAGCTTTATTTGTCAGTATGTGTCATTTTGTCGAAGTGTAAAAAATCAAAGCCAAGAAAGATGAAAAAGAAATTTCTCACTTGCAAACAGCTGCTCCAAAGGCTAAAACGGAAGGTTTGTTATCAAATTGTAAAAGGTGGCAAAAAGTGGATTCATTACAAAAATCCAAAGTGTAAGAAATCGTTAGATAAGCCATGTATCAATACTAACATTAAATATTCATGGATTGCCTCCAAAAATCAGTCGTTTCTATGCGGAATTCATAGGGTGCTAGAAAGAGGGACAAAAATACTGGTTAGCGATGGGCATTACTTTTAGTAATCAATTTGTTACCATTTTTTTACAGTAAAGCCCTAACTTTTACAAATAACCTTTAAAACTTACTTATACCCCCTTTAATTTATTATTTTAATTTATACCCCCTTATTTTATTAATTTATACCCCCTTTAATTAATAATTTTGAGCATGTGGTCGAATCAGCTTAATACCTTTTCTACATCATTTTGTGATTATCAATAAACCGAAAATAATAATGCTGATTGGAGCATGGTTCTTTTAAAAGGAGATTTCATTTTGTGATTATCAATAAACCGAAAAAAATAATGCTGATTGGGTCATGGCTCTTTTGAAAAAAATCTCTATCATTGTCTGCTTCATTTATTTCCTCACAAATATAATTTTGTTTTTTCAATCATACCACTTTTTATTTACAGTAGGAGTTACAGAGAAGAACTATTAAACTCCAACGGTTAAAAAAATACCTTTTCTTTTTGTTAATAAAAGTTTAGTGTCTGCAAAGATGAATCACGAGCATATCATTTGATTCCCTGAACCCAAAAGGATTTTTCCTAAGTGGTTAAGTTTAGAGGGTCTACTAGCACTATGGTTCTTGCAGGAACCAACTTCTACCATTCTTCTCTATCTCCTAACATCTATTAATCTTCCTCAAATCATCCTATTTGTTTTAAAACCGCAATGACCAAGTCTTCTCTTTTATCACCCTTCTCCTTGCTGACTTTTGGGAACCTTTATTTTTAGCTTCTTATCCTTTGCTCTAATGCTAGGCTAATTTTAATTTTTAACATTTACTTTTAGAATGATAACAACAGTGAATCACATGATTGGTATTGTTTCGAATGTCATCTTGGTGGAGATGTTATTCCATGTCAAGGATGCCATCGAGTATATCACATGTCATGTCTTACTAACACTTTGGGAACGAAAGACAAGTTTATTTGCACTGTATGCCAGGTAATTATCTGTTGTGTAGTATATTTTGTTTTATTATGTTGTATTTTATTCGAATAACTGAACTCTTTGATAACAATATGTAGGTAGTGATAATATGAAAGAAATAGAGAACAGTGAATGAAATGCTTTTATGATTACACAAATAACAATATACACACCCAAAATGAAAGAAACATAATTCAAAATTTCTTACGTCAAACATTTTAATAGTTGGATCTCTATCATTCCAAAGCCAGCCCTCAAATATCAGGCCTATGAGCAACATTTGTTAGAGGAAATACCATGGGTTTTATAAATAAATAAATCATGTAAAACTTAAAATGAGTCTAATGCCCCTTTAATTCTTGATGTGCGATAGTTAGGGAGTATATGTACAAAATGTTACCCTATTAATCTGAAGTTAAAACGTTCTGGAGAGCTTCGTGATGTGTCATAGGGGAACAGATTACAGTTGAAATTTGAATCTCATTAATTAAGGGTAACATTTTTTTATAATTGAATATTAATATCAAGATAGATAACACCGTATGACATATTTATAGTGATATATATAAAAAAAAATAAACTGATTACTAGATAAATGAAAATTAATTAAAAAAAGGTATATATGAAGGTAAATAAAAAAATAGAAACTGTGGTAAAAAGAGACAATTGATTAATAGGATCAAAGAACAAATCATATCATTCTTAAAGACTTCAGTAATGACAAAGGAGTGTTATTTTCTACAATTATTATAAAATAAAACAAGTTGTAATTGAAATTTTTAATATCATTGTTGAAATGAGGAATAAATAAATTATATATTAAGAATAAATTATATATTCTTGCATATAAATTATTTTCAGGTAAATTTAATTAAATTATTATACTGTTTTATAATATAATTGTAATGCGATAAAAAAATTTAAAGTAATTGTAACTTCCAGTGTGCAAGTCTGAGAAATAACATTCTGAGTTATTTTGCCATAAACTACATAACTTTTTATTCATAAAATAAAAAACTATTTATTCAAACCACTTTCATTTTCATACTTAGCCAGATGAACAAACAACTTGCAACGTATGAAATGCCTAGGTAGTGTACACAATGCCTAGGCAAAGTATGTAATACAGTGTGAATTCTATTCAATTTCATACTTTGCTTACAATACCTGGATTTTATGCTTTATGTATATATATATATATATATATATATATATATATATATATATATATATATATATATATATATATATATATATATATATATATATATCACGAGCATCATATATATCTATCAGATCATATATATATATATATATATATATATATAAACCAATCAAACAGAGGAAAACATTTTAGCATGGATATGGGTGGGATGAGAGAAATCTGTATATTTCTAATATTATGATATTTCAATGTTTACAGAGTTGTGATGAAGACTCTTCTCTACCCAATGTAAAGCTGAGTAAGTTGAATATGTTACTGACGATGGTCTGCTCAATCCTGAAAGATAGGGTAACAAATCTTTGTCATCTGTGTAATTATTATTTTTTTGATAACTATGTTGTATAAATGTATAATTTTTTTTGTCATGATTTTTTCCTTCAAAATATTATTGCTATAAAAAGATTGTAATGTCTTATTGATTATGATGAGTCAGTGAAAATATTCATCTAATCGAGATATTCTCCTAACTCCATTGATTGAGTGCATTTGTTATATTCAGCTATTGATCCATGAAACAACTTTTTCCATTGAATCATCAAATCCATTGGTAAAATCATTAAAGGGTGCTGCAATAGACTCCCAACCTTTGTTTTCTTTTGCCTGTTCATTTACGAATGTATGCCAGTTAGTTATAGTTTATATATAGCTCTAAATTGTTTCTGACATGAAATACATTCTTGCAGATTAACAAGTATTTTCCCTTTGGTATCTTTCTTTTATCTTTGGTCTAAATCTACTAGCTAGAAATTTGATCAGCCTCTTGAATATCTGTTGCACAATGGCAGAGGAAGAAGACTTGGAACCCCTGGAAAAGAAGATATAGAAAAAGACATTCAAAAACTGAAAAATAACAAATCTAGAATAAATGGTTTAGAGGATGAACTGCAGAACTAATAAAAGCTATATAACCTCCCTTTTCCATCATTATGTGTATAGATGTCTTGGAGTGAGGTATTGTCTCTTATTGATGTGTCTTTTTAGACTGTTGATGTGAGATGTCCTGCATTTTGTTTGCATAGAATAGAATAGAAAATTTAACTTTATTCTGGGACTAATGTCCCCTTGAATAACTTACATTTACATAATGAATGCATAAGACTATTCTGAGCCTGGTATTATAAAAATGAGAAAAAATAAAAATTGTTATTGTTAAAAAGTACAAAGAACAGAAAAAAACAACTAAAAAATAAAAAACTACAAAAAAGCAGAAAACAATAAATTAAGTAATACTTGATACAGAAGTAAAAATATACCTTCTAACATTTTTTCAATAAAATAAAAACAAACAAAATTAACTATACAAATAAATTGTAATAATAGTAATTACAATAATTAAAATTACATATTAATGAAAATGCATACACATAAATAATACATACATATATTGTATTCTTGTCCATATTTTATGAAATTAAAATTTAAATATAACCTGGGTTATACTCAATCCTCAGTGTTTTTTTGTTTGTGGAGGAGGTATGAAAAAAGAAGGGATTTGAAAGTACGGAGGGAAGGAGCACGGCGAATTTCAAGAGGAAGGAATTCCAGAGGATCGAGGAACGAATAAGAAATGAGCGGCTATATGCTGAAGATCTGTGAGAAGGTGGATAGATGTCAAACGGGCGAGAGCGTGTATATCTGGAGTGAACAGAGGATCTGAAGGAGAGGAGGTCATAGAGGTAGGGAGGGGAGTGAGTGGATATTATTTGAAATAGGAAGGAGCCAAGGATATATTGCCTGCGTGTAGAGGGATACAACCACTTCAAATCGGAGTACAGATCAGTAACATGTGAGTATCTTGGGGAGCCGAATACAAAATGTACAAAGCAGTTCATGAGCCGTTTTAGCTTGGCATCCAGCTCTCCAGAGAGACCACCATACACAGCACAACCATAATCGAAGTGGAGGAAGATTAGGGAGGAAACAATGAGCTGGCAGATGTCATGTGGAAGGAGAAAGCCAGAACGGCGAAATTGGTGGAGGGTGAAAAAGCAACGGCAGGAGATAATGGAAATGTGAGGCTTCCATGATAGGTTTTGATCCAGTCTAATGCCGAGATTTTTTACAGAGGAGAAAATGGATATATGAAGATGGTTGATGGTGAATGGAGGAATAGAAGGTAGGGAATTAAGAAGGTAACTGGGACCGAACACAATAGCCTGGGATTTGTTAGGATTCAAGAATAACTTATTAGTATTCGTCCAAGAGTTTATCGCATTTAGGTCTTCTTGAATCTTTATGAGGGAGTTGTGTAGATCGGAGGGATTAAAGGAAAGGTAGATTTGGGTGTCATCGGCATAGAGGTGATATGAGCAGTGTTTCAGGGCATTAACACAATCATTAATGAAACAGGAAAACAGTGATCTTAATTTTATTCTGTCCTGATGATGCCTGAATTGGCAAAACGTTGATTGGTTAGTTGTTCACCGGTATTTTAGAGACTCAAGGCTTTGTGTTTGGAATCTTCTATTTACATCCTAACAATTATTTTATGTCTCTTATTGAGTTTTTGTTCTTCTGCATAATTAAGTGCTATTAGCTAAGAGGTTATATTTCTGATGTGGAGCAAAGAGCAAGAGCCAAAAGGCTGGGATCTAGCAATAATGAGCACATTTCGCACATAAAGGGGAACCAAACGGAATGTGCTAATTACCGAGGAATTGTGCTTACAAAGTGCTCAATCTCAAACATTCTATTTGAGAAAATTGAACCTTTAGCTGAAAGAGAGCTTGGTGATCCAAACAGGCTTGTTTCAGAATAGAAAGATCTACAACAGACCAAATCTTTTCGATCAGGATTATTCTAGAGAAGACCACTGAATTCTAAATGGTCACCCACCATTTATTTATAGACTTCAGGTCAGCCTATGATAGTGTGAACAGGTTGAAACTATGCAAGGTCATGCAAGAATTTGGAGTCCTACATAAGCTCATTAGACTTATGAAAATGACCTCAAGCATACCCATGTTTGTGTGGGAACAGGCGTATCTGGTTTTTTCGTTGCTGACAGTGGAGTAAGTCAAGAGGATGGCTCTTGCATGTCTTCTTTTTATTTAACATCAGAAATGGTGGTTCCAAAATCAGGAATACTAATAGGCAAATTTGTTTTTCAGCAAAAAAACATTGGCAAACCAGAAGAGGTACTTTACTTTAAGTTCATGATAGACAAACTTCTAAAATTTGATTTATAAGACTTGTATGTCAATAAAAATAACATAGTAGATTTTGGTTAAAATTGACCAAATGGAAATGGCACTGTACCGGAAGATGTTTACAGCTTTATTTTTTTTTATTTTAGAAATAAATACTTCAAATAATAGTTTTAGCCAAATAGAATTTGGTGGAAAAATTTTTTTCTAAAGTTAATGCGATTCTTTTCGAATTTAGTATTAGAGATTTTTATATCATTGGGAATAATATTCAGTTACTGGAAGTGGTACTGTACTTGTAATTCCAAACTGTTTTTTAATATTGAATTGGCGGAAAGTCATTTGCTGGTCCTATCAGATTTTTCAAATGCTTCTTTATCAATTTCAGAAATAAAAGCGTCAAGTAAAAGTTTTATCAAATAAAATTCTGAGTCTTTCCTCTCGCCAGAATAAAATATGTGCCCTGACATTGTATGTGAGTGAGATCTTCCTATCATTAATGTAAATAATTAACTTGAAAGAATAGTTAATAAAACTAAAATTTAATTTATGAATACTTTACAATTAATGGCAAGAAAAGAAAAGGGAATGAACACACACACAAAAACATAAGATGCAAATTTAGTGAAATTTATAATATAATGTTTATCTATTTACACAAGTAAGCGAAAACATGTAAATAAAATAGATGATGTATCCTTTTTAGTCGTATTTTCCCCGAAAAAATAGACTATTGCAGTTGGTCGAAGGTCGGCGGTGAGCAGCGGGTCTGCGTTTTCTATCCGTTTCATAACCCCTAGAGCATGATTATGGAAGATTTGGAGATGTCTGATATATATATATATATATATATATATATATATATATATATATATATATATATATATATATATATATATATATATATATATATATATATATATATATATTTATATATATTTCCTCCTCCCCCCGCTACATTTGAGCACCTCCAGCCCTTTGGGTCAAATGAGCTTAAATTCAGTATGCAGAGCTTTCTTCAGGCAGAACGATACCATTAAAGAATGGGTAAATTCCAGTCAAAATTTCGGTATGTTTACCTGAAATTTCGGCATTTTTTAAGTTTTGCGCATCTCTACAGGTCCACCATATTAGTTTATAGGGCTGAAAATTTGTATGTGAATTGAGTTGGTGTAAGTATCTTTATTATATCTTGGGGAAGTATCTTTTGGGGGTCTCGACTTGGTTTCCCCAATCCCCCGGTTTTTCCGATTTTTTAATATATATATATATACATATATATATATATATATATATATTTTTTGTATTGAAGGTTAGCGGAGATGTAGAACCTTATAATAAAAGTACGGGTAAATTTCGGTTTGTTAGGGAACTGTCTTGTCTGAAAATGGCCCTTGAGACGAATATAGTGATGGTTCTAGAACATAAAAAAAAATAAAAGGAACGAGAATTGTTCATCCTAGCAGTCTCACTCACTCTCGCATCTGTAACATGCTTTAGACTTGACTGATACAAACAGAGTATCTTAGTGGGGAGAGTCGACTTAAACAAAACTTTAAGCCACAGTATTGTCTAGTTGTTTATTGGCTGCAAAAAATAAAAGGCATTATGTATTTGCAGTACTGCTTTAAACTTAATGATTCAAACTAATAACAAAGGTGTCCTTATTATTTTAAAACTTACTTATTTTTAAATAAACATAATTGATATGATTAGAATTAAGAAATCAAATTAATTATATTTTTTACTTTAAAAATTATTAACAAAATATTTCTTTTTTGGTGTGATATCAACATACCCACCAAAATTTTGTTGGGAACTCAAAATTTTAAGGATCTGAATGATTTTCATTTACTGGAGTTAATGGGACTGTTATTATAACTACAGTTCTTGTATATGATCCTGTTGTTTTGAGGATGGCCACTTGTACAATGCCGTATTCGCCGGCATGAGTCTGTATGACCTTAGGTAATGGCCACACTTTCAAGCTCTTTGATAACCACTAAATTCCCAATATTGATGCTTAGGTCCGATTTCTTGGTCCATTTCCTTCTTTGTTAAATTAGGTTTAGGTATTCCATGCACCAATGGGTCCAGAAATGCTGAGGTTCCAGCATTGAAGAGTGTTCATTTCACATTCGATGTTCTCTTCTCGCAACGCAGTGAGGCCTACCAAATGTCCTGGGGCCAAGCAGTCGATGTAGGCTGAATCAGACTCTTACAGAACCAAGGGCCTTGAATTTGAATCTTGGTGCAACAGGATAATGTTGTAAGCTCCTGAAAGGTCAATGATGATTCACCTATAATCTATATATATACTTATTGACTTGCAGGATTATACCCCAGCTTCCCATAAACCACCGAAGTGTGGAGCTGAGGGTGGGTTGAATGACCACTTGATTTCCTGGTGAACTCCATGTTGAGTTCTTTCATCTTGGGTCTTAGTCGAACGGATTTGTAGGATGAGTTTCCTTAATCTGTAGGCCATTCCAACAAAATAGGTGCCACAGTCTGAATACATGTGGAAAGATTTACCTCTGATATGAAGCGTTCAAATGCAGCGAGGAAGGCATCAGTAGAGCACTTTGATACCACTTCTAAATGAACCGCCTTCGTGACTAAATATACTAATGGGCAAAGATGCCTCTCAAGTACTCCCTGATAAGGAATGGGCCTGCAAAATAAACTCCGATATGGATAAACACTTGTCCTTCTAGATGGATGACCAGTAAACTGCCCTAATAGGGGCTTGAGGTGTGTGCCTAGCCTTATAGCATTTCAGGCAGTTGAAAACTCTTTGACGTATCTTCTCCAATAATCTAATATCGGTCTTGTAGCATGATTCTGAGCGCTGTGGGACGCAGATGTAACTAAGCTACATGGTATTGATCATTGATAATTTTAATCAAGTGACCATCTGCTGGAAGTAAATAGGGATGCTTGGTATCATAAGGTAAATGAGAAAAATATAGGCAACTGCCCACCCTGATACAACCCTCTCTGTCTATGAATGGATGAAGCAGTCTTAAGGCTTTGGAGTCAATTAGTTGACCTTCGGATGTTTTGAAGGGCTTCTGAGCCAGTTTCAATGGTACTCTCCCAGCGAGTTTGTATTCCGTCATTGATATAGAATCTTCTCTTATGGGTTTATCCTTTGTAGCATCTATAAAGCCCTGCATGTAGGCTATAACTCTTGTTAATTTTGAGCTGAATCGATATATGCAGTCCAAGATGTTTGATTCAATGGTAGCCTTAAGAGCCGATGTGTATTTTTCTTTAATCTCAGGAATTCTCTTGGGATAATTAATAATTGGACTGGGTCAGCTACTTTCTGATGATTCGGAAACACAGTTTCATTCCACGATAATGAATGAGTTAAAGATTCGGTCGGCAGTAGTCCTAGGGAACTGCGCAGGGTTTTCTTAAGATAATACAAAATGCCATTGCTCCCTATTTGTGGCATCTAAAATCTTTAAATGAGTTAAAGATTCGGTCGGCAGTAGTCCTAGGGAACTGCGCAGGGTTTTCTTAAGATAATACAAAATGCCATTGCTCCCTATTTGTGGCATCTAAAATCTTTACCTCCCTATGCGCAACAAATGTTTTCAAATTTTCAGAAAATGTAGATAGCCAAGCTAGTATGATTTGTGAGTCAGTGAAAAACAGCTTTGGCATTGTCTAGCTTCTCTTTTAAAGCCTTACAAGATTGGAAAAGGCGGGTTAGCAACACAGCTCCAGATAGCTGTAGATGAGGTATTGTCATTGGCTTGATTGGGTCCAACTTTGTTTTCGCTTTCAATAAAGATATTTGAATGCCATCAGCTTTAATGGATCGTAAATAGAGGATTGCCGAGTAGCCTCTTTCAGAGGTGTCATTGAAGCTGGTCATCGAAGACGGCAAAATAATGCGCGGTAGTTTTCCAGTTATGCGGGGAACAACGATGGGCTGAGCTTGGAGTTCTGCCGATAATCCAGAGGTAATAGACGAGCGTATTCTGCACCTAGATTTTCCTAACATTTCTTTCAGAGGCTGCTGTCCAATTCCTGATACGTTTTGATGGCATTGATGGATGTCTAAACCCAATCGTGTGGCACAACGTTCCGTGATAAAGGAGTGTCGACTTCCTTTGTCGATGACATCACGAATTTTTTCAAAGCAGTGATTGTTGTTTCTGATTTCTATCATTGCCATGCCTAACAATACTTCACTGTCCTGGCTACTACTCCCTAACACGACTTCACTAGTGCTAGCAGGTGTTGGGAAAGAAGGCTGAGGTGTCTCTTCTTGTGATTAATGAATGTGTAACCAAGTGTGCTGCTTTCCAGCACACACTTGACATCTCCTCTGTGACATACAATGATTTATTGTGTGTTTACTTGAGAGGCAGTCGTTGCGTCCATTCCAATTTTTCAAAAGGGAAAGCCTTTCTGCAGGTGTCGCTTCTTTGAATTGAGAACATTGATATAATGTGTGGTAGCTTTGTAAATAGGACAACTGGACATATTTTCAAAAGGTTGCCTCTTTGGAGGTGATGCACCATCCTTAATAATAAGGGATGTTTGAAACCTTGATCCCCTAGAAGAAAGCTGCTGTTTTTTGGTTGAGCTTCCACCTTGTTGGCAAGGTAATGAACTTCCCTCATCCATAGTTAATTCTAGAGACCTCAATTCTACTCTTAAATAGTTGATTAAATCTTTGTATTTGGGAAATTCCGTTGAGAAATGTTTTTTCTCGAACCATATTCAGTTTTCGGAGTCCAAGCACAGCAATACTAGGCAAAATAATATAAAGTCATCGGCATCAGGAATGTTCAGTTGTCAAAATGAATCAATAATTTCGCTGACTGTGGTCAATAAATGCTTTAAAATGGCAGCAAAAAGTCGGTTCCTAAATGGAGTCAGTTGACGTTCGAATGGTGGTATAGAAGGATCAATCTAATTAGGGATTAATAAATGCCACTTCTATAATTTAAATGCAGTGAATTCCAGCATTGTCTTGAGGTAATTACTGGCTAGCCTCCTTTTATTATGATATGTTTCATCCAAAAGTTTCCAGGCTTCTTGCAGTTCGATTCCTTTAATTAGAGCAAGCGGTGGATCTTTTAAACATGATGTTAAAAATAGAAATTTTTCTATGTCAGACAGAGAGGATTCTCCATGTATCAAGGACCAGTAGGCGTCCTGGGATAATGGCTTTTCTACTTGATTTCCATTAAAGGTAGGTAGGTTTATTTGTGGAAGCCTGGCTCGGATAGTTGGTGATTCTTTCAGAAAGTTACTTTATGAGGTATTGCTAGCTCCTTGAGGAGTGGGATTCATATACACTTCATAAATCGCGCAAGCTTCATAATAATAGCACTCAATGGTTTTTTTGTAATGCGGTATCTGCGACAAGAGGGAAAATGTGGGTTGCCTTTCACAAAATTGTGAGCTTTATCATTTTGTCCTACGTAGTGTTGAACGCGTCAAAATATGGCTTGAGCTCTTTGTACCTACTCTTGATTTGGAATAATTGCGTTAGGTCATTAGTTATTGAATTTAAGTTATTGTTAAAGTTATTGGAAGTTATTGTTCCATGATAGCCTTTATTTCGGGGCCTAAACTTTGAGTCTTGCTTCTAGGGGGACCGAACTGGTTCACCTTATCATCAGCAAGACCTTCCATAGTGATCAATCGAGAAAAAATCAGGAAGAAGCTAAGAAATAAAAATAAAAAATAATCCGTTTTAAAATTAAAGATAAATTTATAGAAAGTAACAAAAAAAAAATACTCTCTTCAAAACAGCTTAAAAATAAATAAATAACTTATTAAATGCTAAATATGCCTGAGGCAATGTTTATATTGATTACCTATTACAATAAGAATAAAATAATAATAATGAAAGAAGTAGGGAGTTGTGTAACTGACTTACTATTTATTATATATTAGTATTGAATTTTTATTTTACTATTTATCATTTCATGCTAAAAGGGGTTTTGTCTAACTATTTTCGCAGTGACAAAACCCCTTTTAGCATGAAGCGATTCATTTGTCTTTCAGTAATTATTTAGGTTTATATTAGTGATTGAAACTACATTTAGAATTGTTCTGTTTGAATTTACTTACTCCATAAATACCTCTTAATTAAAATTTTTATTTATACTTTTGTTTTAGTATTCATCTCTAGTTAATTCAAGTGAATTCCTTCGCCGATCAATTCTGATTGGAAGTCCGGGTGCTCAGATAGACATTGGTGGTGCTAAAGAAAGTTGGCGTGTTCGCTATCTAGTCTATCGACCAGTCGATCTTGGTACAATGATGGCTGCTGCCAAATCCCAGAAGTATCCTAATGTTGCTGCTTTCTTGGCTCATGCACAATCAATTGTTCATTCTGTAATAATCTTTCATGGAGGTATATTTAATCTATTTCTATTACTATTTTTTTATATTTCTGAATCAAACAATGCTTATTAATTTTATTAGATTATTATTAATTAAATAAACCACATGCACAGCTTGTTTAATAATTTAGGAACATGGTAAACAAAAATTATTTCTTTCAACAACTCACTACAATAATAAAGACCCATTAATGAAAAAAAAATATTAGGTTAAAATAAAGGTTAAACATAAAATAAAAAAATAAAATAAAAATTGACACTTATTTTATTTTATCACTTATTGCATGATTATTAAATTATTTTTTTATTAATTTTATTTTTTAGTACTATCAGATCTTGCTGATAAATCAAGGCAAATGCTTCGGGAGTGTCTTTCTGAAATAGCTCAAATTAGAGCTTGTCATTCATGTTATGAAGCTGCAGTTCGACGGCAAAATAGACACTGGTTTTGTAAACCATGTCGCCCACCTCATCCACTTGTCTTTGCTGGTTCTCCTTACATGCCTGCTAAAGTTAGTATTTATTTTTATATTATACAACACATAATGTAATAAATCAGAGGCAGTATATTTTATAATTTTAATTCAGGTTGGTTTTTTTTTAATACCTTGGATTTTTTAATACCTCCATCATCAGTGCACATGCACTAACAGAGGACAGTAAAGAGGAAGAGAAGAAATATTTCTACGGGACACTCTCTCAAGAATATGGATTATATACTGCATTTATTATGATTATACTGCGTCATAGTGTCAAGATAGTCATGGGTGATCTAAATGCGAAGATCGGAAAAGAAGAAGTATTTAGAGCAACTATTGGCATGCTTAGTAAATATGATGTATCAAATGATAATGGAATTAGAAATATAGAGTTCACCCAAGTAAAAGGGATAGTGATTAAAAATATGTATTTCTCCCATTAATACTCACGAAAACATGGTTGTCTCCAGATGGAAAAAGTAGAAACCAATTAGATCAGGGTCTTATTGACTTTAGACATTGTTCCGACATAAATAAAGTGAGGAGCTATTGAGGAGCGGGTGCTGATACTGACCATTTGTTGTTTAAAGTATCTTATAGCCAGTGAATTTAACGTAGTGTTTGAGTAAAAGGGAAAATAACTCTTAGATACTACAGCAGAATTTTAAAAATACCCCAATAAGCTGAAAAATTATATAAAATTGTACACGAGTCATTTCAAAAGAAATGTGATGGAAATACAGAAATAAACTATCATTGGGAACAGATTTAGTCATCCATAAAGGAGAGTGCCAAGGTGGTACTAAATATTAAACAAAAAAGTACAGGAAAGGAGTGTGACTGAGCATTTAAGGACAGGAAGGAGGCAAGAATGAGAATGCTTGCAGTGGGTACAAGTAGAAGTAGAGAAGAGTATATCTCCATGAGAAGGATCAAAAAAGAAGGTATTCAGACAGAAAAAGAGAAGTTTTAAAAAAGGCAAATGCTCCAAAATGATTATAATACCAAGTTAACAAGAAAATTGTATAAAGGCGTGAAGGAATTTAAGAAAGATTTCCAATCTGAAACAAGTATAGACAGATCAGCGACCCATCTCAAATCATGAAAAAATGGAGTATTAAATGTTCGGCAATCACTCCTAAACAGTGTAGTGCGAAATTGTCCCAGAGTTAGACAGGATGAAAATATCAACAACTATCATGTGGAACCTCCAGATTATGAAGATTTTGTGAATTTGATAGCCGTCCTGAAGAATAACAGACGTCCTGATCTGTATAGTACAGATGCAGAGATGGTGAAGAATTATTAAAAGATATTTAAAACCTAATGCTGGATATCTGGATTACAGAGCAGATGCCAAAAGATTAGACTACTGCCGCCATCATATGTCCCATTTTTAAGAAAGGAGAGAAAACAAACTGCGACAATTACAGAGGCATATCTTTGCTAAGTACGCTGTTATAAAGTATTTACAATTCTGCTGAATATAAAAGTCAATTTTGGCCCGAGAAGATTTTGGGTAAATACCAGTATGATTTTAGACCAGGTAGGTCAACTGTAGACCATATTTTATTGATTAGGTAAATGCTAGAAAAAACATGTGTGTACCAAATAGACACACCACGTTTTTATAGATTTTAAACAGAGTAAATAGAGATATGACAGTATAATTACGGAAGAATTAATGAAGATAATGATGAAATTGGGAATTCTAAAAAAGTTAATAATTTTACAAGAATGATCCTAACTGTAGTAAATCCATAGTGAATATGAATGGCCTGTTGTTGGAGGACTTCGAGGTTAGAGATGGGCTTAGGCAAGGTGATCCATTATCTCATACTCTGTTTATTATAGCGTTAGAGTATGCTATAAGAGCATTTCACACATGGCATGGGGTGCTATCTAAGGCCTGAGAAAGGAAGCTGCTGACATGGTAGAGAAGGGTTCTCTGCAAGATTTATAGTCCAGTGTGCGAACATGGGTAGTGGAGAATTTGTACTAATGAGGAGGTGCGCTGGATATATGCAAAACTGGATTTGGTTCAATTGTGAGGGAAAGCCAGAGAATCAGTCCCCATTGCCTCCTTGAGGACCGATCTGATAGAGGAAGACTACACCTCAGGAGATTGGATGATGTTGAGGACATCCTGATGAGGATTGGAATAAGAAGATGGCAGATGTTTGCTCAGGATAGGAGAGAGTAGAGGAAAGTGACAAGAGAGGCCCAGGTGATTGCAGGACCATTGTGCCAAAAATAAATTAAACTGGTTTGAGAAAGATTGAAAGATAGATAGATAGAAAAAGAGCTTTATACGGAGCCTAGGTTCTTTCAGCATAATATACATATGCATAAAACCAAATATACATATACATAACCATATACATATACATAACCATATACACATACATAAAAATCAATCTGTATTTATATTTATATGATTAAATATCTGATGTGTCCACTAACATAACTTTTCTTAACGCTTTGAGTGAAAGTCCAAAATAAAAATTGTTGCTTATCTTAGCTAATATTAGACCGATTAAGATTTTTTTTTTTTTTAATTTAACTGTGTACAGAATTTAATTATCTTTCAAATAAGCATTGAGATTGTTCCTGGAGATGTATTATTATCGAGTTATAAAAAAAAATTAAACAAAGGTATCTAAAGGTACATGTACAGAATCCTTTATAAAACATGTATAAATGCAAGGCACACCTGGCTGCAGGGGCGGTTGCGATTACAATTGCGCATCCGATTTGTACAGATACAAATGTTTTATTTTCAAGTAATTTTAGATTGAATGATTTCTTTTTCACAATTTTCTATATCCTTTTAGGAATATGAATATAAAATTTAAATTGCCAGAGAGTTAGTTATGTCATTGCTAAATCCCTGTCAGACATTATTTTCCAAACTATTTTCAAACCATTTTAGTATTGCTGAAATTTTAATATGATAAAGTAATGCTATCAAAGAATCTGAAATTAATTTTCCAGACCAATTTATAATAGAGCGCATTCCCATATGTCCCAAAATGTAGGTACAATTAAAATTTCTTACCAATTACCATAATTTGGAGTTGTATGAATAAAATTACTTGATGAACCGCTATAATTGTAATTGTGGTCCACAATCGAGATTCATCAAGTAATTGTGTAAATATGTGCGTGCGTGTGTGTGTGTGTGTGTGTGTGTGTGTGCGTGCGTGCGTGCGTGCGTGCGTGCGTGCGTGCGTGCGTGCGTGCGTGGGTGGGTGTGTGTGGTGTGTGTGTGTGTGTGTGTGTGGTGTGTGTGTGTGTGTGTGTGTGTGTGTGTGTTGTATGGCCACGTGCCCTAATCGTGGTCTTTACGGTTACTAGTTCCCGAGATATAGAATCTCAAAAAATATATTTATTTTTTTCCAAAAAACAATAAATTACCATTTTGTGAATTTATATTGACAAATATCACGGAAACTGATTTTCCTACGAAGATAATCATTATTAACTACTTTATGGTTCATTTAACTAGCTCATCTTTGAGTGGTAATAGATATGACTTGTTTGCCTGTGGGATTCCTACGGTTTTCTTAGACTAGTTCCATGTTTTAAATTGACAATATTTATTTATTTAGTAAAATGAAATAACTCTATTTAATTATTTCTTTTAATCAAAGTGTATTCCCTTTTCATATTTATATCATTACCAAGATAAGGTTATGCCACTTTATATTAACAGATAAGACTGCAAGTGAAACATTTAAGGTGGCAAAATATATTAACAGATAAGACTGCAAGTGAAACATTTAAGGTGGCAAAATGTTATAACTCGACTTGTAACATTTCACAAGCATTCAATTTTGCAGCTTTCGACTTATTACAATTTGTTACTGTTGACTTCTCATAAACTAAAACAGAAAGACTTACGATGTTTTGCCAACTTCTAAACATCAACGAATGAGACCCCAGAATGTGAAAAACATTTTGCCATATATATATATATATATATATATATATATATATATATATATATATATATATATATATATATATATATATATATATATTTATATATATATATATATAGAGCGCATTCCCATATGGCAGTGCTAGGCAAAATGTAATTCTAATTACATTACAATTTCTTACCAATTACTGAGTACAATTACTTGATGAATTTCGATAATTGTAATTGTGGACCACAATTACAATTACAGTGGTTCATCAGGTAATTTTATTCATACAACTCCAAATTACGGTAATTGGTAAGAAATTGTAATTGTACCTACATTTTGCCTAATACTGACATATGGGAATGCGCTCTGTTATAAATTGGTCTGGAAAATTAATTTCAGGTTCTTTGATAGCATAACTATATCATATTAAAATTTCAGCAATACTAAAATGGTTTGAAAATACTTTGGAAAATAATGTCTGGCAGAGATTTAGCAATGAGTATCTGGCAATTTAAATTGTATATTCCTAAAAGTATTTAGAAAATTGTGAAAAAGAAATCATTCAACCTAAAATTACTTTAAAATAAAACATTTGTATCTGTACAAATGAGATGCGCAATTGTAATCGCAACCGCTCCCAGCTGCCAGATGTGCCTTGCATTTATACATGTTTTATAAAGGATTCTATACATGTTCCTTTAGAAAACTTTGTTTTTTAATTTTTTTTATAACTCAATAACAATATATCTTCTGGAACAATCTCCAACTTTTTTTAAAGCTTTGTGCTCTTTAAAAAAAGTGCTCATAATTTTTTTGCATCGTTGATAGTTTTAAGATATTGAGCACGGATTGAAAAATGAGTGAAATTTTAGATTTTTTCGTGAATAAACTCACTATTTTTTAAGGTAGCGACTTTGGAACAGTATACAAGGCTTGTTTTACTTAGAATGTCTTATAATTTCGTAATTTACATTCAAACATTCTCCTAAAATGAGTTCCTTATTTTGGTCCTACCTCTCAAGAGAGTCACTTTAACTTGCCGTTAAGGTAGGATACATGAGACCGTCTCGGTGTACTGAAGACTAATCTTGAAGAGCAGTTCATGATTCTCTTCAATCTGTCCTTGAGTATAATCGAGGGATCACTATATGCCACATAGTCATAATCAAAGTGGGAAAAATAAGTGAGGATACTAGTAATTTACAGGTAGGTTGTGGACGGAGATGGGGAAAGATGGAATAGCTTAAGGGTACTTATTGACCTTTGAGAAATCTGGGTGATATTTAGTTTCCATGACAGGGTTTCATCAATTGTGATATCTTAGTTCTGAACAGAGGATCTGAATGTGATGGGGTGATTATTAAGGGTTAAAGTAGGAAAGGTGGCATTGGATCTGAGAAGGGAATGGAAGCTATAACAATGGTCTGAGTTTTCATAGCATATAACTTTAATTTATTCAGGTTTGCCCAGGCACTGATATTATCTAGGTCTTCCTGGATATTTTTAAAGGCTACTAATAACGCAGAAGAAGAAATTGATAAATAGATTTGAAATTTGTCAGCATATAGGTGATGTGAACAGTGGTGGATTGAATTAGGAAGATCACTGATATAGGTATTAAAAAGGAGAGGGGAAATGTTCGAACCCTTGACTACTGCTGAGGTACAGAGTAAGGAAGGAAGATAAGGATTGATTAGGAATGGCGACTGCTTGAGTCCGATTGGAAAGGAAAGATTGAAACCAGTGAATAGAGCTGTTGGAAAAGAATATTGATGTTAATTTGGTAATAAGGATAGAATGGTTCTGGGAATGAAAAGCATTAGAGAAGTATTAGAAGCATTAGAGCATTCTTACTGTTAACTTTTATTTTTCCATAGCAGTATGTATGTCACTGGTGTTTTTGAATATAGCAGATTGTTTGTTCGTAAACCAGATTGGAGAGAATCAAGTAATTTGGACTTTTAGAGGAAATTATATATTAGTGATTGGGCTATTCTTTTTTTAAGAAATAGAGATTTAGAAAGGTTTAAGAGGGCGGAGATGGAGTATTAGTCTTTAGGAGATGTAGGATTAGCGGTTTTTTTGATAAGATAGACTAAGAGGTAGGAAATAGTGAATTTTGGAGGGAAAAATTATAAATGAAAAGATAAACCAGTATAATTTCAAGGAAGCATAATTTTAACGGTTATTCCTTTATATCCTGTGGAGTTGGTATGCGATTTCACTACGGAGCAAATAATAGTAGTGTAAAATTAGGTTTTAACCCGAACATAAAAAAAAAAAAGAGCTGAAACTGGTCATAAATTGTCCATTACTCTTCCCGTAATAACTGGTGAAAAGTCCCAGAGTTTCCCGCATCAGGTTTAAATGGAGGAAGGGGAAGAAGGATAGAAAACTGATTTATTTTCATTTTTTTGTGAGTATCTCCAAAACAGGTTTACTGGAAATATTGTTCTATAAAAAATTAAAGTACTTTGGATTCTCTATAAAAAAATGTTTATGTACTTTTTTGCTAAAATCAATGGTTATGGAGATATTAAAGGGATAAAAGTTACGGAATTTCCACTTTCAGTAAAAATTGCTCCAAACACCATTTTTTTTTTTTTTGTATGGCATAATTGTAACGTGACCTTTGATTGCTCCTCAAATCTAAGTAGATTTGTTGGATTGATTAGCTCACACTGCTTTGGGTCTAGGTCTGAGTAGCAGTAGCAGTGGTCCAGGCTGAACAGCAGGAATCTCAATCTTGAGAACCTGCTACACAAGCAGATAATGTGGCAAGATGTTTCATCCTCATTATGACAGAATCTACACAAGGGTGATCCCGTCAGCTTGAGTTTGGACATGTGACTATTCAATTTACAATGTCCAGTATAGATCGATGTAATAGTTTTGAGTGAGATCCTGTCCATTTTCAGTAGTTGCTCACTTCTTTTGGAGTAGGGACCATGCAAGAACAGCTTTGAATGGTGCTGTTGTTTCCTTAGCCAATGTTGCCTGGCTCTGATGTCATATTTCATGCTTATGCCGCAGACAGGTTCCTGTGTAATGGGAGTAATAATCCATAATCCAAGTAATAATACAAACTTGATCTGGCCACTTTGTCGGCTTCTTCATTGCCTGCTATTCCGGAGTGACACGGTACCCACTCAATGCTTACGCTGTTATGTTTTGCAAGGTTGTTCAGTGCTGAGTTGCAGTCTCATACCATTCTTGAATTTGTTGTATGGTTATTTAGTGCCCCAATGGGCACTAATTCTAGCTGTCGATATAGAATGTGATTTTCTTGTCCCTAAGCTCCTCTTCTAGCAGCCTAGAGGCACCATAGCTAATAACTAGTATTTCAGATTGAAATACTGTGATATGAATGCCTAGTGGAATTGAGACTCCATT
Source organism: Rhaphigaster nebulosa (assembly GCA_948150685.1). Taxonomy (NCBI): domain Eukaryota; kingdom Metazoa; phylum Arthropoda; class Insecta; order Hemiptera; family Pentatomidae; genus Rhaphigaster; species Rhaphigaster nebulosa. The sequence continues at coordinate 71,729,425 of OX411308.1, forward strand.
TAGTGGCTTGTCCTTTTCCAGATACCCGCTCCAGATCCATGGGCTGTAAGAGAGCCATCTGTGTAGCAGTTAACACTATTGTTGGGTCTATTATGTTTTGTTTTTGAAAATCAGAGTGCATGGTAAGCACTCTCGCTTTCCATCCGCGCTCCCAGTGCCCAACCTGTGTCAGAACAGTGGAAGTTATTTTCTGTTTTATCAGTCTGTAAGAAGTTTTGTTGGCATGCGATTCAATCTCCAAGTTTAGTGATAATAAGTCAAGCATTACCTCCATAGCAGCTATTGGAATAGTTCTCAGTGGACCATCCCTGGTTTGAGACTCCAAGTCTTGCCCACCACACCTTTACAGACCCAGGGGCACTTGAGTGCTTTATTTGTTTTCCACATGTTGGTGCCAGCCTAGTCTGTGATTCAATGTAACACCTAGGTGTTTTACTCTCTTACTCAGACCCAACTGGGTGCCATCCATGGCTGGCATTCTTATAGCTAAGTTCTTTTTCTTTGTAAATATGCAGACATTAGCCTTGTGTGGGTTGATGCTAAGACCATTGGTCTTGCACCACTTCATTAAGATGTCCGTTACTGATTTAAGGAGGTCAGAATGTACATTCTGATGTTTACTTCCAATCAGGATAGCGATATCATCCGCATATCCTTGTGCATAAAAGCCTGCAGTGTTGATAGCTGTCAGCAGTGAGTCAGCTACCATACACCACGGTAATGGGGATAGTGCACCACCCTGTGGGCAGCCTCCTCTTGGCCTAATCCCCAGTTCTATGTGTCCTAGTTCTGATTTGAGGATCATCTGCTCCAGCATGTTATTAATCCAGCCAGAGAGTAAAGGATCAACATTTCTGTACCTTAGAGTGTTAGGTATAACATTATAAGGAGTTCTATCAAAGGCACCTTCTATATCAATGAACGCGCCTATCATTATTTCTTGTTGGTTAACTGATTTCTCAATCCTCGAAACCAAATGATGTAGAGCTACCTCACAGGATTTTCCTGATTGGTAAGCAAACTGATTAGGATGTATAGGGCATACATCCAATAACTGTTCTCTGATGTGCCTGTCTAGCATCTTTTCCAATGTCTTCATTAGAAATGGTGACAAGCATATTGGTCTGACGGCTTCAGGGTCATCATATGACCCTTTGCATGCTTTAGGTAGGTAGCATAGTCTGGAAATCCTCCAACTGGTGGAGATATAACCAAGTGCCAAATTACCCCTTAGAATTTCAAGTAAGTGCGTGCTGACAGGGAAGCCTTTCTGCAATAAAGCAGGAAAGATTTCGTCAGTACCAGCCTATTTGTATGATTCTGATGAGTTGATGGGCCATTCTAATCTCCTCATCGTGATAATTTCATTAGCTTTGTCCCATCGTCTTTTATTAGCACTGTTACTAATTACGGTGGGAGTTGTGTTCTCTCACCCTAATAGTTCACAGCTGGGGAAGTGAGAGGAGGCCAGGGCTTTCAAGGTATCTTACCATTAGTACAGGAAAAATAAGCTCAAATGGACCAAATAAACAACAAAATTTGTTCATTCATGAAACTTTGGTCATATCTTCGTCTTGATAGTAGAAATTGAGATCTGGCAAGTCCACCCAAAATTTGAAGAGACTACGCCCTCTATTGAGGTCGAAATGTTGGACTGGATTTTCGCAATATAATTTGTTTAAATTAAATTGAGTGAGGTATCATTTCTTAATTTTTTTGTTTCTGAATCGAACTAGACCACTCCCATGACGATGCAGTCAATAGTTCAGAAGTTATTACTGCTCTTAGATAAAAGAACACAGAAATCTCACATTTTACGGCTTAACTACGTACTGGTTGTCCCGTTACTGGAAATATTAAACAGATGATAGTAGTCCTCAAAAGCAAAATAAAGTTCACATGTACCCATGGTCTGATTCCACACAGAAAAGCAGGAAAATTAAGTTTTATATTTTTTTTATTTAGTCTCGTTTTTTGTTTAATACAAAGTGATCACTCAAACAATATTCAATGTAATTAAGTTCCAATGGCACCATTGTATAGCAGACAAAATTGTCTTTAAGAAATATAGTTTGGCTACACTAAGTCCATTGTAAGAAGATTTTCGGAGGTGGCCAATTGCAAAAAGTTGTATTATTATTTTTAAAATCACTCTGAACTCGTGAATGGTTTTTCCAGTCCAGTTGGGCTATCGATATCCCACTTCTATCCTGATTTAATTAAGCTTTAATTTTGTATTAAAGAGGTAGAAGTTTCTTTTGGGATTGCTCAAGAATTGGCTTCTGTTTTGACAAAAATAGTTGTGTGGAATTTGGGTTTCTCTGACAAAGAAAAGGTTAATAGAGCAATCCCAAAAGAAACCTCTACTTCTTTTATACAAAATTAAAGCTTAATGAAAGTAGAAATTTTCCTATAAGTGGAGTATCTATAGCCCAATTACTCTGGGAAAAGCTTTCACAAATTCAAAATGATTTTAAAAAGTAAATAAAATTTTTTGCTATTGGTCTCACCGAAAATCCCCTTACAATGGATTTAGTTTAAGAAAAATCATAATTCTTAAAGAGAATTGTGTTTTAGTGATCGCTTCATATTAAAAAAAAAAAGTGACTTACTGAAAAAAAATACTAAACTTAATTTTCCTGCTTTTCTTTGTGGAATCAGACCCTGGGTACGCATGAACTTTTTTTTACTCTTGAGGTCTACTATCACCTCTTTAATATTTTCAATGATGGGACACACTGTATATAGTTCAGCCGAAAAATGAGATTTTTTACCTAAAATCAGTACCTAATAATTTCTAACTATTTATTGTATTGTCATGGGAGTGGTCTGGTTTGATTCAGAAACAAAAAGGCCATAAGAAATGATACCTAACTTGATTTAATTTGAACAAAATATGTTGCAAATATCCTGCCCACCATTTCGACCTCAACAGAGTGGGTTGTCTCCCCAAACTTTGGGCAAACTCGGCAGATCTCGATTCCTACTATCAAGACGTAGATATGAACATAATTTCAGGAATGTATAAATTTTGTTGTTTATTTGTTGGCCCATTTGAGCTTATTTTTCATGTGTTCATGGTGTTTGGAGCAATTTTTACTGAAAATGGAAATTCCGCAACTTTATCACTTTCATATCTCCTAACCATTGATTTTAGCGAAATAGTGTATAAAATCATTTTTATAGAGAATTCAAAGTACTTTAATTTTATATAAAACAATGTTTGTAGTATGTGGGGATGGTCGGTGGAAATTCCTTGGAAGTTCCTCCCGGCTAAGTCCGATGGAATGTTTGTAGTAAATCTTATAGTTTTTGATATATTCACAAAGTACTGAAAATAAATCCGTTTTCTATCTGTTTCCTCTCCTCTCATCAAAACTCGACGCATGCAACTCTGGGCCAGTAATTACGGGAATGGTAAAGAACAATTTATGACCTTTTTTTTTGCTTGTTTTGTACCTAATTTTACTGTACTAATATGGTCAGTTGGAGAGATGTAGGAAAAATAAAAATTATCAGAGTTAAATGATTGGACTATAGAAAATTGGGAAGAAGAAATGAGATTTTTCGATTACAATCAGGAAGTTGACCAGTACCAAAAGGTCAGCAGAATATGTCGAGATCTTTATACTGGTAGATTTCAATCAAAGGGTGGGCGTCATTCTTCCAACAGGCATTCCACTGGTCGCAAACTGTACATATTTTAATTTAACCTTCTCTATCTTCTGATGGGCGAGCCAGTGTAGATACCAATTAGCAGTAATTTCTTCGTTGAGATGTATCTGATGGATGTCATTCTCCTGCCAGTCGATATGGAAAAGTTTCTATTTACTTTCCGTTTCTGTACTGAATTGTCCTGCTTTGACTGCCTGTCGAAGCGGACAATGGTAGGTGGTGGTCGAGGAATTCTATGCTAATGATGGTGAGTCTAGCTTCTATGTTAGTTATTAGGGCCATAGGTGTACCTCCTATGCGGACTAGGATTTTGCAAATCTTCACTGACCTACATAATAGACCTTACTCAGCCTTATTTAGATGTACTTTGAGCTCATTAACTCAGTATTTGAGTATTTTATTTACTGAAATATAGCCTTCAGATATTTCGTCTGGCCCATGTTGTGGTTTTTTATTATGGATAGCCTCTTATACAGCTCAAAGGTGAGTTCACCATATTTTTTGAGCAATAATAGACTTTATCCTCTTTTTTTTTTTTTTTTTAAATTGGCCTAGTTGTACAAGACCTATGCAGGTTTATTGTGCACCAATACTATTTAGATCTCAGTCAAAACATGGCTTTTGATTGTTCCATAAATCTCAGAAGATTTATTGATGAGCTCATACTGCATTGGGTCTGTTATGTGGCCCACACCAAACAACAATAATCTCAGTCTTGAGAACCTGTTGCACAAGCTGATAATGCGATATGCTGTTTCATCCTCGTAGTGATAGAATCTATTCAAGGGTGATCCCGTCAATTTCAGTTTAAACATGTAGCTGTTTAGTTCATAGTGTCTTGTGTAGATCGCTGTTATTTTTTGGAGTGAATCCCTGTCCATTTTCAGTATCTGCTCACTTCTACTGGCACAGGGACAATTCAAGAATAACTTTGAATGATACTGTTTCTTCATTTGCCAATATTTTTTGGCTCTGATTTCATAGTTCGCCTTAATTTTCCTTTGGCAAAGCTCAAACTTATGTCACAGACAGGTTCCAGAGTAATGGGAATACCGAACCTAGTCTAATTTGTCAGCTTCTTCGTTGACTGGTATTCCGGATTAACCAGGTACCCACTTAACTCTTACACTGTTGTATTTCGCAAGGTTGTTTAGGACTGAATTACAATCCCATAACACCCTTGATTTTGTATATCCTCATTATTATTGGCGCTAAGCTGTTTACCGCAGCGATTATATCAGTTGCAGACAGTTCGGTGACCTGCTGTTGAGTACATCTGGGCGAAACTAACCAATTTTTCTCTGACTGGGCCAGTCTTTTTCTACTGTTTTTTTTTCTTTTTTTTTTTTTTTTGGTGACTTCAGCATCTTAATTTCCTTATAATTGAGGTTGTTGCACCTGCCATAAAAATTATGTGGCATTTGTTGCATCTCAATTGAACTTATCCTCTCTGAGGTGATAGCACCTTCACAGATTGAACACTGTACCAGTCTTTTTCTACTGTTTTTTTTTCTTTTTTTTTTTTTTGGTGACTTCAGCATCTTAATTTCCTTATAATTGAGGTTGTTGCACCTGCCATAAAAATTATGTGGCATTTGTTGCATCTCAATTGAACTTATCCTCTCTGAGGTGATAGCGATAGGTGAGGTGATAGCCCTTAAATCCTTTAAGGCAGGAGTCTAATAACTTTTTCTACCTGGGGGTTGAAATAACATTTGTAGGTTATTTGCTAGCTGACGGGCACCATATGTTTTTAGTGTATTTTTATTAAATGTGAATTGAGTGTTGGTTGTAATATATGGTAAATAATATTTGTTAATAATGCTCAAATTTAAGAAAATGTTTCCTATTAAAAGTAGCTTGAAAGCCTTGGAAGTGACACTGAAGCTTACATTTTTTCGTTATTGCAATTCTACTACCACACAACATTGGAAAAGCAATATGATTTTTCTCATCACAAGGCCTGGTCGTCGGTAGTACCTTATTCCCACATAGGAGGAATCATCTTGCCACATGACATTCTAACGACGGGGTGACCATCAACCAAATAGATCATGTCCTGATCAGTGCAAACGTTGATTCAGACCATCATCTCGTGATTGCCAAAATCCGAGCAAAAATCTCTGTCATATGAAGCCCGCAGAAAGAACATACCAAAAGTTTGCCACCCTGAAGCTAAAGAACCCAGAGATTGCTGCGCAGTTTGCCATAAGACTAGACAGCGAACTAAGGACCGTACACCATGTATGATTTAATGATTTAAACCAGACATGGAGCTCATGCAAAGAAACCATACTGAGAGTCATCAACGAAGTCTTGTTTGGGGAGAGGTTAAAGCCCCAAGTAGTGCTCCATGGTTCTGAGTGCCAAGTTGTGACAGACTCCAAAAATACCGCATACAGACAAATGCTACAAAGACCAACCCGGAATTCAGTACACGATCAGAGAAAAAAGAAAAATTGAAAAGAAACTCCACAGGCAGAAGAAAATAAGATGGCACCGAGATCAGCTAGACCACATGGAGCAAAGCCGAACGGAAAATGATGTTCGGAAATTCTACCAACTCGCCAATAATAGTCTGAAACCATTTAAACCAAAAGTGAGTGTGTGTAAAGACCAGCATAAATACTTGCTGATGGACAAGGAAAGCGTCCTTAACAGATGGCAGAACCACTTCTGCCCTTTACTGGATAGTGGCGACAGGGCAGAGGATGATGTGGAGATCCTTGGAGAAGATTTAGAGCCCCCGGATGAAGATGAGGTCCGACTGGCTATAGGAAAGCTAAATAACATAGATAACAATAGAGCACTGGGATTAGATAGCCAGTCTTTGTAACTGTTCAAGCACGGTGGTGAAAAGCTAGTGACTTTCCTGTGTAATCTCCTCATCGATATATGATAAAGGGAAGAACTACCCAGGGACTGGTATGAAGTGACTATATGTCCCATATACAAGAAAGGAGATGTACTATAGTGTTCCAGCTACTGTGGTATATTGCTGTTTTCGAGCGTCTCCAAGATCTCAAGGATTTTATTCAAGAGAGTTCTGCCCTTTTCTCAGAGGGAAATAGGTTGCTACCAAGCAGGTTTCATGGAAGGGAAGTCTACCACTGATCAGATGTTCTCTCTTAGAAGTGAGGGCAACAGAATTCGAGATCAGCACACACCACCTATTTATAGATTTCAAGGCCGCCTTTGACAGTGTTTCATGAGAGAAGCTCTACGAGGGCATGCTAGAGTTAGGGATCACACCGAAATTTATTCGTCTAGCCGGCTTGGTTATGAAGGAAGTGAAGTGCTGTGTACGAATTCAAGGAGACACATCCAAGGGACTCAGACAGGGCGACTGTTTGGCATGTTTTCTTTTTTAATTCAGCCTGGCGTGCGTGGTGCGGAGATCCAACAGTCAGGTCGAAAGGACAATATCCAACAGGTCTGCTATGATTCTAGGCTTTGCATACGACGCTGATATGATTGGAAGGACTTTTGGTGCATTGAGGGATGCCTTTCTCGAGCTACGAAGAGAGGCTGCAAGAATGGGGCTTGTTATGAATGAAACAAAGATCAAGTATATAAATGTGAACCCTATTGGAGGTTAGTGAGACGGCCAGGTATATATTGTCAGTACACTTTTGAGAGAGTAGAAGAATTTGTCTACCACAAAACCCAGATAAACTCCAGGAACGACATCAACCCTGAAATCCATAGTCTAATAATGGCTGCAAAATGGACTTCAGAGTCACCTTAAAAGCAGCGATGTTTCCAGGACCAATAAGGTGTTCCTATACAAAACTCTCATTCGATCTATGTTGAGCTACATATTGGAATGTTGGACACTTTCTTGAACCCAGGAACTGTCTCTCACAAGGTTTGAACATTGAATTCTCCGAAGAATCTACAGGACGGTCTGTAATAACGGAGAATGGAGGCAATGCACCATTAACTATAATAAACTATAGTTTCCTGTATTTCTTATTTATAAGTTACTAGACTACAAAATGAGATTATATATTAGCATAAGTATTATTTTTTGTGTAATTAAATGAATGTTTGATTTTCCATTCTCTTGTTTCCTGTTTGTTTTTTCTTGCTTAAAGCCTTTTTAATGATGAACGATTAGTAATAATATGTAACCACAGGACTTTCATTCGTTTGTAAAAAACTGAATGAAAAATAACAATGTACATCAAACAGAGGCAAACCTGAGTTCCAACATGCACTGTCACTGGTGAATCTGCTTCACAAGTTTTTAATGGATAAAAACAATGTAGACTAAACAAGTGCACAACGTAGACCAGATATAAAACTGAGTTTTAACATAAATCATCATCATCCCAACCTCTTTGCACCACCTCCAGTTCTTGATGCAACAGTCTTTATGTATCTGCACTTACTGCCCTTCATAATCACTCTACTTCTACACCAATGTTCATATATCGGCTGAATACACATAACACTATGCCCTACATACACTATTATAAACACACTATTCTACATCTGATTAGTAGCTAATCTAATTAAATTAATCGAACTACATTTAATCAACAAATTAATTATACTTATAACTACAAAAATCTTTAATTAATTATCCTGATATTCTGAGAGACCGAAAAACTTCTTCTTTTTTCCCTTTTTCAAACTGTTATATCTCAAAATTTTGTAACATACTAAATTGATAAACAAAAGAATGAAGTAAATTTTATCATAAAGATGACCCACTTGTTTGGGTCGAAACGTCTTCTTGTATAACAAATAAAAAATTACTGATTTCCTGAATATCTATTATCCAGGATATTTATTTTTTTAGTAATGCAAATTTTATGTTTCAGGTTCTTCAAGAAAAAGATGATAAACTTGAAGTTGTATTTTTTGGACCTCAGCACCCAAGAGCAACAGTTGAACGAGACTCAACATTGCCTATCACCGCCCCTGTAGGTCACTTAGGAAAAACCTCTCCGATCTGGTCTAAAGCGATGGACGAATTGGCAAGGCATCAGAAAATGTTATCCTTTTCTAATCAGTCATCTGATGTTAGTTAAGTTTTTATGCTCTAGTCTATTCTATTAATGTTATTTGATCAGTATATGTATGAATTTCAAGAATACAGAGCAAAGCATTTATGAGCATTCTTTTTTTTATTTTGATGGAGCAGCAACTCGTGATTCCTGACTCTGTCATCAAGCTCTATCTTAGAAACAGCTATTATTGTATTTGCCTCGATGGCTCTTCTCTTTCTGCGAATACTGCTTTTGCAACTATCTATTCTATCCTGGCTAACTATCCCAGGCTTGACAATGAAACTTTGTCTATTTCTATCTAGAGATACTTAAATTGTCAGCCCTGGATTTGGTTCGCTTATCATTGAGCTTACTTCTCATTTTACTATAAACTAATTCTGGACTCTCAGTGGTATTATTTGTGGATTTGCCTAGTTATCCATAGCATGTTAATTCCTGAACTCTTAAAAATAAAAAGATCATTTGTTATTGCTTGATCATTCATGCATTTTAAATATATCTAATTAAATCCATACTTGAATTGAACTTTAAAAAATCTGATTTTTAAGATACTGGTTTGGGCCTATTGGGCTTCATAATTGCTCTTTTAGCAATATCTTCTTTTATATAAGAAGCAAGAAGAATTCAGGATTAGTAGCATCTATTTCTATTATAGAATCCAAACCTCAAAGAAAATGAAATCATAAAAGTTATTATTCTTATAAATAAAAACGTTATCCAACAGGAACATGCATGCTGGGTTATTGAGCAAACCAATTGGCCAGTAATATTTATTTTATTTTTTTATAAATATAGTTTATTCCATAAATAATATTACATTGAGCATTTATAATTGATTCGGGATGTACCTTTATACAATACATTTTTTTTTATACAGCTTATTTGGACATAAAATTTTATTTTATTAATTGATTCGGGATGTACCCTTATACAATACATTTTTTTTTATACAGCTTATTTGGACATAAAATTTTATTTTATTTATTGGTAAAAATAAAAATGAGAAAAAAAAAAAAACTTAACACTTCTGAAAATTAATAAAATACAGGCTATTTAAACGAAATATAAATATTAAAATAAAATACAGGCTTCTTAAATTAGTATATGTTTTGTTCGTTTATGTTTATATCTGCGTGTCGTAGCTTTTGTATAATTACCTATTTCAGTTATTAAAGGATTTAGAGAGTGGGGGCATGATTGAAAGAATGAATGAGTTAGTTTGAATATGTAATCTTGTATATAAGATATATTTAATTCTGTGTGCATCTTTGTTATTTTGGTGTAATACGGATAGTTGTTGACAATTCTGAGACATTTATTTTGGAATACTTGTAATTTTTTTAAGTTAGTTGCATATGTTAAGATTGGTCTTAGTACAGATTTATACAGAATTAATTTATTAATAGGAGAGAGTTTTGATTTTTTATTAAAATAGGGAAACATTTGGTAAATAATTTTCCGGCCGTTTTCTAATTTTATATTAATATGATTATTGAACAGAAGCTTTCTATCGAGTATTACTCCTAAGTATTTCACAGATTTGGCTAATGGAATTGACGAACCGTTTAAGATTACGTTTGGAGGGAGTACAGGTCTTCGTTTTGTAAAAATGGTGGCCTCCGTTTTGTCTATGTTGAGGCATAGTCCCCATTTTTTAAGGTAATTAGATGTTTTTTTAAATGCTAGCGTTTATCTATTGATAATGGTGTCTATTCGGTAAGAGGAACAGAATAACGCTGTGTCATTGGCAAAGAGGGCTATATCGACGTTTTTGATTTTAGGAAAATCATTTATGAATAAATTAAATAATATAGGACTTAGGCAGGATCCTTGTGGAAGACCGTTAATAGTGTAGTAAATGGGGGAAGATAAATTATTGACTGACATGTAGAAAGATCTATTGCTTAAAAATGACTCTATAAGTAATATTACATATCTTGTAACTTGTAGGTAATTCGGGATCTTTATGTGGTTTGATCAAAGGGATAAGTTTTGCACTTTTCTTATTGATCGGAAAGTATTTAAGTCTCATACAGCTGTTAAATATTTTTGTAATGTGAATTATTGCTTTATTTGAAAGATTTTTAATTAATATTGCAGATATGATATCTGGGCCGGGTGACTTATTAATGTTGAGGGACTTAATGAGAGTCGTGACTTCCTGTGGAGAAGTGTGTTTAAAACCATCGGAAGCTGGTATTAAAGTCATAAAGTCGTCTATAGATTTAGTTACTTTATTTAAATTTAATTTAAGATTGCGTTATTCGGATTGTTTTGAATACTTGCAAAGTGATCGGCTAGAATCTTTAGTTTTTGTTTTGAATCGTATTCATATGTAGTATTAGAGGTTTTTAGGGGAGGGTTTTCTTTTGGTAAAAACTTTGTGTATTTTCCACAGGGGTTTAGAACCTTTTTCAAATGATTCCAGTGTTTTAGACCAGATTTTGTTTCTCCACTTGTAGAGTTTCTTTCTAAGGAGATTTGTAAGTTTAGTGAGAAATTTCTTAAGTGTAATGGAATTCGAGTGTTGGACTTTATTTTAAATTTAATTAAAATTTTGAGAGAAATAGGGATTTCATCAACTCTTGTAGCAACATATGTTTTGGGTATTGATTGGTGAGCTGCGGTGGAAATCAAATCTGATAGGTTGCTGATTGCTTCATCTATTGCATCTTTAGGTACTGTTGAGTATAGGATTGAATTCTAAATTATCATTTAAACATTTTTTGTATTTAGGCCAGTTTGCCTCTTTATACTGGTATTTAGCAGTGGGAGGTTGCATAATTGTGTTTAATTTGATGCGAAATAAAACTGGGTTGTGGTCCGAACTTGAGATTGGTAGAGATATAAGACGGCTCAGTGAATAAAATGATTTCGTTAATAAGATATCGAGTGTACTTGGCTTGGAACACCCATTAGAAGGGTAAAACGTAGGTTTATCCGGGAAAAAAATTTGGAGTTTTAGGAGTGAAGCTAAATTTAAAAGTAGTTTGCCATTTTTGTCAGTATTATGACAATTCCATAATTTATTTTTACTGTTTAAGTCTCCCATTATAAGTACCCGCTCATTTAAGGCTGATAATCTTTTTAAGTCATGGTAACAGATGGATTTCTTTGGTGGTAAATAGAGAGAAATTATAGTTAACGTGCAATTATTAATCAAGTGTAAATTAACAGCAACCGCTTCTACGGATTTTAAATGAGGTAATGGACAGTGGGATTGTTTAAATGATTTATCGATGATAAGCATGACACCGCCTCCATTTCGATTCTATCCGATCTATAAATGTTGAAATTAGGGATTTTCACTTTGTCAGCATTTGATAGATGGGTTTCAGTTATTGCCAAGATTTTTGGATTGGTAGAGGAAATAAAGTCCTTTAATTCGATCAATTTATTTTTAACGGATCGAGCGTTCCAAAATAAATAATTTATAGAATTATGAGCCATAAACAATAAAATAATAATATGTTTTCGTTATTAATTTAATTACTTTAAAGATATGATAGTAGAACTAAGCTCAGATAATATTACATGTGCAATAACATCACTGGGTGGGATCATAATCCTAGGTTGGCCGGACTGTGCAGAGATAAGAACCTGAGATTGTTTATTAAAATTGTTTATATGTGAATGGTTATAGGTCACGTAAATTGGATTTTTGTTATTGTATACAAAGTTAACTATGTTCAATTTTAAGAATTTGAACAAATCTGCAATTAGTATAAATAAATAATGTATAGAAGATATTAATACAATAGCGTAATTGTAAAGATAATGCATACAGTCCATTAATCCAGTAGAGCAATAATGCCTTCAAATAATATGAAGAATTTTGAAATTCTGTCTTCTGCTGTATTCATTTTCGCCAGTATATGTTTGAAATTTTGAAAGTGCTGAATATAGATTTTATTTCCTTTAACATATCCATCATAGACGGTTCTTTTTCTTTATCTTTAGCTATAAAAGTTTCTTGAGGCCATTTAGCTGTAGACTTAGGAAGATCTGGGAATTCTTTTTTTGAATTTATAATTCTGAGACTTGAGAGCTGCACTTTAGATGATTGTTTACTCAGTCTCAGGGTTGCATTTTTTTTGTAATGAGAGCATTCTTTGGAGTTAGCTGTGTGTAGGCCCTCACAGTTGGCACATTTTGGTATCACAGGTGTCAATATTTTCATTTAAGCAATTGTTGGTATGACGAATCCCCGAACATTTCATACATTTTGGTTTTTTATGGCAATTTATCGATAAATGATTAAAAGCTTGGCAATTGAAACATTGAATCACTTCTTTCTTATTGATATGTTTCCCAGCTGATAATGACATTGCCCACTGCTCTTATTTTTGTAATCATATTTATTTGAAGTTTGTCGTCCTGGGTAATGATCCAGATAGGTAATTTGACATGAGGGATTTCTTTTTTTTTAATCATTTGTGTTACTTTGATAACTTTAATTCCTTTCAATGTTAAGTCTTTTTTTATGAATTCACAATCAAAATTTGGGGGAGCTCCTTTCATGATAATTTTAGGTTTGATTTCAGTTTTTGGTGTGTAGGAATTAAATTCCTGACCTTTTTCTAATAACTGATCTTGAACTTTTTTAAAGTCATCTGAATTGTATGTTAGGAAAACAGTTTTATTTTGCCGATATTTGATGTTTATTTCTCCAATTTTGTTTTCATTTATTGATTTTAAAAGTTGTTCGTAATCATCAAATGCGTTATATACAACTATTGGTGGAAAAGGTTTAATTTTTACACTGTTTAATGATTCTTGGTAATCTTCATCGTCCGATGATATAGAAAAGCTGTTACTTACAGGTAGATTATATTGATTCATTTTCCTTTTTTTAGATTTTGCAAATTACGCTGAATTTGGACCCCTGAGGGTCCAGCACATTGGTTTACTTTGAAGCTAGAACTAATTGTTTTTATAAAATTTAACTGAAATAAAAACTTTAGGCACTAACGCACGCACAATATAAGCTCTGTACGATCCAAGGGTCGGGCAGATACTGTGCAGTAATATTTATAAATTAAAAGCATAAACTCCTATTACTTGCATTATTTCTTCTTTATTATGGAAATTGATTCACCTCAAATTTGTTTGAATGTAACAATAATGAAAATGATTATTGAAAAAATTTAAGATACTGCAAACTTGGCTCCTTTTTTCAATCCAGTATTCTTGTTTTCAGACATTCATTTGTTTGTCTATTGGAGTTTAACGATGGACATTGATTGTATATTGAAGTTGTCATGTGGTTTCTAGAAGCCGAAGCTGAACTTTCAGATGATTCTGGGCTTTCAGCCGAAATCTGCTTCTTGGCCTCTCTAATCACTGCGGCTTAAACATTTAACGCTTTAGCGACTGTAAGCTGATATATCAGTTTCAGCGCAACAATCTCTGGGGCCTGTGGACTGATTTATCAGCTCTGAGCAGGGATATTGAAAAAATATATCGATATTTTTGTCCAATATTTTTATGAAACAATGGTTAATGAGTAAATCAACTTTTTTACATATAAATTTACTGACCACTTTGAAACAGCAAGAACTAGATGATTTAAAAAACAAATAATGACCAGGAATAGTTTTTCAGAGCTTCTGGAATTAATTTGCCCCCAAATTGAGTATCTTTATGATGTATCAAACTTAATTTCATGTTGAAAGTCGGATCGTAAAGTGGACAACACACTTTCATGCATCGAACTGATGGAACAGCCAAGTGTGAAGATATAAAAGGTTGCACAGCGAACCTCACATTCCCACCAAGCATTCCGACTCATTCCTCCTCACACACTTTCATGCATGTAGGAACATAAACAAGTCTGGAAATCGGTCTTTCGAACTGTATGATATTGATTCAGCTCCTTGAAACTGAATGTAGCCCTATGGAACATAAAAGGGAGAGAATGGAATAGTGGGAATTAACTGGTCTTCCACAAATTTAAAGAGAGAAAAACAAACTTGAAAACTTTTGGAGAATTCTCAGAAAATTGGATCTTATTTATTTATTGTATTAGAAACAGCCACAGATTACTTCATGAAATTTTCCTTTGTAATTTTGTTTTAATGGTTACTTATTTTAAACAACTTACTAATAATTTTTTTAGCTACTGCTGTATATATGTAATTTGTTTATGTAATTTTGTACATTAAAAAGAAAATGTGCAATTTACACAAAAAAAATTAAAAACGTGCAATTTTGTGCAGAGTAAAGTTTAGGTGTGTTAATTAGGATGCTTTGATGTGAATAAATTGTTCTTAATGGTTTTAAAGTCAGCAGAATAAAACGTGCAATTACCCCAGAATCCGGGCTCTAGGCATCAGATTTAATTTTTCCCACATGTTTCATAAATTCTATGCTCCAACAAATGTGATTCTGGCAAGAATCACTTTTTTTGAGCAAAAATTAACAGGACCGATTTTCTTGAGATTCAGCAGCAAAGTCACACGTTACCCCAGGATGATCCTCCGAACTCAACATCACCATCCGTCTTTTTGTTTCAAAATGGCCACCGATTAGCAAGATAGAGGGTAAATGTAAGATGTTTTGAAATCAGCTTGCCAATACATTAAAAAGAAAAATCTATATAAATGCTTTTGGTTATTATTTTCAATATTTGTAATCAACCAAGAAAAAAATATTTTAATCCCAGACACCTCAAAATTTGAGGTTTTTCGTTTCAAGGTACTTAGAATGCAGTTATCAAATTTAAAAAAATCCGTCCATCCAAAAAAATTTTATTTGGTTTTTGTTATGATTAATCAAAAGGTGATGAAATTTTCAACAAAACAAAAAAAAAAAAAACATTAAATCTTAGTATTAGCTGAAAAATAGCGTAATGAACTTTGTAGACTAATTCTCCGGTGCTACAGGTCAATGTGGCACTAGGTCTCCTTACTTACCAATTGCGGGCTCCTGACTTCCCCGCATCTCTCTACTTTATCCTTCCTTGGATTATTTCTGCACTTCCTTCAGCTTCTTGTTCTTTCTTTTTTCTTTTCCCACTGAAGTACATTTTCAATATTACACTATGTACCGTTTCACCCTCTGATTAAATGTTCTAACCATCTCAGCCTATTTGCATTGACACAGTTTTTTCTTATCACTCCCAGTTCGACACTTTCTCGGCGATCATATGGGGCAAGCTTTAAATTTTTGCTCCATAGGTGCCTACTGCTTAATTTCTTTGCTAAACTTGGTAGATATCTTTTACCGCTCATGTTCCTTTCCCGAAACACACCAAATGCTCATTTGAAAAGTAATCTATTTATCTGAACTGTAAACCAAAACAATACATGCAGTCCTGTGAATAGACAGATCAGATATTTTTGTAATATTACTATTTGCAAATAATAAACCACTGTGTAATAATTTGCAGCGTTTTTGTATATTGGTTCAAGAATTTCATATGCCTGTTTTATGTATTTGATTAATTTTTATTTTTTTTTCTGTTTTACTACTTAAAATTGTTAACTATTCTAGAGTGAAGATAGTGAAGTTGAAGAGACTATTTCAAAAGAAAAAATATCTTCAGTTAAAGATACTCTTCCTATTGTCAAAAGTCCAGCTTCTCTTAAAAGGGAAAGGTAGGTTTTTATTTATATTAGTTGTATTTTTCCCTAAAATAATAGACTTTTGCACTGTATCGATGATCATCGGAGAGAGGAAGAAGATGTACATAGTGTGCATTTTAAATCCGCTTCATAATCTCTTCGAGAATAAAGTATTGCATAGAATATTTGGTCTAAAAAAGGATGAATCCACTGGAGAATTTGGAAGATTACACACTGCGGAATTACGAAGCATGAACCCTGTTAATACTATTGAATTGATAGCATCTTGATGGTTGAAGTTTGTTGTGCCCATTGTTGTCTTCCAACCACACTCAAAGTTCTTATAGTGTGGATAGTTCTGTTTGGTCATCAGCTGAGAGAACTCCCTCTCCGTCAGAACATACAGCCCTGCCTCCCTAAGTAGTTTGATCCTCAGTGCCTAATAGATGGTGCAGGCTGTGGGATTTTGGAAGATGTCTGATATATAAATATATATATTTTCCCTCTCTCTGCTGCATTTAGAAAATTCCAGCGTCCTGCTTCAGATCAAATGTGCTGAAATTTGATATGTATGGTTGTTTTCTAGGCAGAACAGTGGGGGTAAATTTCAACATGTTTAAATGTTATTTCTTGTTTTTAAATTTTTGCACACCACTACAGCCCCTCGAAATTGAGTTAGAGGCTTGAATGTATGTGAATTGAGTTGGTGTTTGAGAAGCACCTTTTGGAAGTATTTTATTTACCATTATAGATTATTTAAAATACGACCTTAGTGACACAGTTATGCTACTCACGCTTTTTTTCGTTTATAGATATGAAACCTAAAACTGTAATCAGCATAAAATCCAAGTGTGGATTTTTGACAAGTAATATGTTGAAACCACTTTCAAATGTTGGAATATTTTTATTATAACACAATTCCTGAGAATGAGAAATATCCTCAAATTGATTACAGCTTACAACAAAACAGTAATTATATTCATTAAATTTTTTAGGGATTGAACATTATGCTATACCAAGAATGCTAATAATTAAAAACACATGAGGAGTATATTTGCATGTATTTATTTAAATAAAATAGAAAATATTTTATTGTGAGCAATAATTTTTCAAATATTTTGTCAATATGGTTAATATTTCATCTGTCTATCAATTAAATTTTGTAATTTTTAATTATATTCTATATAAAGCAAAAAAAAATTCTAAGGGTTTATCAAATACTACATTTTTTTTTCTTAAAATTTTAAGGAAATTATAACCCTTAGTATATTCAAACATATTTATTATGTTCGAACAGAAGAAGGATTATAATTTCCTTAAAATTTAAAAAAAAAAATAAGACAGTAAATTATATATTTTTTATTTATTTAATTTTTTTTTAGTAACATTTATTACAAAACATTTTAAAATTATGATATATGTACTTGCGTTTTTCTATTCCTTGTTTATTTTTCAGGTACAGTTCAGATGAAGAAGATATTAAAAAAGAAGAATCCAAAAAGGAAGTTATTGTGAAGAAAAAACGTGGTCGCCCTCCTAAGAATTCTTTGACATCCGTTTCTGCTTCTTCTACCCCTTCGACAACCCCTGTGTCAACAGAACCAAAGCGTAAGTTCTTTTAAGAGCTTTTGTATGTATATTTTATTCCACAAATAGGAGTAAATATTTAATTTTAGCCCATTCTCTCAGTTAACTTATTGATATTGCCTTGGATTATTAATCTTTTCGTTAATTAAAAGAATAGTTTTGTCATATTCATATTTTTAGTTTACTGCACTTGATTACTTAAGGTGGTTAAAACCATATGTTGTAATTAAGGATATTCCATTTTGGTTCATTATTTTCAATTATGAAGCTTTGTTATTTGACTAAAAATTTAACCCCCTCTCAAAATTTGACATTTGACGTTCCAAGATACGTAGAATTCAAAAATCGAATAAAAAAAGATTGTCTGTCCACTGTCTGGCTTTTCTTCAAGACTGCATGACCAATTTTTTTTTTAGGTTTGGCACCAAAGTCGCAGTTTACTCCTGGATAATCCTCAGAACTCGACATTTCTATTTGCCATTTCGTTTCAAGATGGCGGCTGATTAAAGGTTTCATATACCCATATCTTGGTCATTTATGAACATAGAGGAAAAATACATAGTGTTACGGAATCATTATACAAAAGCCAAAATGTATTCAATCTAAATAAATTTTTAATTATTTTTTTTATGTATAACTGATAGGAAATAGTAAGTATTATATTTGTTGGTGCATAGTGTTATAATTTTCAATGCATAGATGAGAAAAATCAAAAAGAAATTTAAAATTAAAGTGTTTTTTTTCTCCCGGCTTCGATGCACTGCGGCCTGATAGATGCCTATTGTGCACCGTGTCAAAGCAAATCAATAACCTTGCAAATCTGTTCATATCGTGTAAGTTCGCAGAGCTTAGGAACTATGCAGTCATAACCTAATTGGAAGTACCTTATTCTAGCCAATGTATCACATCTTTATATTATGTGATAAACAGTTTCGTTCTACTACCTGCAGAAACTACAATAACCCCAAATTAGAGTTTGTTGGAGAGTTCAGCCGACAATGATCTGCTTACAGTCCAGTCACACTCAGGGTGAACTTGTCCATTGAAAGAAGTGGTTAACTTCTCTCTTTACCAGGGTACTTCTAGAATCAGCTTAGTGTGTTGCTATTTCAAAAATTCAAATATATTGTTTTTAGTGTTATAAGCCTGTTTAACTTAAATTTAATTATGAATATCCTACTTCTATTTTTTTATGAGACATTCAGTGCTTTTGATGGATCCCTAAGATTACATTTGAGGCTCAGGGAAGAGAAGAGAATATGAGGGGATGAGAAGTATCATTGATTATTTTATTTACAGCAGAGAGATACGACTGTTCTTCACTGACATCAAGGTAATCAGAAGAACGGAACTCGAGACAGACCATTACCTATTGGCTGCTGATACCCGGATTGTGAAGCCTAGGAAAGTCAAGAAGAAATCGTATGAAAGGCTTGCAATAAGGGTCCTTCAATTGAATGAAAAGAAGAGGCTGTAAGAAGAAGTAAATGCAAACCAAAACTTGAACAATCTCTGGGCGTCCATCAAGAACTCCATACACCATGCTGCCAGGGAGGTTTGTGGTTTGAAGAAAATAAGGCCTACTACATGAAGACCAAGTGGTGGAGTGTTGAGGTGCCAAGGGCTGTGAAGAAGAAAAATACCGCTTGGATTAGATACAAGAGTTTAGGACGACTGAGAACTGGGAACAGTATGTGTTAAAAAGGAATGTAGCTAAAAGAACTGTAAAAGAAGCTCGTAACAGAGTCTGGGAGGATGTTGGAACAGACATGAAGTAAAACTTCCAGGAGAACATTAGAAAGTTCTGGACGGCAGTGAAAGGTCTTAGAGGGAAGAAAGGAAAGCCTATCAGGAGCATAAATAATAAGAATGGCATCCTGGAAACATATGATAAAAGAATCCTAGATGTCTGGCGAAGCTATTACAAGGATAAGTTTGCTATGGAAATTAATCGAGGAAGTCCAGGATTTGACAGGAGGCGCCCGAGGACAGAAGATTTTCTGCCACCGGATATGGATGATGCCATCCAGGAAGAAGAGTTCGATGCTGCAATAGAAAATATAAAGCTTGGCAAGAAAAATATAAAGCTGCTGGTATTGATGAGATTTCACTGGAACTGGTGAGGTATGGCGGACCAGAACTTACGAAAGCTCTGCAGAACTTCTTCCAGAGAATTTGGAATGAAAAGAGAATACCAGACAAGTGGGAGGAAAACCTGATTGCTCCAATTTATAAGAAAAGAACTCCAACTCTATGCGAAGTCTATAGGCCGATATGCCTCTCCTCTGTAGTATATAAAGCATATACAAGAATTCTTGAGCAGCATCAAAGAAGCTACGTGGAACGGGATATGGAAGAGGAACAAGTAGCATTCAGGCCTCAAAGACAAACTCAGGATCACATCTTCTTCCTTCGGATGGTAACTGAGAAAGCCTAGGACAGAGGCCGTGACATGTATCTTGCCTTCTGGGACCTAAAAGCTGCTTTCGATTCCGTTCCTCACCAAGAAATTTGAAGGGCACTCCAGGAAAGGCGTGTCCCCTCTAGCCTCATTAGCACCATCCAGTCAGTCTATCAGGATCCGAAGGGAATCATCCGACTCAATGGTGCGAAGTCTGCCCTTCAGTTTTTATAAAAGAGTTAAGCAAGGAGATAGCCTCAGTTCTCTCCTCTTCAATGTTGTTATGGATGAGGTGCTGAAGGTGTGTAAAAATAGGAATCCCAGAGCTGCTGTCGGGTACTGGAATATGATACCAGTGCTTTCTATACGCAGATGACATTGTGCTGGTTGCTGACAGTCCAGGAAGACTGCAATTTGCTGTGGAGGAGTGGACGGAAGAGCTAAGAAGAAGAGGTTTTGCTATAAATCCAGACAAGAGTAAAGTTATGAATATAAGCAGGGAAAAGAAAAATCTAAGAATCGAATGTGACAGACAACAACTAGAAGTGGTGGATGACTACCTTGACCTGGGTACAATGATTAGCCGGGAAGGCAAAATAGACCAGGAGTTTCTCAACAGAGTAAAGAAGGCTATCCAGGTCTTTTATAAAATATCGACCACCCTGGTAGAAAAACAAGAAATCAGCAATGATGCCAAGCTCTGGATTTTTAAGTCAGTGTTCCTCCCAGTCTTGCTTTATGGACCAAAGAGTAGGGTTCTCTTAGAACGACACGGGAGTCAGGTCACAGCAGCAGAAATGAGATATCTAAGGAAAGTAGCCGGGAAGACCAGACAAGACTGAGTGAGGAATGAGACTATCAGGGAAACCTTCTGATTTAGACCAACAAGGGATATCCTGGAGGAATGCCAACCCAAGTGGTACAGACATGTTTGCAGGATGGGCGACGATCATAAAGCCAGGTGGCTGTTAGAAGCAAGACCAAGGGGGGCAGAGACCAGTTGGCAGTCCGAAACTTCCATATAATGGTTATATGGAGAGGCTCGGGAGCGAGCGGGGCTCCTCTTTGATGGAGACAAAAAGTATGGCCCAGGACACAGTTCCTTTATTAGTCCTTTATTGTTTTCAAATGATGTTACTGTAGATTACTAATTTTCATCACCATTGATTATTCTTACCTAAAAGGGTTAGTTTCATTGCCCCTGAGATGCAAGTATTAATCTGTGTTATGTTTTTAGCTTTCAGTTCATTCAGAATCCAAAGATTGACCTTTTTGGTGAGTACAAGATTTGAAATGATTTTCAATTGTTTGTCCGATACAATTTGCTCTTTTCCAATTCAGTTGTAACCTTTTCCATTTCAAATGCAATTTTATCCATTTCAATTGTAACCCAACCGGGCATGAATTAATTCAATATTATTTATTTTATTATTGTAAAATAATTATTTTAATTACATTAATGGCTTTTGAAATAATTTCGGCATATTCTTTCGACATTTTTTCGTTTATTAGATAATTGATAATAAGTGCTAATTTCAAGTAGGTAGTTTAAATTTTTTTAATAAAATTGTTTATTTATTTTTAATATTTAAGCTCCCCTCGCGCGGATCTCATTACCACGTAGGGGGGCGTCCCAGGGATGGCGGATGTGGGAATGGTCGGTGGAAATTCCTTGGAAGTTCCTCCCGGCTAAGTCCGATGGACTCGCTGACCAACAATGAGAGCGGCCCTCCAGGCTTGCTGGAGGGTGTGACGTAGGTTTGAACGCCCTACTCACATATTTTTAGTTCACAAAAGACCACAAAAAAGTCATGGATCTCTCTGAGGTAAAACGCTCATTATCCGGAGGTAAACTAGTCCCCCGTTCGGTTTTAATAGTTTAATAATTTATTATATAAACTAGTCCCGAGTGGGGACTACTTCAGGGGATTCATGGTGCAAGTTGAAAATTAAAGATTTAGGTATAGGGACGTGGAACGTAAGAAGTTTAAATACAGCGGGTGGATTAAAATCGGTGGCAAACGAGGTTAAGAGATACAATGTAGATATCGTACACTGCAAGAGATTCCCTGGCCAGGGGAGGGTTCGTTAACAGAAGGGAATTATTCTATTTGGTACGATGGGAGTAGTAATTATTGTTTAAGTATTGGATTTCTAATTAGGAATAGATTGCTCTCCGCATTGAGGGATGCAACAATTTTTTAGTGATAGGATATCTGTGGCCATATTTCAGGGGCGGTGGTTTAAAATCGCACTGATAAACATGCATTCTCTTTCCGAAGACTGATGATGAAGTTAAATGCGAATTTTATGATAAATTAGAGTGGGTTTATGATAAACTACCTCGAAACTGTATGAAAATAATATTAGGAGACGTGAACGCAAAGGTGGGAAGGGAAGAAGTATATTACCCGACGATCGGTAAAGAAAGTTTGCACGAACATAGTAATGATAATGGGATCCCTCTAATAAACTTTGCTATCTCGAAAAACCTAACAATCAAAATTTCTACGTTTAAACATAAGTATATTCATAAGTATACATGGACATCGCAGGATTCACAAACACGAAATCAAATTGATCATGTTTTGATACAACAAAGATGGCAAAATAGTATAATTAACGTGAGGTCTTATCATGGGGCAGAATGTGGGTCAGATCATGAATTAGTAATCGCGAAACTTCGACAAAAACTTAATATAAAAAACAGAAAAGAAAGCCGTATTTGTTCCGAAAATTTTGATCTAGATAAATTAAAAAACCCTTCAATTAGATATCAATTCGTGGTAGATATCAAGAATAGGTTTGAAGCCTTGGAATCTTTAGATGAGGATCGCGAAGATGTAGACAAGCTATGGATCAGAATGAGGGATAATATTAAAGAGGTAAGTAATTTGTGTCTTGGAAAAAGGGAAAATAAAAAGAACAAACCGTGGTTCGATAATGATTGTCTAAACTTGTGTGAAAAAAGAAGAGCCGCTAAATTAAAAGCTTTAAATAATCCAAGCGATAACAATGTTGCTAACTTCCGAGTCTTGATGAATGAAACGTCCAAATTCCTCAAAAATAAAAAACGAGAATATCTTAAAAACAAAATAATAGAGACAGAAACTAATAGAATTGAAAACAACGTAAGAGACATGTACAAGGGTATAAACAGATCGCGTAAACAGTTTGAACCCGCAATGAATGGAATTAGAGATGAAAATAACAATATCTTGGCCGATCCGGAGGACATTGTGAATAAATTTAAAAAGCACTTTGAAAGTATTTTGAATTCGGGAAATAATAGTCAATCTCCTCCTTCTGAATATCAGAGTGCTGAACCGTTAATTGAAGAACCGAGTAAGGAGGAAGTCGAAATAACCCTCGGAAAATTAAAATCTCATAAAGCAGCGGGAATCGACATTCCCAGTGAAATAATAAAAGCGTGCGGTGAAGCTGGTGTTTCTAAAATACATTTTTTTGTTTAAAAAGATCTGGGAAAATGAAATGCCCGAAGAATGGAAAGAATCTATACTTATTCTGATTCACAAAAAAGGTCTGAGGACGGAGTGTAATAACTATCGCGGAATATCACTCCTCCCGGTATGTTATAAAATATCCTCGTTGATCCTAACTAGTCGAATCACGGAATATGCCGAGGAAATTATCGGAGACTACCAATGTGGTTTTAGACGGAACCGATCAACTATCGATCAAATATTTTCCTTACGACAAATATTAGAAAAAAAATTAGAATTCAACGGTGTAGTTCATCAGCTTTTTGTGGATTTCAAAAAGGCTTATGATTCCATTGATCGCCAGAGACTATTACATTTTTATTGAGCAGGCAATACCGAAGAAGTTAGTAAATCTAGTAGGGATGTGCATGACCGAAACATTCAATAAAGTTAGAATCGGTAATTATTTTTCGGAGAAATTGGAAGTTCGCTCGGGGTTAAAACAAGGCGATTCCCTTTCACCTGTCCTATTTAATTTAGCACTAGAGTATGTCATATCAGGTGATGCGTACCGAAAGGGGTTTAGATCTGGATGGTAAAATATCCGTGCTTGGGTTCTGTGATTACTAGAAAAAACGAAATTCAAGAGGAAATAAAGGCGCGGTTAAAGGTGGGAAATGCTTGTTATTTTTCGGTATCAACATTACTTAGGTCGCGCATTTTGTCCAGAAACTTAAAACTTAGAATATACAAAACTAGTACGGGTGTGAAACGTGGCCGCTAACCTTGAAGGATGAACAACGCCTTAAGGTCTACGAGAATAAGGTACTGCGTAAAATATTTGGTCCGAAAAAGGATGAGTCAACTGGAGAATTTAGAAGGTTACACAACGCGGAATTGCGGAGTATGCACCCTGTTAATATAATCGAAGTGATATCATCGCGACGGTTGAAATGGGCTTGCAAAGTTGTTGGGCTCAGTAACGAACGAATTCCTAAAAAGTTAATAAACGCTGAGCCGACTGGTAAACGTCCGAGGGGTAGACCGAAACGTAGGTGGGAGGATTGCATTAAGAGTGATCTAATGAATTTGCGTTTGGACGGTAGTCGGTGGACCGAGATTTGTAGGCAGCGATTAGTGGTATCGGCATCGAACCTTCGGGTTCGCTAAGCATTTTATTATTATTATTTTTAAATATTTATTATTTTTTATTTATTTAGTGGGGGGAGAGTGGATTTCATCGATTCGGTGATCGTTCATTAGGTTTTCGAAGTTGTTAATGTCAAATTTACTACCGAAATTTTGTTGGGCCACGATTATTTCTACTTAATTATTAGTTTTCAAAATTCTTCGGTATAGGTATCGTTTTCAAGGACGCTATTTCCGAATTCACTATCGGATTTTCGATCGCGCATACGCATTTCGATGTTCTGTTGCTATTGATGATTTCTATTATAAAGGGATCACTTATTAGGCTTTCAAGGGTTCTGATTCCATTTCTTGAATTGGATTTAAGATCGCACATTTCGCTTTTCCGTTGCTATTGAAGATTTCTATTATATAGGGATCGTTTATTAGGTTATCGAGGGTTCTGATTTTATTTCTTGAATTGTATTTTGGATCGCGCATGTGCATTTCGCTTTTGCGTTACTGTTGAAAATTTCTATGATAAAGGAATCGTTAATAGGTTTTCGAAGGTTGCTATCGAGCATGCGTATTTCGAATTACTATTAATGTTGACTTCTCTTTGGTACAGGTATCGTTAATGAAGCTATCAATCATCATATTTTCGAATTAACCATCGGAATTTTGTACCCGACTGCGCATTTCGGTTTACTTTTCTTATTGAACTTTTCTTTGTTTATTAGATTTTGAAAGGTTCTGATTTAGTTTTTGGAATTACATATTTTATCGAACATGCTCATTTCGGATAACCGTTATCATCGATCTTTTTCTTGGTAAAGTTATTGTTTATTAGGTTTTATAGGACGATATACTAAATAAAAAAAGTCAAATATAATTGTAATTTGAAATTCAAGTGCTCGATAAAAAATAAAATTGGAAAAAAGGAATCAGAACTTGCGAATACCTAATTAACGATTTGTGTAAATTTGTGTAACTGTAAGAAAACTTCAACAGTATCAGTAAATGGAAGAGCGCTGGCGCAATCACAATTCCAATTAACAAAATCGAATCAGAACCCTCGAAAACCTAATAATCGATACCAGTACCAAAGAAATGTCAACTGTAATAGTAATTTGAAATGCGCATGCTCGATAAAAAAATTCAATTCAAATAACGGAATCAGAACCTTCGAAAACCTTATAAACGATCCCTATATCATAGAAAACTCCAACAGTAACGCAAAAGCGAAATGCGCATGCGCGATCCTAATCCAATTCAAGAAATGGAATCAGAACCCTTGAAAGCCTAATAAGTGATCCCTATATCATGGAAAACTCCAAGAGTAACGGAAATACAAAACGCGCGATTCAAAACCCAACTAAAAAATGGAATCAGAACCCTCGTTAACCTAATAAGCGATCCCTTTATCATAAAAAATTTCACTAGCAATGGAAAAGCGAAATGCGCATTCGCGATCCTAAATGCAAAACAAGAAATGGAATCAGAACTCTTGAAAACCTATTAAGCGATCCCTATATCATAAAAAACTCCAACAGTAACGGAAAAGCGAAATGTACATGCGCAATCGAAAATCCGATAGTGAATTCAGAAATTGCGTCCTTGAAAACCTTGTAAACGATACCTATACCGAAGAATTGTGAAAACTAATTATTAAGTAGAAATAATCGTGGCCGAACAAAATTTCGGTAGTAAATTTGACATTAACAACTTCGAAAACCTAATGAACGATCACCGAATCGATAAAATCCACCCTCCCACCACTAAATGCATAAAAAATAATATATATTTAAAAATAAATAAACAATTTTATTTAAAAAATTTAAACTACCTACTTGAAATTAGCACGAAAAAAATGTCGAAAGAATATGCTGAAATTATTTCAAAAGTCGTTAATGTAATTAAAATAATTACTTTTCAATAATAGAATAAATAATATTGAATTAATACATGTCCCTTGGGTTACAATTGAACTGGAAAAAGTAACATTTGAAATGGAAAAGGTTACAATTGATTTGGAAAGGGTTACAATTGAAATGGAAATGCTTAAATTTGAAATGAAAAAATGTTACAATTGAAATGGAAAAAGTGACAATTGATTTGGAAAAGGGTACAATTGACTTGGAAATGCTATAGATTATGTTTTCAAAATATATATATATATGGTGGTCAAGAACTTCTTAAAGCACTTCAATCGCTGTTCCAAGAAGTGTATGACAGAAAGAAAATTCCCATGGACTGGAAATATTGTATTATCCTCCCTATTTATAAAAAAGGATGCACAACAGACTGCAAAAATTATAGACCCATTAGTTTGCTTTCCGTAGTCTGTAAACTTTACACTTCTATTCTAGAAAAGAGACTCCGGCGGATTGTAGAAGGGCAGCTAGAAGCGGAACAGGCTGGTTTTCGTCCGGGCCGACAGACGCAGGATCATATCTTTGTTCTCAGAAATATTGCTGAAAAAGCTTGGGACAGAGATAGGAATCTATATCTTGCATTTCTTGATCTGAAGGCAGCGTTTGATGTGGTCCCAAGAAAAGAAATTTGGAATGCACTAATAGCCAAGGGTGTACCTGGAGACTTACTGGCAGCCATACAGTCAGCCTACCAAGGTGCCATGGCAGTGGTAAGAATAAATGGTATGGAATCGGAACCTTTTCCAATTGCGAAAGGAGTTAGACAGGGAGATAGCTTAAGTCCCCTTCTATTTATAAACGTAATGGACGAAATCCACAAAATCTGCAAGCGTCGAACTGCATGGACAACAATCGGGAAATGGAATATGAGAACTGTCCTCGTTCAAAGCCTTTTATACGCGGATGACATAGTCCTAATAGCCGACACCAAGACCAAACTACAACAAGCTCTGATAGAATGGGAAGAAGAGTTGCTCAGGAAAGGGATGCAAATTAACACCTTCAAGAGTAAAGTGCTGGTTATGGCGAGGGAAGAACAGGAAGATGTCCAACTCATCTGCAATGGCGAGACACTTGAGGTAGTGAAGGAATATACCTACTTAGGGACCGTAATTAGTAGCTCGGGTAAGATAGATGCCGAAATATCAAACGGAATAAGTAAGGCGAATCAAGTGTATTACCAGATTACTAATAGCATTATCGGCCACCGAGAAGTAGATAAGAAGACCAAAATGCATGTATATAAGTCTGTTTACCTACCTACACTCACCTACGGCGGAGAAAGCTGGACAACACTGGACAGGCACTCTAGTCGCATAACGGCAGCGGAAATGAGGTTCCTTCGCAGATCTGTAGGGAGAACTAGAAGGGATCGCATTAGAAACGAAAGCATTAGAGAGCAACTAGACGTTACAGAGCTTAAAACCACTCTAGAAAGACGGCAACTCCAGTGGTTTGGTCATGTCTGCCGGATGAACGAGGACACGAATCCAATAAAGGTATTAGAGGCTCGACCCACAGGAAAGAGACCACGCGGACGCCCCAGAATTACGTACCAAGAATATATCCAAAGAATTGGAAGTAAAAGAGGCAAATCGCTCAATGAGATGAAGCGGCTAAGCAGGGACCGGGAGGAGTGGTTACGCTGGATTGAGGCTCCTCGACGCTAGCTAATGGCATAAGAGGAAGAAAAAGAAGAAGAAGATATATATATATATACATTGTACTTAAGGATTATTTATCATTATTAGTTTTTATTATTGTTATTATTTTCATTTAATATTCCAAGTTTATGCTATCTTAATTAAACCTAAATAAATGAATCTGTTGAAACTTACAAAACAATTAGCAAATTTTAAAATACGAGCTTCAATATGTTTATAGGAAAACCAGGAAGGCCTAGACGGAAAAAACCTGAACAAGAAGTTGAAGAAAAGTTACCTTTAGACAAACCATTAACAAGTGAAGTTGCAAGTGAAACTTTGAATGAAGAAGAAATTAAAGCAGAAAATCCGAGACCTGAAAGTCCGTCAACTACAGCTCCATCTACTACAAAGGTGAGAACTTCAAATACTGGTTTTGTTTTAGCATACAATACAATTTTCACCTCAAATTAAATTGATATAGTTGATCAGTATAATAATTATAAGGCTTAGCAAAACCATAGGTCAACATCACTAAAGATTGTTGTCCTATTCTTGCCTTTCTCCCCAACCCACATCAAAACCCAAATCTGTAACAATAGCTTTAATGTGATCCTCCCATCTATGTCTGTTTCTCCCTCATTGGTTAATCAGTTGATTCAACATACCGATATTTGTTCAACATTCAGAGCCGATTTTACCACCGTACCACAGCCTGGAGGCTAGAGGACGCACGTAAAAAAAAATATAATTGTTTGAATGACAAAGTAATTTTTAATGATGAGTAAAGTAATGACTTAATTTTCATAAGTGATATTATTATGTGATAAAATTAAAATTGTCATCAAGATTATTTTCTTGAGGAAAATTATTGGGTGCTGCTAGGAGTTATTGGTTTAATTATTTTGTTGTTTATTTTTTCATAACAAAATCATTTATTGACCAAAGAATGAAAGCCAACTTGGTCAGAGGCTGCCACAACCCATCTTAAGTCTTATCTTGTGTGTAACACAAGATGGAACCAAAATATTCTACTTGAAAAACAGAAAATCTATAAACCTAATTTTTTTTTTTTTTTTTTTTTTAATAAATAATAAAGTTTTATTATCAATTTTAAAATTACAAAAAACTCTGTAATCATGTTTCGGGTTTCACATCCTTTACATGATTAATGATTTTTTGAACAATAATTAGGTTTTACATCTTTACATTGTTCGTATAACAATAGTAGGAAAAACAGAAAATAAAAACCTACATAAATAAAGAAAAAATAAATAATTAAATAAGAAGGATACATAACTAGAGTAAAATATAATAAATCTGACACGCAAACTATGTTAAGTTAGGAGTACGTGTTTGGTTCTTTTGTGCATGCAACCTCGAAGAAAATGTTTATTGTAATTACCGATCTTTTATCAATAGGTTTTCTGAAGCTATTGTTCTCTCGAAATATGATTTGGTTTGAGTGACGATATATTGTTGAATTGTGGGAAGTCTAGGTCGAGAAGCATGGCTGTGATTTTAGTATACCAGGGGTACTTATTTATGACCCTCATGCTACAAACCTATGATCTATATTTTAACTTTGGTTCTTTTATAAAATAGGTATATCAGTTACTTTTCAGTAACTACAGTGATTATTAATATAAAATTCCGTGATCAAATCAACATAGTTTTTTAAAAAGGCTTAAGTGCCAACAATTAAAAATTTAGGTTTCAAT
The DNA here is from genome assembly GCA_948150685.1 of Rhaphigaster nebulosa. NCBI lineage: Eukaryota > Metazoa > Arthropoda > Insecta > Hemiptera > Pentatomidae > Rhaphigaster > Rhaphigaster nebulosa. The sequence continues at coordinate 71,759,540 of OX411308.1, forward strand.
TTATTTTGGAAAGTAAATGCCACCTCTATCGATACCCGCTTACGATATATCGAGATAAAAAAATTGAAAATGTTCTAAAAATCTAATATTGATGATTTAAGCACCAAATACTAACGATTCTCAGTCATCACTCTTGCCTTAACCAGTGCTAGAAGCCATGAAATTATTTTGTAATTATAAAGGTTTTGGCACCTTAATAAATTCCGACAGTATATAATAAAGAATAAAATTTAAAAGAAATATATTGTTATTTGGAGAAAAATCGTTTCATTTGTTAGTTAAGTAAGCTGTAAAGTTTGCTGAATGGCACTTAAGCCCTTTTCAAAAAATGAGTTCTATATGGTTATACATAAATATAACCATAAAATAAACAAATGAAGTTGTTCGAGCTTTATGAAAAAATAAAAGTTGGAAGAGCTCGATCGTTTTTAATATCAAAAGGTATTCTACATGAACAAGTATCCTGTAGTGAAAGACACAATGGAATTTTGTACAACTGGTGCTGAGTTCTTTTTGGGAGCTTTCCATCGCAAAATAATTATTTCTAATTTTTAAAAAAAAATCCATCCTCATTTTTTCATCCAGACATTAGACTTTTTTTTTAAATTAATTTATGTTGTTAATAATTTTGTTGTGTGTGATATAACTTAAAATATAGCGATAAACATAATGGTGTATCATATATTTCACAAGGGACTTGACTAGGTAAAATGGTTCACCCTCAGCAGGTATAAAAAGTCTGAAGACGAACGGACAGAAAGCTGGCATTGATCGAAAAGGAAGTGCCTACACTATCTACGGGCAAGTCAGAGAGTCTATTAGTTGATTTAGCTACTGCTAGATGCTGTTTCTGAGGCACGCAGATATGTGAGAGCAGCAGTCGTTCAAAATCACAGATCTGTGTTAGTAGCAGCAAAATAGTTAAATATTGTATATTATAAATGTTTCTTGGTTATAATTTTTAAATAAAATAAATGTTCCAATAATCTTATATATATATATATATATATATATATATATATATATATATATATATATATATATAGGTTATTTATCGTAGGATATTTGGTGGCACCCTCTGTTGTTACAGAAAAGTAACTGGTGTACCTATTCCATAAAAGACCCTTTACTTGTTCTGTTGCTCATTTATTGATTTGAGTATTAACTGCCTACATTTTTATTTAAAGCTAATCAGTTGCCACTAGCTATAATTATTTTTCTAATAATTATAGAACTCATTTCTAACAATGAAACATGTTAAATGTTTAAACATGTTTTATCCCTTTAATATTTTAACGATTATGTTACTGTTTTAGAAGAATGAAGAAGAAATTGTCAGTTCTTCTTGTATGGAACCTCAAGTGAGGTCTTTTGGAACTCAGACAGTTAAGAAAGAAAAAGCTAACAAAGAAATAATAGCAAAGGTAATTGAATAAATTATTATCATTAATTTTTATTGTAATTACGATGTGGCTTAAAATTAATATTTCTGTGACATTATGTAGGATAGGCTGTACCAGATTTCTTTACCATTTGCAATTGTTATTATTTTATTAATTAATACCTAAGTTAATAAGCTAAATTGGTTCTGGTATGCTTTAACCCTGCACAACTGTGGGCACTGTAGAAATTGGCTATCTACATATCTGATCTGTTGATTAATACTAACTACAGCTAAAAGATAGCATTTATAAGTACATTTTTTTCCCAATTAAGTTAATCTGCTTTTTTTCAATGTAGTAACTAAGCATTACCTAATCCATGTACAATTGCTATTGACCAAAGATAAAATCAAGGTGTGGATAGTTGAGGGTGCTGCCAGAAATGATACACAGTAAGGTATTAGAAAAACAGGATATTGCCTTAATATGTTTATAATTTCTGACCAAACCTCTAACCATCTTCTCCTTGAAGAAAAATGCTTATTAAAAAAAAAAAAAAATCTTAAGAGAAAATTAGTGAACCTCAGAATAGAATTATCATCTTTTGTCTGAAAGAGGTTGTGATATAGATTTTCAAATAAAGAAAATCTTTAAAAACAGTATGAATAAGCATTTTTTTTTTAATTATAAATATGCTTTATAATAATATCTAGAGATTTGAATGTGAAACTGCTTCCATCATTTTATATAGGCTTCCAATTCAATTTTTTTTTTTTTTAAATTAAGAGCATAATTAATTATATTTTTATTTTTAATAATTGCATTTTACACTTATTGAAAAATTTAGAAAGTTAGAATGATAAATAATTTTTGCTCTGGGGTAGATTGCATTGTAAGACTAATATGAATGCCCAATTGAAGGTATTGAATTCACTTTCATACTGGTCGAATGACCAGTCCGTGGTAAGAGGTGGTGCTTCATACTGTATGAGGTTAACTGTACTATCTACATACCTTCATGAGGGTCGAATGACAGGACAATATTGTTGGGTCCTTTCACCTGCTAATATCTCTTATTGATATATCAAGTGGTGTTCTGTAGAAATTCCAGTAGTCAGTGTGTCTGCATGCAGATCTTCAAAAGTAGGTGTCACCATCATGACTCCATTTGTGTACAAACATATCAGACCCTGATCAATTACTTGTGCAGTGTGATTCTCCTACGGAATAAATTTGAGAAAATAATTTTAATTAATTAGAATACAAAAGAATTAGTTTACCAACTTATATGTTTTTTATTTTTATAATCGTAACTAAATTCTGGAATATTTCAGTGGATCAATGAGTGCTTCGATAGTAAAAATAGTCTGCATGATGCCCAAGTACCTACTGTGTATATTTTTATTAATTTACATACCCTTATGATGTAGCAAACGTGGTTTCATGTTGCGAGTTTGTGAATCGGATCATTAAGTTACCAACATACTTTCACACTTGTATTAGTACAAACAAGTCCACAGACCAGTCATTCAACCCGCATAAAAATATATGCACCATGCCTTTAGTATTCTTATATTAACCTTCATCCAGGCGCACCTTTCTTTTATCAGTAGTTGGCACAGGGCGGTAATCTACCGCCATCTCGTTTTCACGTATTTTGCAGCTGATATCATCAAAAACCATTGTAATCAGGTTTTTTTAATAGAAAAAACACATGTTTAAACAATGAAAACATTCATTAAAACTTAAACAATTTATAAAATAGAGTATAATATTCATTGAGATTTATAAATTCATTTCATCTCGCAGCACAAAATTCGAACAACAGAAACTAAAAATTCCCACTGTCTTATGAGATGCAAAACACTATTCTACATTCCAAATTCATGATGTTTATTTTTTATTGAGATTTCTAAATCTAAAAAGTATATGGTTTTAGTTTTTTATTGAGATTTCTAAATTTAAAAAGTTTATTTAATTATTTAATAAGTTTATTTTGTATAAAAAGTTCTACCGTGAATTTGATCGAGGGGTGAATTTCATTTATTTCCATTAAGAATTTATTTTTCTTGTCGTACCAGACCATAGGCATATAACTGGAGTCGGTATGTAGATGATATTATGATATTACCGGAAGCCCACCCACATAGATGTCGTTAAAAACAATGAAGCTAGGAGACCGATAGCACATAAACTCGTCTTTTGAACGTACCATGAAATGAAAAGAATTATAATAAAGAAATTGAAATAATATATTCCATGAATTGAAAAAACTAGGATTAAACCCTGCATTTAAAATATAAAAAACCCTATCCTCATATTTCCCTTCTAAAGACAAAATAAACCCTTTCCAATAAAGCAGAGAATATGAACTAAATTGTAATGATTGTGCAGCCAAATACACGGGAAAAACTGGAAGATAACTAAATCAGAGATTATACGTGCATGTAATAATAAGTTTGAGAATTCCAACTTTGCAATTCATTTAAATGAAAAAAAAACATAAATTCATCAAAGACTCGGAGTTAAATTAATATATCATGTTGGAAACATTCTCAAATTAAATATATATGAGCACTTGAAATAATAAAATCCTTCAAATGCTATCCAGATTTTTGCTTAAATGGCCAAATAAATATCTCCAATAGTCCAAATGTTGTCGTTTTTCTGCCACAAATGTAAGAGAAATTTCGTCTGTTTGGGTTCACAACCTCATTGCTGGTAGTTTCTTGTTCTTCATACTAGGTTAGAAACAGTTTCAAATCTTTGGGAAGTGAATTCACGTCTGCTCGTTGCTTCAGGTTTTCTTCCATCACTTCTACTGCTAATTCAAAAATATACTGCCACCTTTCAATGAAGTATTCATTTGATGTATCCTCATGGAATTTATTCTAGCGATATCGAGGTCTCGGAAGAAAATTGCCATTGGCCACCTCTGTGTTCTAGATGTCGTAATCTGCGAACACATAAGATCAACGGTATTGACATCTCCTTTTGTGGCGTTATAATCCATTATTTGCACAGTTATAATCCATTATATTGCATTATTTGCCTATATCTTCATCTGCCTCATGTTCATCATGCAATGTCGACAAAACTAAAACAAACTTCTTCTTTTTGGTAGCATATGAGAACAAAGTTGCAAACTGTATTTGCGTTACACCCAAATAAATAATTGCCAGGAACGAGATTAGCATTTTGTTTCACGAATTCAGGCAGAATTTCAGCTTTATTGCTTCTCACAGGTCCCCAGGAATGTCAAACCAACCGATAATAGATGTTCAGCCAAGGGGTAACTGCTAAACCAGTTGTCTGTAGTAACATTACAACCAGACTTTTTCTATTGATCACATAAATTTGCCATTATATCAAATGGCTTGTTGGAGGTAAAGCTGTAGGGGCCAGGTCTCTGGATTCCGCAATAAATAATCATATTATAGATATATGTTTGAGAATCACAAACACAATAAATTTTTAATCCGTTTTCAGCAGGCTTATTCGGCATATGTTAGATAAAACTGCATCGACCACGAAAAGCCACCATCAACTTTTTCACCAACATTGTGGGCTCTTTGACAGTTTGCTACAAAGGCGGTTTGAAAGACACGTAGAGATCCGAATTTATTGGTTTTAGATCAGTACGAGACTTTATGTCATCAAAACGGAAAGATCTCAACAGCATTCGAAATCTGCGTTCACCAAACTAGCCTGCAAAATAATCAAAGTAGTCCCATTTAGCGTGAAAAACTTGGAAATATCAGCTCAGTTTCCATGTTTGACTGCTATCAAGAACAGTGCTCCAAAAACTGCTTTTATTTCTGTTCTTGAGATGGGTCTGTAATCCCTTTCCCGAAAGCTAGTGCCAGAATGATTTTTCCTTTCAGTCTTTCGTTGAGCAATGTATATATTGGTGCATTTCATTATACCATCAATCATTTGTGGAGAAATTATTTTCAGAAAACATTCGAGCCTGGTTTGATATTTTCAGCTTCCTCTTTGGGACCCGGAATAGTTTTTATTATGTTGGCAGACTTAGTTTTAGTGGTTTCTTTGAGAGATTTTATTTGCCCAAATCACATCACCATTCTTTCCTATGTAAAATGACGTATTCTTCTCTATCCTCAAGACTCTCGTCGTCGTCTTCCATCACCTCTTCAAACTTTTGCTCAGTGTCACTGTTGTGGTCTGTGTGGTCTGGTCGGGTTTGTGAAACGAGCCCTGAATAAATGCAAAAAAAAAAAATTAACACACGTTTTCTTATATTAGAAAAATCATAATTTTAGCAACTCCAGGTATCTTTGGTATGAAAGGTACTACCTACAATAATTTATTGGCAAGGTAGGTACTATCATTATTTATTACTATCAATAATTTGGTAATATGTGGAGGAACTGATATAATAAATGAATGCTAAAGAAGATGGAAACTATGAGAGAAAAACATGTAATGGATTATGGTATCACCAAAAACACTTTTATGCGTAATTATGATCCTGTTTGACACTAGTGTGATGCAAAATACCGCAAAAATTTAGTTTATTATTGTTTCTACTCGTATATGCAATAAAACAAGAAAAAAACACAAAAATGATTACTCACATTTTACTCAAACGGCTGAAGAAAATAATCACACTACCAGGCGCATGGTGGTAAACTACCTACGACCTAGACCTTCCAACTTTTGATGATGACTGACAACGCGGTCAGCAGATCTGAGAGGTCACTTCACTGTCATCTTGCTTCATATATTGTAACTAGAGAATACGCCTCTCCCGAGCTTCTGGACATCCTTAGGCTGCTTTATTTGTCTCAATAATCCTTTATTTATACTCTCTTGTGTTCTATTTACATTTAGGGATGTTATTAAGTCTTACAATGTATTCCTACAGACCTTAACTTCCCCCCCCCCCTCCCCTGCCAGTTTACGACTATCCAACGCAAATTAATATGAACATAGTAAAATTTAAAAAAATAAAATTATATACAATGGAATACTAAAATACACACTATATAATAATCTAATATATACAAATTATAGTAAGAACATAATACTGACACTTAACATAATACATAATACTGACATAATACATAAAACATAATAAACATAAACATAAACAATAATAAACATAAACATAAACATAAAACATAATACTGACACTCACGCTTTGGATTGTCACAATGTTGTGCTCTCTAATAACAATCAACCTAAATGGGCCCTCGTACCGTAACAACTCTACTCCTGTTGGAACCTATTTTCCTGTCTACGATGGTCCCTATCTTGATGCCTCCTCCCCTGTCTTTGACCTTCCTATTCTTCTGTGCTACTCTCCTACTTTTCTCCCTCTCCAGACGTCCGCGTACTTTCTCCCACAATTTTCCCAGCGTTATGCGATTGTTCTCCAACCTTTTCGCCATTTCATCGTCCGTCGCCGTGCCCGCACTATCCCTAAGTCGACCCCGGAGCCCAAAGAGAATTTCGAATGGGGCGAATCCCGTTACGGTGTGGATTGGGTGGTTATATACCGCCACTGCTTTTGGCATCGTCGCCTCTGGTGTCTGACCTTTATCTGCGTGGTACACGTGTAAATGTTCACCCAGCGTGCTATGGAGCCGCTCAATACCTCCTCTGCTCTTTGGGTGACCTGGGGTGTTGAAATGTGCTTCTTATCCTTTCTTATGTTAGCACTATTGAATTCTCTGTCGGAATCTGACGAAATCCGATCTGGTACCCCATAAAACTGAAACCACACTCGCAGAGCTCTTATCGCCGCCTCAGATGACCGTTAGTGCACCAGATATGCCATGGCCACTTTCTTCCTGCTGTACTTTCGGCTGGTGCCGTCATACTTAGTAGTTTGGCATATTTTGCATCTCCCTATTACTTCTTTGATTGTTTTCTTCATTCCCTCCAGAAATATCTGCGTTTTAGTGCTTGAAGTGTTTCCTGTTCCCCTCGGTGGTTGGTTTTCTCCTGGTGATGCATGAGCATCACTTACTTTTGCTGGTTCTTGTCTCGGATCGTCTTTACCATCAGATTGCACCGTACGAATGTTCTGTCGACTCCGATCTGTTCGGTCCGCCATAACCTCTTTATCTTCTCCCAAATTGTCTCATTTCCTATCTACAAATAACAGGTTTTCCCAGCTCTCGACGCGTCCTTAAGTACCCGGATAATCTGATCGGGCCTTGCCTCCGGTTGAGACCAGATGGTGGCGATTTTACGCCCGTCATATACTCCGTATTCTATTTTGATCAGGCCCGCAGTCCTTGTCTTCCAAATGATCTGACGTCCCTTATCATTAATTATTTCATCTATCTCCTCCATTTCTGTAGAGCTCTCCTCTGTTGTCGATTGTTCCGCATCGATCGCCTCCGCTTCGTCCTGTTCTCCTTCTCGGTCTGGCGTCCACTCCCACAGGAATTGTTGTACATCTCTGGATGACTCCCCTCTGTCCTCCTCAACTGCGTTGATCATAATTGCCCTGGACAACCAATCTGCCACAACGTTCTCTTTTCCCGGCTTGTACTCCACCTCCATATTGTACTGGCTGAGAGTTCTTTCCACCTTGTGGCTCTCGCGGAAAATTCCTTTAATTTCCTCACCCACTGCAAGGGTCTATGGTCCGTGCATACTGTGAGTTTCCTTCCAAACACACATGCTCTAAAATGGTCTATGCCCACACGATACCGAGCAGTTCCCTCTCCAATGTGCTATACCTCATTTCTGCATCCGTGAGGCGCCTACTGGCGTACGCCACCGGTCGTTCCCCTTTTCCTCCTTCCTGCGCCAATACAGCCCCCAATGCATATTCACTTGCGTCCATAGTAGTAATAAACCGTTAATCTAAATCTCGAAATGCTAGTACCGGTTCCTCCTGGAGTCGTGTCAGGCACCTCCGAATGTTGTCTTCCATGGCGGGCGTTATCATCACTTTTTGGCCCTTCTTAAGTAGGTTATTGATGGGTACGAGGTTTTCCGCCATTTTAGGAACGAATCGTCTATAATAGTTTAGCGTTCCTAATAGCCTCCGGATTCCTTGTACATCTCTTGGGACTGCCATTTTCGGTATTGCCTCCACTTTCACGCTGTCGGGTTTCACTCCCTCCTTCGATATGATGTGCCCTAAAAAATAATTGATCTGTTCCTGACCCAACTGCAATTTTTCGGCGGATAACTTCAATCCGAATTTTCGAATCTGGTCGAACACGCTGCGCAGATGGTCCACGTGCTGTTCTTTGTTCTTGCTAAATACTATCAAGTCATCCATGTAGACCTGGCCTATAGACTCATCTATTCCCTGCAAAAATTCATCCATAAGGCGCTGAAATGTGATTGGCGCGTTTTTGAGGCCGAACGGCATCCTTGTAAACTCGTAGTGGCCTCTCTCGAAAGGTAAAGGCCGTCTTAAGTTGGTCCTTAGGGTGCATTCTTATTTGATGGTACCCTGCCTTCAAATAATGTGCCAAATATGGTCGTCCTGCTGAGTTTATCAAGGATGTCCTCGAATCTGGGTATGGGGTATCTCTTGTCTACTGTATTCTCATTTAACTTCCTGTAATCCACCACGACCCTATACTTTTCCTCGCCTGCCACGCTCTTTTTCTTTACTACCCAGAGGGGACTATTATATGGAGACTATTATTGGTGCTATCCACAGTAATCCCTTACCTCTTCAGGGTCTCTAATTCCTGCCGGATATGCTGACGCAGCGCCTGCGGGTATCGCCGTTCTTTTATGTAGCTCACCCTATCTTGCTTCAGCGGGATCTCATGCACGGTTTTCCCCGTTGCCCCCAATATTTCGTCCTCTTTGAAGAAGATGTCGGTATACTCTTTCTTTATCCCGTACCTCCAATCTCCCACTTGACTGATTGCGCCTACTCGTGCCCCACCGTCCTTTAGGAATCTTAGACATCAATATTTTCTCCCTCCCCCCCAATGTCCTTCGCTATTCCTAATTCTCGCTCCTATCTTCTCCAGTAGGTCACACCCAATAATCCTCCCTTTTTCCCCATCCTTCTAGGTCGATTACAGCTTCTCCCTCTATATTACAGGGCCCACCCAGGGTGACTAATTTACAAGAACATACCTTTATCCAGGGCATCCTCTCTCCATTGTACAACCTCTCCAGCGTACTCCTACACAATATTGTGTTAGAGCTCCCTTTGTCCATTACGTATTTTCCACTCGCGATTCTAATTATAGGCAGCCTGCTACATTCACTTTCCACACTTTTACTCACTATTGTGAGGTTGCCCCTCTCCTCAGATCTCCTGTCGTTCTCTCCTCTCTGAAGCTGCCCGTCATCCTCGGCTCCTTTGGAGACTACTGCTTCCTTCGCCTCCTCTGTTCTCTGGTTCTTGCGCATTTTCTTCTGTCTTGGTTGTTTCAGACGATTCGGTTGACTCCCTTTGCGGTCTTTCTCTTCTCCACATTTTCTAAGCATTCACCTCCATAGGTTCTGACGGTCGGAGCCCTTCTCTCCTCCGACTCATGTAGGGGCATTGTCTCGCAATGTGCCCTTCTGTCCCACATTCGAAGCACTTTGTGTGCGAGCATTGTGCCACTAAGTGACCTGCCTTTCCACATCCGTGACATCGCTGGTCTTCATGCTTCCCGCTATTTCTCATCTTCCCTTGTCTCCTTTCTCCGACTGTTGTTTGTTCCTTTCCGACATATTCCAGTTTTCCTTTCTCCCACATGGGCGGCATTGCTCTGGGTCTTCTGTGCATCACTTTGTTCCAGCCCGCGTCTTCCTCTACATTCCTGACTTCTTCTTCTCTGGCACTCAAGTCTATTATCTCCTGGGCACTTTCTACAAAAGTGCGATCTCTCGATAGGCCCTCCTTTCTTCTGATCTACTTTGTCAACTGCACCTTTAGTATCGTTGAAAGGAACGCTATTCTACCTTCCACTTCCGCTGCATTCAAAGTCTCCCTCATCTTCTCTGTGATCTTATTGTAGTGGGCCAATAGTGTTCCAGCGAATTGCCCGTTTGACTGATGCGCTCTTTTTGTCTCCCAGAGCATGTAGAAAATGTCTTCCTCCGGGGTCCATCTGCTGCCTCAGAACACTTTTCAGACAGTCCTTAACCACATTCCATGGAGTTTCCTCATCGGCTTGGATTAGATTCAGGATGCTTCTCTTGATCCTGCATATTAATGCTGGTTTCAAGGAGTCTGCGTCTCTTTGATTTATCATGTTTTCGGCTGCCTTCATCTCTATCTCTACCCTCAACCGGTCTCCGGCCTTAAGAAAGTGATTTAACTCACCAATCTCCCCGGTGAACCTTTCCAAGCCCGTCTCATGTCCTGCGTCGTCGCCACTCATACCTTCATCCAAGCTGGCGTGTTTGCATGAGCTTCCACCATGGTTCTTTGTGGCAGCAGTGGGACTTCTGAAGATATGTTTAGCGTTGCCGGTCGCACAACTCCTGGCATTGCCGCAGTGAAAGGAAAAGAAAAAAAAGCGGGTCCTCAGTTCCTCATTACTCAGGTATTCGCGGTCCCAGGTTTCGGTACCAGTTAAGCTCCCGTGACTAAAAACTGATAAAAAAGACAAAGAAAGGAAAAGGGAGCAAGAAACAACACTCACAAGATCTGAAATAAGACTGCTTTATTTGTCTCAATAATCCTCTATTTATACTCTCTGTTGTCTATTTACATTTAGGGATGGTATTAAGTTTTACAATGTATTCCTACAGACCTTAACTTATATACATCACCAGATTTCTCATACACTACTCATCGATAGTCCAAGTTTAGTAAATAAGAGAGCTAAAATAAATACAAGAAGCTTATAAGAACTTATGGAATGAAAAGAATCACAGATGGTTAGGAGCTGTTTCAGGATTTTCTGATGATTTTGGAATTAGGATTAGTTTGATATAGGTACTTGTCCGGAGGTTTCTTTATTTTTTTTAAAAAATTTACAAAAGTGAATATGAGGATGGCTTCCTTAATTAAGAGAGGGTTTTAAACCGATACTTTTTATTTTTCCTATGTTCAATCAATACTTATTCTCCGCTGCCCAGTGGTTAATAATATCATCCTCCAGCTAATGGGATATCTTGAGCCTATGGGAAGAAGGAAGAATAGAAGATTGGTAAAGTAATACTCATCTCTTTCCATTGGGTTTTATTAATCAGAAAACTTTTGGTGAATATGTCCAAGATCAGTTATTGAGTTTGGTAATCATGTTATATTTTATTTTACTATTTATTTATTACTTTCATTCAATATTTGATTTATATATGAATAGCTTAAAGAAGAGCTAGATGAAGTAAGAACTGCACATGCAGAAGAATTAAAAGCACTGAAAGAGTCACATGCCCAAGAAGTTGCCGCCACGAAAAAGAAGCAATGGGTTAGTAATTTGTTTGTTTCTTTCTATATTTTTAAGCGTTTATTATATATATATAAGAAATGTTCAGTTTATTAAATAAATAAAAAAAAGCTCATTGAATACTTTGATTCAATGCTAACACCATCATTATTATGCCCTCTCCATATTATACTTTATAAAACCAACTGATGATATTAAGCTTAAGGTGACAACCTAATGAAAAGAAAACCTTTTCATTAAGTTGTTGTTCTCCTACTTGGGTATCTACCAATGCAGCTTTCATTGTTCAGTCCTTTATACCTTATGTCCATTCCAACCTCAATAATCTATCATCAATGGCACAAGTTATCTTTTTGAATATAGCTGTGTTGCTTACTCTCTTATGCCTAATCTAAATTTTTGTTATTATTTTATTATAATAGGTTAATTTCATAACTGTCAGATATGCAGACAATATTAATTTTTGTTTTTATTTTTAGTGCTCTTCATTATTCATTGGTTGAATCAACTTTTTTCTCTCTAAATCTGTCAATTTATTTTATGTTTATTAGTTATGTACATTGATTTTTTTTATTATAAGCTCCTTAGAATATGTGGTTGATACCTAGGTTTGGATGTTGGTGGAATGGGATTCCTTCTACCCAACATGATACATTGTAAGGGAATTATGAGGAGTGTGAAATTTTTGGGATCATAGGGATTGGGAATATTTTTCTAGTGATGAGGCTTACTAGTTGTCTTGTTTCAGTTCAGTTGGTTAGTTGTCTGAGGCCTTTTAGGCATCTCTGTCACCTGTGTGGCTTTCCTGTTGGGTTCAGAGTCCTGAAAAGTCTTGGAGGTTGTAATGAGGTCAATGTCGATAGTTCGAGTGTCGTTTGGAGGAAGTCCATTTTTGTCTTATATAATGAGGCGTGTCTCACAATACCTTTCAGAACGCTGTTCTGAAACAGCCGAAATTGTTTTGCCGTTTTTGCTGATATATTTGTTAGCATCGGCTACTCCATTAAGGAGAAAATAATCAATAGCCTAGTTAAATTATGCCAAAATAGAATCCTACCATACAAAAGGTCCGGTATTTTTTTTTTTGTTATTATTTTTTTCTATTTTTTTCTATTTTTTTATATTGTTAGGTGTATGGCAAAAATAAAAAATGCAAGTTTTCCCACATTGAAAAACTTGTACCTACGCCGCAGTGCTCTTAAAACCATCAACATTTTGGACTTTTTTTGGTAATCACTAAATATCTCCTTATTTAAAGTGATATTGCCTTATTATAGAAGACAAAAATGGACTTCCTTCACACGACCCTCGAACTACCGACATTGACCTCATTACAACCTCCAAGACTTTTCTCCCCACTTTTTAGGACTCCGACACCAATAGGACAGCCACAGAGGTGACTAAGATTTTGAGGTAAATAAGGAGATATTTAGTGATTACCAAAAAAGTCCAAAAAATTGTTGATTTTTAGAGCACGGCTGCTTATGCACAAGTCTTTCAATATCGAAAACTTAGTGTTGCTTAGTCTGTTGTTGGAGGCTGTATGGGTCTCGATGCTCTTCATGGTGTTTTCTACTCAGGGAAGTAGGTGATCATGCCGAGCTCTTTTGGGGTGAGTCTGACTGACAGCTCATCAGTGTGTTGGGTCTGTCTGGATGGAGATCGAGCCCCAGTGGTCATTGGTCGGTCTTGAGCATGAGCTGACTGAGGCTGGATCGGCGCCACAGTAGGCTTCGGTATCAAACTGAGCTTCAACTGTTTCAGCCGTTCTTGTAAAATCTTCTGAGTCGAACAACGGATTAATGATGCTGCATGCATTTCACTGCAGTTGGTTCTCTCGCAATGGTTTTTCATGTGCCCAAACTGCAGGCACCTCTAGGTTATAATTAATGTTATAACATTGGAGATGTCATGACTTCCCCTGAAGTGGACACAATTTATAATGTGGAGTTTCAACATGTCTTCTATTTTCACGTCTGCTGATATCATGACCAGGATGAGGGGTAGATCACGCTTCCTACCATCCTTTTTGCTTCTCACAAGTCCCAGTTCCACTCTGACCTCTTCTAGTTCATTATCAATGTCCAGGTCCATCGATCACAAACTTCTGAGTTTTTGGTCTGTTCGACGTCGAGTATTTGCGAAATGCCCTTTGATTATTACAGAGATATGCTGTTATGCCTCCATGTATCTTAATCATCGCCAGAGAGATGCGAATTCTGTCCTGGATCATCTGAACTTGAAAGGCCTGAAAGCCAGTGGCAGTTAGTTCTCCCTCCGCCTCCATTGCATTTGTTGCACCACTAAGCATATTTCTGAGGAGGCCTTTCGCACACACTGTTACTGTCACTTTTCTCACTTCATGTATAAAAAGTGTTAGATGTACTCGCCAAAGAGTTTGTCTTTGTTTTGAGTGGTTGGCATACCTTCTTCGGGTGCATACAGTCTCCATCTGCTTTCCGAGCCCTGACCCTTTTGACGATGAGCCTTGGAGGTATTGGGTGCGGCTGATATGGGCGACACTTATGGCACTACTATCATCACTCAACCTGATGTACTACTTGATATGCTCATATGACTTACTATCTTCTAATTTATCTACCTGTCTAATACTGCATATATCACTTTATAGATAATCACTTTTTTAATTACATTGATTAATAATTAATTGATTATTTTAGATGTACAAGATTAGTAAAATAACAATTTCACATGATACAAGTATTTCAAACCTATTGGGTATGGGAATAAAAAACTAATAAAATCCTACTTTGGGTTTCTGTGCTATTCTGCCTTCTTTGTGATAGAACAGTTTATAACTATTAATTTTAATTTGCAGAGATTAATCTTTCTTGATTTCTTATCTGTCTCAGTTATTAACTATAGTTATTATATTATATTATTTATTTTATTGCAAACTTCTAGGTATTTAATTTTACTTTATTAAATGTTTCAGTGCTACAATTGTGAGCAGGAAGCCATTTACCATTGTTGCTGGAACACAGCCTATTGTAGTACTGAATGTCAACAGGTTCATTGGCAGCGCGAACACAAGAGGGTTTGCAGGCGCAAGCGGTAGGGACAGTCCAAGCCTCAGCCGGTGGCTAGGGCCTAGGCCACAGATGGTGTGCCAATATTTCTCTCTCTCTCTCTCTCTCTCTCTCATATATATATATATATATATATATATATATATATATATATATACACATATATATATATATATATATATATATACACATATATATATATATATATATATATACATATATATATATATATATATATATATATATATATATATATATATATATATATACATATATATATATATATATATATATATATATATATATATATATATATATATATATATAGTACATTATAAAAAAACTTTGTCATGGCAATTGTACTATGATCCTCTTGCAGTAAGAATGTAGTCACATACATCTCGACAAACGACATAAGCTGTTCGTCCCTGTCAAAGTAGAGAAGAAGCTAGTGTTTACTATTTGCTTTCAATCTGGAAAGAATAGATTCAAAAAGCTGATTATTGAAAGCAATAAAAAAATTTCCATATAATGATTTATTTATTTTTTTATTCAATCCATTTGCTTGGCTTTATTGTGTTGTACGAATAATCAGTGGTTATTCAATTATCCATATAATATTTTTGTTTCTTTCAAATTACTGCTTTATCTATTAATTATTACCATGATGACTGTTGAATAACAGATAAATTATGTATTTTACTCCATTTAAAACTAACTCCTAATTTTTTATTCTTTTCTTTCTTGAAAGTTATTAATACATTGCCATTGAATATTTTGAAATAATTATTGATTTGGAGAAATTATTATGTTATTTTAATCATTTTTTTTCATCACTTTCGGATTTTATTTTCTCTAAAAATTTGGAAATAAAATCACATATATATTTATCAAGGTTTGCAAAATACTACTGATGTGATGAAAATTCTTTATTGAGAGAAACTTTAAATATAAAAAACTTGTTTATATTTAGTAACTGTGACTACTTGATTATTTGCTAACAAAAAAATGTTTTAACCAACCAAAGATTGTCCTAGTTGGGGTGTTTAAAGGTGTTAAACCCATTAAACAAGTACTACAGACCAAAGGTTTTGCACTTGCTTACGTAAGTAAAAGTATAATCATAAAAAAAATGGTCATTATCTATACTGTAAGTTAATATTGCCTCATTTTGCAATAATTCAAAAATACAAAATTGAAATTACTTTTTAACTTGGAGCCAACCAAGTCTGAATTCCATATCGAATATAAGAATCAAATAGATTAAGTATAGCTGTGGATTTCAAGTTCCAAAATTGTTTCAGAACATACCTACATCTAAAGTAAGTTATGTCATTACTCCTCAGACCTATTATACTTAATGAATTAGAAATACCAGTTAATGGATATTTATTGTTGGACTAGAGCGTTAGTATAAAAATTTTAAATATTGCATTGTATAGCAGTATATATGTTAAATGGGCCAATTATTAGTAGCATAAAAATGTTTGGCTTATGGATGGAAATTGTAAATAAAGTTGTAATTGAAATTGTAAATCCATCCACTATAGTGATGGAAGGAAAAAAAATTGCACCTAGAAACTTAGTTATTTTGTTTTCAACATTATAAATACATTTTTAAAACAGCCTTATTTATCAATTAAAACTTTTTAAAATCAACTTAAGTTTTATTCAATGAAATTAATTTTTGAAAAATTTGATTGAGCCATGATTTTCTTTTGATCTCTTAATTAGTATTTTCAAACAGTTTAATTTTCCAAAAACAAATTAAATAGATTAATTGGTTCAACTGTATTATTAAAAGTTTATATATATAGATAAACTTAAAATATATATATATAATTTATTCATTAACATATATTATGTTTTTCCCATGCTATATGTACTGTTAAAAATTATTTATTCATTCTTGTTAATGCTTGTATTTTCATGGATACAAATTTTTTTCTATCATTTTCTGTTGTGTTTTATAGTTTCCATATTATTTGATTGAATTTGCTTATGAGTTTTTCATTTAATACGTAAATTATTATAATTTCTATTGTTTGAATTATACAAAGGGTCATGTCAATAAACCACCTATTCTGGCTGGTGAATAATGCATTTGAATTATTTTTTTAATTAGTTTGATAAAATTTTTAGCTACTGAAAGTAATATTTAGATTGGGCGCACTTTAGTTAATTCATATGATTGATTACTAGCCACTGTATTAATAGTTAAATTACATCTTATCGTGTTTGGGTAATTATTGAAAATATGTGACTATTTTATTGTCAGTCATTATGTTAAATTAATATCATGGTGGTCTCCTCATGGTTAAGTACTATAATGATTTGTACTTATTGGTTAATTTCTATGTTAAAATATAAACAAGCTCTTGTGAACCATTTTGTATGTAGTAACAAGTTTATTGATGATAAAAAGACGTTATTAAATAAGTTTGACTTATTACACAAAACTGTTAGTATTTTCAGCAGTATTAGTCCCTGATAGTTTGTGGTAATAAGACCGGGAGATTCTATAATATTACTCTTTTAAAATTTTGACGATACTGTCATTAAAAATCTTGGGTTATTTTTTTGTTCATTAAAGTTAACTTTTTCTTTCTGAATTTTCTGCAGTCAGGAATGATTTGATTATATTTGTATTTATGAAAATTAATAAACTAATATATTTTGTTTAATCATTTATTTTCCTTGTTATTCACTGTATGTTTTTATTCATGTTTCAACTTAAAAAGTGATTTTATAAATTTATTAAATTTTGAATTTGTTAAGGCTGTTATTTATCCTGCATTTAGACTTAAAATTAAGTAAATTAGTGGCTCGGTGTCCCTTTGACATGGACAAGGCCTACTGAAAATGAGGTTATGAGGAATTACATGGATAACCAACTTAACATCTTTTCATGTTTACTATACACTAACAACTGGCTGATAGCATTACTATAGTAATCTATATTTTATTTTCATTTCATATATTTATTGATGTATAAGTAAATACTATTTATATATCTATATAAATAAATAAATCAGTCCTGCGTCATTTAATTTTTGAAAATCAAAATCATTTCATGATTTTTATCACTCTGCAACTGTTGTTTCCTGGCGTGGGTTTGTACAATTTGTTTTTAAAATTCATTAAACAGCTATTTTGTCGAGATAGTTTTGTCTTAAAATGAAGAAATTTGATTTTTTTTATGGTTTAGTGCATGCGATCAAGCAAATGTCTCTAAATAAACCGATTGTAATTAGACAATCAAGAGACTAATTCATGCCTAATAGACTAGCTTTTGTATCAATATTGCTATACATTTGTCTCCTGTTTGAAATGGGAGATAAGGCCATATTATTTTTTATATGCGGAAGGATTTTTTTTTTTAGTTTTAGGTATATTTGTTAAACTTATTCTACTTAATTTATACTCTTAGTAACTGTTTCGATTTGGCCTCGTTTATTCCATTAATGATGAGTCATTTTTTGATTTTTACTATAAATTTTGTTTGAGAATAAAAGTTCATTGTTTCAGTTCTTTGCCAGTTGTGAAAAACAAGGTAAGTGGAGTTATAGGGAAAAAACAACTTCGCTTAATTGATGTGAATGGTTAAGTCAAAAAACATTTAATCGTTGCTGTTTAAAATTGGTAAGGAAAAATACTAATTCGTAGAGTATAACTAAAGTACAGAATTTCAGGCATTAGCTAGAGCTTTGAATCATTTTCGAAAAAAATAAAATTAGTTTTTCAATTATAGTATTAAACATTAAAGTAATCCTTACTAATACATACATAAAATTGGTTATTTTATTATTATGGATGTATGTAGTATGAGATTTAGGGAATAGCACCTAATCACAATAGTAAAAGACAAATAAATACGGAAATTAGAATATAAAAATTAAAGTAGAAATTATACTTTGATGTCTCCACCTACTTCTCTTTCGCTTCTTTCCATTGTCCATAATCACCACTGCGCAGGCAGTGATTCCAAGAAGGTCAGTCATATTTAGCAACAATGTGGAACAAGGCATTTAAGGGTGTACACACAATAAAGTCAACAGCAGAATTTATTGGTTCTCTTTTAATATAAAATTTAATTAAGTTCCAATAATGCAGCCAGACGAATGCTGCTTGACTTGTCCATTTTTTTTATCCTTAAAGGACTAAGTGTCCAAGAATATAGATTATTTTTTCATTTTATTTCAAATAAAGTCCCTTAAAATTGTATGCATATCTCTTACACAATCACTCGACTTTGTATAAAAGTGTGATTTTATTTTTGATCAGGAATAAAATTGGTCCCACTATAATGGTTATTCTTCTCTTGAAATTTATCTTTAATAAGATAATTTTTGTGAGAATAATAACTGTTGAGTTGTCCTAACTAATATTTGTCATCAGTTTATTCTTAACTCTCAATTATTCTTGAATTATTGCTTATCTAAATAAGTTTCTAAAATAACTTTTGTTTTCCCAACTAAAATATAGTTGAAGGGTCATGGTGAATAACAATAAATATCAAATTTTTGGTAATTCCATTTTTTAAATTTACTGACTTAATAAATGGTAATTTAGGGTTTGTGTAAGAAAAAAGTATATTTTGTCTGTAAACCAAATATATTTCAGTTTCTATATATATAAAAATCTGGTGCGGTGCACGCATCACACAACCTTCTCCTATCGTCCTATAATTATTATCTTTTTAATATAATTTTGGAGCGGGGTAGCTCAGTGGGTAAGGCACTGCGCTACTAATCTCAAGGTCCCGGGTTCGAGACCGGCTGAGGCAGATAATTATTTATTCTGTATTCAGTTGTGGATCGACCCTGTGGGATCGGGGGACCCTCCTGGGGCTCACCCAGCCTCTATAAAGTGGGTACCCTTAATTGGGGAAAAACCTGGTGGTTGAGCGTGATCTCGGCCAAATCACCTCCTTACACAACCGTTGGCTTAGAAACAGTACGGTCCTTACCCAAGTACTGAGCCCAAGACCCTTCACGGGTTGTAGTGGTACAGGTTTTAATATAATTTTAAAGAGTTCACATAAACACTGCTTATAATAAACTCAGCAGCATTCACTTCTTCTGCCGCTTAAGTATAATAAAACAGTTTTTTAAACAATTATAGTACAACAATTCTGTACACTACCTCTATATTTTAACTTTGTCAAGCAAATATATTTTAAAAGTTTCTGGTTTAGTTTCCATGGAAACATTTTCTTTCCATTAAATAATTTGAAAGTAGAAATTATTAAGTAAATTTCCGCTTTTGTATTCCTAAATTACTTTGTTACAGAGCGTATTGTTTACAACAGATTGGCGGATTGGTGGGAGGAGGTTCGGGCGCATCCATCTCCTTTCGGATGCGCTCGATTATCCATCTATTTTATGCTCATCGGACTAACCGGAATTAGCTATAATAATTCTGGTTAGCCCGATGCATTGTATCTTCGCTAATACTGGTCCAATTTTGATGATTCTTTTTTTTATTATTTTTTAGATAATGTAATTACCTTCCATGCAATTCTATACATAATTTACCATAAATTGCACGCTTTTGAAGTTATGCGTATATAAAATATTCTTTTCATCACAACTTTTTTCCCTGCATTTCCTCGGTGATGTACCACATATATGAAAAGTTAAAGGTCTTTATGAAGAATAATTTAGGCAAGTTTCATCAAAATCGTTAGGGCCGTTTTCGAGAAAAGTGTAAAATCGATTATATAAAGTGGCACTTCCGGTTAGTCGATATTGACGAAAATGTTGCTGTAACATCACATGTATGTGCCAAACTTAAATACATAATTTCAGTATCGTACAACTTTTCGTTTTTGAGCTAGACTGATCACAGACACACAGACCATTTTGCGAGACTTGGTCATTTATTAATTTAAGGATTCAGAGGACCTTAAAACGTATATTTCCGTCGAAAACTCGGAATTCGATAATTTTCACGATCGCAATACTTCCCCTTACTATATACTTCATATATAGTAAGACATAGGTAAGGGAAAGTAAAAAAAAAAAAAAAAAATTACTTAAATTATACCTCTGAAAAAAATTGAAAACGTGGAATTTTTTTTCACAAAAAAATTGACAATCTTTTTTCCCTGTGATCCTTCAATTGTTACATTCTGGAAGAATTTTTTACTTTCCCTTATCTATATACGAAGTATATAGTAAGGGGAGTAAGGTGCATGTTCTGTGCAGTAGGATTATAGAACAAGTATTGTGTGATGTCACAAAACCAAAATAATGTCTTATCAACTTTATAATAGTGATTTTTATTACCTTTTATATTACAAATTTCCATCATTTCTTTCAATAAAGCATTGAAAATAGCTTTTGTAGGTAATTATATGAGGTTTACACTTTACTTTGTTTTGTTTTCAAATATATCTCCACTCCCATGGCATTTTCAGTAATCTGGCACTACTGATTCTGATATAGAGCTGGGTTAGTGAGATCCTACTGTATTTTAATTAAAATTCAATGTTATTTACATATCTAATCATTAAATGTTTTTAATTACTTCTCTATTTTCCATTTGTCCTAAATTTGTTCAAACAGTGCCTGTTTCTATTATTCTTAACAGTGATTTAAGGAATTTAAATTATTAATTATATTTTTCTAATTGATTAGGATTGATTGTAGAAACATAATTCTTCTCTTTTATTGTCATTTGTTTCTTTGAATTTTGTTCCTTTTGTTGTAATGAAATACTTACAGAAAAATAATTTTAAAAACTGAAAATAGGATTATCATTGTAAATAATAACTAGATTAACTATGAAAAGTTTTTGTACCAGTAGTTTCTACTGGTTATTTTTATTTTTAGTTCAAACCTGAAGATATTTTTCTATTTTTTAAATTAATTTAAGAAAAAATATTTATTATAAAATTAAATATTTATTGTTATTGTCTAGAGCTATGCTATTAAAAAAATAATGTTATTTATACATAGATGCCCCAATAAATGAGCTATATTATGAAATAAATTATTGTCTAAAAGCTTGGTCAGTTAACAGTTCCCCAATAAAGAAATCATTGTTGAAAAAAAAGGCTTTAAAATGTAATAGCGACAATCAAGTGAAAGTAACAATTGTTATGTCACCTGGATTTAACACATTAAAGTCCACAGAGTCAGAACTGATCACTTTTTCTGTAGTAACTTTTTTTAATTTACTGACAATTTTCTTGTTTGGTAGAATTAATTATATACCTTAAATAGTAAGCATGATATGACCATATATCTGTACCATTTTTGAATAATTAGTTAGCTCGACTTATGACAAAAATGAGCTAGGTCCACCACTGGATTTGACTTGTACATCTTCTATAAATGGCTAAATCAGATATGATAGTGGTCGGAAAATATTACTATTTGAAATTAAAAGATTCCTAATAAAGTCTCTTTACTGAAATTTGAAACTGCTGTCATGAAAAGTTATAATTTTCGACTTAACCACTTTTTCACCATGGCTACAGATATATCATTACCTCTTGTTGGCCTGTATTTTTATAGCTATTTAATATAACTGTATCATATTAGAGAGAAATGTGTACTGTGTGTGTGTGTATATATATATATATATATATATATATATATATATATATATATATATATATATATATATATAAAATCAGCAAAATTTGTATAAATATGCCTATATAATAAAAATATATACACCTACAGTCGAACCTTTGTTTATTCAACGTGATGGTTCCTTGAAAAAAAAATTCAATTTTCTTTTTCATTATTAAGATACATAAGTATGTAGTAAATTCTAAAAACAATTACAATTCAACTTTGAGAGTTGGAGAGATTCTTTTAGAGACAAAGTGGAGAAAAAAACATATAGCACCTGTCATAAAATGAAGGTACAACTCAAAATTTTAAATTGTTTGAAAATCATATTTAAAGTTTTTTTTTCTATACTTTTTAGTTCCTCTTTATTAAAATACACTGAATATTCGTAATACTCTACGGATGGGTATTACGAATTTTCAGTATGTTTTAATGAGAATATATTCAAAAATGTGGAAAAATAACAAAATTTAATTATGATTTTTCAACAATTTTGAATTTTGTGTTGTACTTTTATTCTATGACAAGTGCATTGTAGATATAATTATTATTTTGTTTATTTTTTTGTGGTTAGTTCCTATATTTGTTGTGCAATATTATTTTTTAATAATTACCAATGAACGTAAATACATACTTAATTGTAAAATTTATAAATTTTTGTTTGATCTGTAGGAAGTGTTTTCCTATTAAAAATTCAAGATTCCAGAAATAGATTTGATAATTAGAAATTTCCAAAATCTATGAAAGGATTCAGCTGTGTGTATATGATATGTATATATGAAGTTCAATTAAGTAACAAGAAAATATCTTGTTTAAATAATTGCAGCATTCTTATAATAAGTATCTGACCTTATCTACTAACTAAGTATTTTATTGGAACATATAAATTATACTGCTGAATTTTATTTTTTATCAAGAAACTAGCTAGTACAATTTAATAATATTTTAAAACAAAGTTGGATTAGAAAAAAGTAAAATAATGCGAGTAGTATTATTTACTATTTTAAGAATGTTTATTGAAAACAGTTATTTTCTGACTGAATGTTATATTATATATTATATTATATTAGTTATATTTTCTGAAATGATGTCTTCATAATCAGATTATTCCATAGTTATTTTAGTCAATAAACTAATATGATCCTGAACATAACTTACAATATGGTACTTGTAAATATAAAGATTTAGTGATGTAGTAAAACATTATATTTTCATTTTCCTAATGAAATAAGGTTTACAAGGAAAATTTATTTGTGCATAGATTTATGACTAATGGTTCTCTTAGTCATTTCCCTTTTGTATAGTATCCATGCTAGTACATAAAGATTTATTTTGTTGAACTGTGCCCATGAGGATAGATGAACCTTTATGATTATTTTTAGTGTTATGATTTATCTAATATTAATTTATTAAACTGTATGGTGATGTATAATGATCAAATATGCATATGTGTGAAAGATATTTGAGTAATGTATTATAGACTTTCCTATATGAAGTTCAATTAAGCAAAAATATTAAAAATAAAATGTTGGACAGACATTTTAAATTTACTGACTTATTTTAGCCCGTTTCTGCCCAAAGTTACGAAAACACTACATTAATTTTAACATTTTTCCTTAAATACAAGAAAAACAAAATAATTTTTCTCCAGGCTACTATGATGTTTGGGTATTCTGCAAATATTTGAGATGTTTTCTCAAATATTTACACAATACCCAATACCAAATTTTATTTTCAAATATAAAATAAGTTTTTTTTATAAATATTTTCTTTCAAATATTGTAGAACAAGTTTTAACAAAAAAAGTAAATTGTTGGTAAACATTTATTTGAATCAATTAATATTGAAACACTTTAGTCCATTTTTTTTCAACAATTTAATTAAATTTCATAAATAATATTCTTAAAAGTTTTGAAAAACTTTTATTTGTCAAACATAAAAATAAGTTTTTTTATAAATATTTTCTTTAAAATAGCGTAGGAAAAAGTTTTAACAAAAATATCTGATGTGGACAACACATGACTTTCTTGTACTCCTATTAAACTATAAATCGTTGGCTCAAAAAGTGATCCTCAATTTGGTTACTAATTTCCGAAAATTGCAATATCTCAAAACGAAACTCGGCGTCGCGACACCCATCTATATTGACACGCACACACATACTCTTGTTTCTAGAGGTTTCATTGTCGTTTTCTTTTTCCAGTAGGTAACTAGTTTCCAAGAGATTTCTTCGTGTTCCGTGACAACATTAAAACTGTCAATATCACTAGATAAAGCATTAGAAATCGACAGTTTCTAAATTTTAAGTGGAAGAACCCACTTAACTTATATCTTATTCTCCTGCTGCAGACTTGTTCATCGCACAAATGGGGAGGAAAACCAGTATTATATGCCCAATATTAACACTTAAAATAAGTAATAAAAATATTTAATTAGAGTATAAACAAAATCGCGTTTGTAACCTTTTTTACCGAACCATATGATTTCTCCATTTAATTTTAACTATTATACCCGAGCGAGAACTCGCATTAGACATCTATCTTCATATCTTTTCCCTAATGCAATCGAAGTATAAGCTAGTTATATTGGAGAAGCAAGTTTCTTCTAATTATTTTAGAAACAATATAATATATTCGCATGTTAGAAACAATGTAATATTAACATGAAAGTTTATTAACAATCACGTTTGGCAAAGCAGCATAGTTTATAATGATAATGTTCAAGTAACAGTTTACTTAATAAGTAAGCTAAGCAATAAGACTCAGGTATACCATTTTCTATGTGTAGAATTCATATTTAACAGTGTTAATGGTTAGACTCGGGAAAGAATGTATAATCTCCTCAATCATTCATAGGAACCTAAAAACAACAATTTAACAGAATAATTTAAAAGTTATTAAAAAGTGTTTGTATACAGACCCAACTTGTTTTTAAATGTTTAAAGTTTCCATGACAACGGCACGTACGCAAGATGGCATGAAGCCCGTGCGGACCTATATCGTGCGCTATCTAAAAAACGGTAGGTTTTTAAGCTTTAAAACGCTGGACTAATATGCTCCACGGGAGCATAGATGATATTGATTCCCGCGTCAAAATCTTTAAAATCCAACTTATCCCGTCTCGATCCGTCGACTCTCAGACGTCAAATCTTTGAAACCTCCCTGTTTTTTCATCACTTTTATTTAAGCCCTTGTAAGAATTTAAGAATGGAAATTAGGATTCGTCACTTCTCCATGAAATTCCCTTTCTTTTGATACCTCATTCATCAAAATTCATCGTTCCTGAGAGCCGGAAAAGGGATCTATACTACCGTAATAATATATAGTAGTGATATAAGTTTTGATGTAAGTTTATTATGACCTTCAAGTAAAGTACCGTTTTCGGCTCACCAATTTTAACCGAAATCTAGAAAATATATTCATATTGATATAAAAGTCCTATTTACTAGATTTTAATTGTTTTATATTTTATTTTAATATAAGTTTTGATGAAAGTCTAATATGACCTTCAAATAAAGTACCTCTTCTGGTTTTCCAATTTAGACCAAAATCTAGTATGTTATTTAAATCAATATATAAAGTATAAAAACTAAATTTGAGAAGTTTTGCATAATATTTTAATATAATTTTTGATGGAAATCAGTTATGACCTTCAAGTAAAGTGTCACTTTCGGTGATTAAGCAGTGACCAAAAAGGGAGTTTCACACCTAGATTTTAGAACAATCCTATATACAAAATTTCAACTTTTTACGGCTAACCGTTTTTGAGTTATGCGAGTTATCAGACGACTATTATATTTAACAATTTTTATAACGATATAGTTATATTCCCATAGGGCACTCTAATTAGTATATCCGCCCTACATCTTAGACCTACTGGTCTAGAGTTATTTATGGTGTCCACATGCTTGACCAGCCACCACCTATGACCATTTCTCATGGGAAAACACTTGGTATGAATTGCATGGGATCCGCTGCCACTTCTTTGAATCTGACACGCCATATCTGCATCCTGCATTTTGTGTGTTCCTCATTTATTTCTGTCCGTCTCCTGTCAATCGAACGACTTTATGGCCCTTTTTGCCAAACCCTAAGGAATTGCTTCCACCAAGCTTTCCTCAACCAAAAGCTATCCCCTCTTCTCCTTGCAACTTCATCCCCTCTCTATTCTCATCCCTATAAAGCCTTCTCTAAGATTCTATATTGAACATTCCATATCAGAGTAAGCTATGATGTAAGATAGCTAAGATATTGTAACTTAGTTTGTAAGAAGCAATTTAACTGTCATTATAACATTTTGTTTAGACAATAAAAGTATATCTTAAAGTCTTCACTGTTGTGAGTTCGTTAATTTGCGAAATACGAACGTACGTACGTACAGACGCCACGACGAAACTAGTCAAAATGGATTCAGGGATGGTCAAAATGGATATTTCCGTTGAAAACTGAAAATCGAAAATTTTCGCGATTACAATACTTCCTTTACTTCGTACAAGGATGTTTACCAACAACTTACTTTTTACTTCGTACAAGGAAGTAAAAAGTAAGTTGTTGGTAAACATTTATTTTAATCAATTAATATTGAAACACATCAGATATTTTTCTTTCGAAAACGAACTTCAAACAACCTTTTTACTTCCTTGTACGAAGTAAAGGAAGTATTGTAATCGCGAAAATTTTCGGTTTTCAGATTTCGACGGAAATATCCATTTTGACCATCCCTGAATCCATTTTGACTAGTTTCGTCGTGGCGTCTGTACGTACGTTCGTATTTCGCATAACTCAAAAACGGTTTGCCGTAGAAAGTTGAAATTTTGTATTTAGGATTGCTGTAAAATCTAGTTGTGAACCTCCCTTTTTGATCACTGCTTGATCACCGGAAGTGGTACTTTACTTGAAGGTCATAATTGATTTCCATCAAAAATTATATTAAAATACTATGCAAAACTTCTCAAATTTAGTATTTATAACTTATATATTGATTTAAATAACATACTAGATTTTAGTCTAAATTGGAAGACCGGAAGTGGTACTTTACTTGAAGGTCAGACATTAGACTTTCAATAGAATATTTTTGTAACCCCTCCTCCCCCCCTTAAAATTTAAGGTTTTACGTTTCAAGATACATAGAATCCAAATATCGAATAAAAAAAAATTCGACCGCAAAATTTTTTTTTTTTACTTCCTTGTACGAAGTAAAGGAAGTATTGTAATCGCGAAAATTTTCGGTTTTCAGATTTCGACGGAAATATCCATTTTGACCATCCCTGAATCCATTTTGACTAGTTTCGTCGTGGCGTCTGTACGTACGTTCGTATTTCGCATAACTCAAAAACGGTTGGCCGTAGAAAGTTGAAATTTTGTATTTAGGATTGCTGTAAAATCTAGTTGTGAACCTCCCTTTTTGATCACTGCTTGATCACCGGAAGTGGTACTTTACTTTAAGGTCAGACATTAGACTTTCAATAGAATAGTTTTGTAACCCCCCCCCCCTCAAAATTTGAGGTTTTACGTTTCAAGATACGTAGAATCCAAATATCGAATAAAAAAAAATTCAACCGCAAACATTTTTTTTTTTACTTCCTTGTACGAAGTAAAGGAAGTATTGTAATCGCGAAAATTTTCGGTTTTCAGATTTCGACGGAAATATCCATTTTGACCATCCCTGAATCCATTTTGACTAGTTTCGTCGTGGCGTCTGTACGTACGTTCGTATTTCGCATAACTCAAAAACGGTTGGCCGTAGAAAGTTGAAATTTTGTATTTAGGATTGCTGTAAAATCTAGTTGTGAACCTCCCTTTTTGATCACTGCTTGATCACCGGAAGTGGTACTTTACTTTAAGGTCAGACATTAGACTTTCAATAGAATAGTTTTGTAACCCCCCCCCCCCTCAAAATTTGAGGTTTTACGTTTCAAGATACGTAGAATCCAAATATCGAATAAAAAAAAATTCAACCGCAAAAATTTTTTTTTTTACTTCCTTGTACGAAGTAAAGGAAGTATTGTAATCGCGAAAATTTTCGGTTTTCAGATTTCGACGGAAATATCCATTTTGACCATCCCTGAATCCATTTTGACTAGTTTCGTCGTGGCGTCTGTACGTACGTTCGTATTTCGCATAACTCAAAAACGGTTGGCCGTAGAAAGTTGAAATTTTGTATTTAGGATTGCTGTAAAATCTAGTTGTGAACCTCCCTTTTTGATCACTGCTTGATCACCGGAAGTGGTACTTTACTTTAAGGTCAGACATTAGACTTTCAATAGAATAGTTTTGTAACCCCCCCCCCCTCAAAATTTGAGGTTTTACGTTTCAAGATACGTAGAATCCAAATATCGAATAAAAAAAAATTCAACCGCAAACATTTTTTTTTTTACTTCCTTGTACGAAGTAAAGGAAGTATTGTAATCGCGAAAATTTTCGGTTTTCAGATTTCGACGGAAATATCCATTTTGACCATCCCTGAATCCATTTTGACTAGTTTCGTCGTGGCGTCTGTACGTACGTTCGTATTTCGCATAACTCAAAAACGGTTGGCCGTAGAAAGTTGAAATTTTGTATTTAGGATTGCTGTAAAATCTAGTTGTGAACCTCCCTTTTTGATCACTGCTTGATCACCGGAAGTGGTACTTTACTTTAAGGTCAGACATTAGACTTTCAATAGAATAGTTTTGTAACCCCCCCCCCCCTCAAAATTTGAGGTTTTACGTTTCAAGATACGTAGAATCCAAATATCGAATAAAAAAAAATTCAACCGCAAAAATTTTTTTTTTTACTTCCTTGTACGAAGTAAAGGAAGTATTGTAATCGCGAAAATTTTCGGTTTTCAGATTTCGACGGAAATATCCATTTTGACCATCCCTGAATCCATTTTGACTAGTTTCGTCGTGGCGTCTGTACGTACGTTCGTATTTCGCATAACTCAAAAACGGTTTGCCGTAGAAAGTTGAAATTTTGTATTTAGGATTGTTGTAAAATCTTGATGTGTACCTCCCTTTTTGGTCACTGCTTGATCACCGCAAGTGGTACTTTACTTGAAGGTCATAATTGATTTCCATCAAAAATTATATTAAAATACTATGCAAAATTTCTCTAATTTAGTATTTATAACTTATATATTGATTTAAATAACATACTAGATTTTAGTTTAGATTGGAAAACCGGAAGTGGTACTTTACTTGAAGGTCAGACATTAGACTTTCAATAGAACATTTTTGTAACCCCCTCCCCCTCAAAATTTGAGGTTTTACGTTTCAAGATACGTAGAATCCAAATATCGAATAAAAAAAAATTCGTCCGCAAAATTTTTTTTTTACTTGAACGAAGTAAAGGAAGTATTGTAATCGCGAAAATTTTAGGTTTTCAGATTTCGACGGAAATATCCATTTTGACCATCCTGAATCCATTTTGACTAGTTTCGTCGTAGCGTCTGTACGTACGTTCGTACGTTCGTATTTCGCATAACTCAAAAACGGTTTGCCGTAGAAAGTTGAAATTTTGTATTTAGGATTGTTGTAAAATCTAGTTGTGAACCTCCATTTTTGATCACTGCTTGATCACCGGAAGTGGTACTTTACTTGAAGGTCATAATTGATTTCCACCAAAAATTATATTAAAATACTATGCAAAACTTCTCAAATTTAGTATTTATAACTTATATATTGATTTAAATAACATACTAGATTTTAGTCTAAATTGGAAAACCGGAAGTGGTACTTTACTTGAAGGTCAGACATTAGACTTTCAATTGAATATTTTTGTTAACCCCCTCCCCCTCAAAATTTGAGGTTTTACGTTTCAAGATACGTAGAATCCAAATATCGAATAAAAAAAAAATTCGCTTGCAAAATTTTTTTTTTTACTTCCTTTTACGAAGTAAAGGAAGTATTGTAATCGCGAAAATTTTCGGTTTTCAGATTTCGACGGAAATATCCATTTTGACCATCCCTGAATCCATTTTGACTAGTTTCGTCGTGGCGTCTGTACGTACGTTCGTACGTTCGTATTTCGCATAACTCAAAAACGGTTTGCCGTAGAAAGTTGAAATTTTGTATTTAGGATTGTTGTAAAATCTAGTTGTGAACCTCCCTTTTTGATCACTGCTTGATCACCGGAAGTGGTACTTTACTTGTAGGTCATAATTGATTTCCATCAAAAATTATATTAAAATACTATGCAAAACTTCTCAAATTTAGTATTTATAACTTATATATTGATTTAAATAACATACTAGATTTTAGTCTAAATTGGAAAACCGGAAGTGGTACTTTACTTGAAGGTCAGACATTAGACTTTCAATAGAACATTTTTGTAACCCCCTCCCCCTCAAAATTTGAGGTTTTACGTTTCAAGATACGTAGAATCCAAATATCGAATAAAAAAAAATTCGTCCGCAAAATTTTTTTTTACTTGTACGAAGTAAAGGAAGTAGTGTAATCGCGAAAATTTTCGGTTTTCAGATTTCGACGGAAATATCCATTTTGACCATCCCAGAATCCATTTTGACTAGTTTCGTCGTGGCGTCTGTACGTACGTTCGTATTTCGCATAACTCAAAAACGGTTAGCCGTAGAAAGTTGAAATTTTGTATTTAGGATTGTTGTAAAATCTAGTTGTGAACCTCCCTTTTTGATCACTGCTTGATCACCGGAAGTGGTACTTTACTTGTAGGTCATAATTGATTTCCATCAAAAATTATATTAAAATACTATGCAAAACTTCTCAAATTTA
Organism: Rhaphigaster nebulosa; assembly: GCA_948150685.1. Lineage (NCBI taxonomy): Eukaryota > Metazoa > Arthropoda > Insecta > Hemiptera > Pentatomidae > Rhaphigaster > Rhaphigaster nebulosa. The sequence goes on from OX411308.1 coordinate 71,790,629, forward strand.
GTATTTATAACTTATATATTGATTTAAATAACATACTAGATTTTAGTCTAAATTGGAAAACCGGAAGTGGTACTTTACTTGAAGGTCAGACATTTGACTTTCAAAAGAATATTTTTGTAACCCCTCCCCCCCCCCAAAATTTGAGGTTTTACGTTTCAAGATACGTAGAATCCAAATATCGAATAAAAAAAAATTCGTCCGCAAAATTTTTTTTTTTTACTTCCTTGTACGAAGTAAAGGAAGTATTGTAATCGCGAAAATTTTCGGTTTTCAGATTTCGACGGAAATATCCATTTTGACCATCCCTGAATCCATTTTGACTAGTTTCGTCGTGGCGTCTGTACGTACGTTCGTATTTCTCATAACTCAAAAACGGTTTGCCATAGAAAGTTGAAATTTTGTATTTAGGATTGTTGTAAAATCTAGTTGTGAACCTCCCTTTTTGATCACTGCTTGATCACCGGAAGTGGTACTTTACTTGTAGGTCATAATTGATTTCCATCAAAAATTATATTAAAATACTATGCAAAATTTCTCAAATTTAGTATTTATAACTTATATATTGATTTAAATAACATACTAGATTTTAGTCTAAATTGGAAAACCGGAAGTGGTACTTTACTTGAAGGTCAGACATTAGACTTTCAATAGAATAGTTTTGTAACCCCCCCCCCTCAAAATTTGAGGTATTACGTTTCAAGATACGTAGAATCCAAATATCGAATAAAAAAAAATTCAACCGCAAACATTTTTTTTTTTACTTCCTTGTACGAAGTAAAGGAAGTATTGTAATCGCGAAAATTTTCGGTTTTCAGATTTCGACGGAAATATCCATTTTGACCATCCCTGAATCCATTTTGACTAGTTTCGTCGTGGCGTCTGTACGTACGTTCGTATTTCGCATAACTCAAAAACGGTTGGCCGTAGAAAGTTGAAATTTTGTATTTAGGATTGCTGTAAAATCTAGTTGTGAACCTCCCTTTTTGATCACTGCTTGATCACCGGAAGTGGTACTTTACTTTAAGGTCAGACATTAGACTTTCAATAGAATAGTTTTGTAACCCCCCCCCCTCAAAATTTGAGGTTTTACGTTTCAAGATACGTAGAATCCAAATATCGAATAAAAAAAAATTCAACCGCAAAAATTTTTTTTTTTACTTCCTTGTACGAAGTAAAGGAAGTATTGTAATCGCGAAAATTTTCGGTTTTCAGATTTCGACGGAAATATCCATTTTGACCATCCCTGAATCCATTTTGACTAGTTTCGTCGTGGCGTCTGTACGTACGTTCGTATTTCGCATAACTCAAAAACGGTTTGTCGTAGAAAGTTGAAATTTTGTATTTAGGATTGTTGTAAAATCTTGATGTGTACCTCCCTTTTTGGTCACTGCTTGATCACCGCAAGTGGTACTTTACTTGAAGGTCATAATTGATTTCCATCAAAAATTATATTAAAATACTATGCAAAATTTCTCTAATTTAGTATTTATAACTTATATATTGATTTAAATAACATACTAGATTTTAGTTTAGATTGGAAAACCGGAAGTGGTACTTTACTTGAAGGTCAGACATTAGACTTTCAATAGAACATTTTTGTAACCCCCTCCCCCTCAAAATTTGAGGTTTTACGTTTCAAGATACGTAGAATCCAAATATCGAATAAAAAAAAATTCGTCCGCAAAATTTTTTTTTTACTTGAACGAAGTAAAGGAAGTATTGTAATCGCGAAAATTTTAGGTTTTCAGATTTCGACGGAAATATCCATTTTGACCATCCTGAATCCATTTTGACTAGTTTCGTCGTAGCGTCTGTACGTACGTTCGTACGTTCGTATTTCGCATAACTCAAAAACGGTTTGCCGTAGAAAGTTGAAATTTTGTATTTAGGATTGTTGTAAAATCTAGTTGTGAACCTCCATTTTTGATCACTGCTTGATCACCGGAAGTGGTACTTTACTTGAAGGTCATAATTGATTTCCACCAAAAATTATATTAAAATACTATGCAAAACTTCTCAAATTTAGTATTTATAACTTATATATTGATTTAAATAACATACTAGATTTTAGTCTAAATTGGAAAACCGGAAGTGGTACTTTACTTGAAGGTCAGACATTAGACTTTCAATTGAATATTTTTGTTAACCCCCTCCCCCTCAAAATTTGAGGTTTTACGTTTCAAGATACGTAGAATCCAAATATCGAATAAAAAAAAAATTCGCTTGCAAAATTTTTTTTTTTACTTCCTTTTACGAAGTAAAGGAAGTATTGTAATCGCGAAAATTTTCGGTTTTCAGATTTCGACGGAAATATCCATTTTGACCATCCCAGAATCCATTTTGACTAGTTTCGTCGTGGCGTCTGTACGTACGTTCGTATTTCGCATAACTCAAAAACGGTTAGACGTAGAAAGTTGAAATTTTGTATTTAGGATTGTTGTAAAATCTAGTTGTGAACCTCCCTTTTTGATCACTGCTTGATCACCGGAAGTGGTACTTTACTTGTAGGTCATAATTGATTTCCATCAAAAATTATATTAAAATACTATGCAAAACTTCTCAAATTTAGTATTTATAACTTATATATTGATTTAAATAACATACTAGATTTTAGTCTAAATTGGAAAACCGGAAGTGGTACTTTACTTGAAGGTCAGACATTTGACTTTCAAAAGAATATTTTTGTAACCCCTCCCCCCCCCCCCAAAATTTGAGGTTTTACGTTTCAAGATACGTAGAATCCAAATATCGAATAAAAAAAAATTCGTCCGCAAAATTTTTTTTTTTTACTTCCTTGTACGAAGTAAAGGAAGTATTGTAATCGCGAAAATTTTCGGTTTTCAGATTTCGACGGAAATATCCATTTTGACCATCCCTGAATCCATTTTGACTAGTTTCGTCGTGGCGTCTGTACGTACGTTCGTATTTCTCATAACTCAAAAACGGTTTGCCATAGAAAGTTGAAATTTTGTATTTAGGATTGTTGTAAAATCTAGTTGTGAACCTCCCTTTTTGATCACTGCTTGATCACCGGAAGTGGTACTTTACTTGTAGGTCATAATTGATTTCCATCAAAAATTATATTAAAATACTATGCAAAATTTCTCAAATTTAGTATTTATAACTTATATATTGATTTAAATAACATACTAGATTTTAGTCTAAATTGGAAAACCGGAAGTGGTACTTTACTTGAAGGTCAGACATTAGACTTTCAATAGAATAGTTTTGTAACCCCCCCCCCCCTCAAAATTTGAGGTATTACGTTTCAAGATACGTAGAATCCAAATATCGAATAAAAAAAAATTCGTCCGCAAAATTTTTTTTTTTACTTGTACAAAGTAAAGGAAGTATTGTAATCGCGAAAATTTTCGGTTTTCAGATTTCGACGGAAATATCCATTTTGACCATCCCTGAATCCATTTTGACTAGTTTCGTCGTGGCGTCTGTACGTACGTTCGTATTTCGCATAACTCAAAAACGGTTTGCCGTAGAAAGTTGAAATTTTGTATTTAGGATTGTTGTAAAATCTAGTTGTGAACCTCCATTTTTGATCACTGCTTGATCACCGGAAGTGGTACTTTACTTGAAGGTCATAATTGATTTCCATCAAAAATTATATTAAAATACTATGCAAAACTTCTCAAATTTAGTATTTATAACTTATATATTGATTTAAATAACATACTAGATTTTAGTCTAAATTGGAAAACCGGAAGTGGTACTTTACTTGAAGGTCAGACATTAGACTTTCAATTGAATATTTTTGTAAACCCCCTCCCCCTCAAAATTTGAGGTTTTACGTTTCAAGATACGTAGAATCCAAATATCGAATAAAAAAAAAATTCGTCCGCAAAATTTTTTTTTTTACTTCCTTGTACGAAGTAAAGGAAGTATTGTAATCGCGAAAATTTTCGGTTTTCAGATTTCGACGGAAATATCCATTTTGACCATCCCTGAATCCATTTTGACTAGTTTCGTCGTGGCGTCTGTACGTACGTTCGTATTTCGCATAACTCAAAAACAGTTGGCCGTAGAAAGTTGAAATTTTGTATTTAGGATTGCTGTAAAATCTAGTTGTGAACCTCCCTTTTTGATCACTGCTTGATCACCGGAAGTGGTACTTTACTTGAAGGTCAGACATTAGACTTTCAATAGAATAGTTTTGTAACCCCCCCCCCCCCTCAAAATTTGAGGTATTACGTTTCAAGATACGTAGAATCCAAATATCGAATAAAAAAAAATTCGTCCGCAAAATTTTTTTTTTTACTTGTACAAAGTAAAGGAAGTATTGTAATCGCGAAAATTTTCGGTTTTCAGATTTCGACGGAAATATCCATTTTGACCATCCCTGAATCCATTTTGACTAGTTTCGTCGTGGCGTCTGTACGTACGTTCGTATTTCGCATAACTCAAAAACGGTTTGCCGTAGAAAGTTGAAATTTTGTATTTAGGATTGTTGTAAAATCTAGTTGTGAACCTCCATTTTTGATCACTGCTTGATCACCGGAAGTGGTACTTTACTTGAAGGTCATAATTGATTTCCATCAAAAATTATATTAAAATACTATGCAAAACTTCTCAAATTTAGTATTTATAACTTATATATTGATTTAAATAACATACTAGATTTTAGTCTAAATTGGAAAACCGGAAGTGGTACTTTACTTGAAGGTCAGACATTAGACTTTCAATTGAATATTTTTGTAAACCCCCTCCCCCTCAAAATTTGAGGTTTTACGTTTCAAGATACGTAGAATCCAAATATCGAATAAAAAAAAAATTCGTCCGCAAAATTTTTTTTTTTACTTCCTTGTACGAAGTAAAGGAAGTATTGTAATCGCGAAAATTTTCGGTTTTCAGATTTCGACGGAAATATCCATTTTGACCATCCCTGAATCCATTTTGACTAGTTTCGTCGTGGCGTCTGTACGTACGTTCGTATTTCGCATAACTCAAAAACAGTTGGCCGTAGAAAGTTGAAATTTTGTATTTAGGATTGCTGTAAAATCTAGTTGTGAACCTCCCTTTTTGATCAATGCTTGATCACCGGAAGTGGTACTTTACTTTAAGGTCAGACATTAGACTTTCAATAGAATAGTTTTGTAACCCCCCCCCCCCCTCAAAATTTGAGGTTTTACGTTTCAAGATACGTAGAATCCAAATATCGAATAAAAAAAAATTCAACCGCAAAATTTTTTTTTTTTACTTCCTTGTACGAAGTAAAGGAAGTATTGTAATCGCGAAAATTTTCGGTTTTCAGATTTCGACGGAAATATCCATTTTGACCATCCCTGAATCCATTTTGACTAGTTTCGTCGTGGCGTCTGTACGTACGTTCGTATTTCGCATAACTCAAAAACGGTTTGCCGTAGAAAGTTGAAATTTTGTATTTAGGATTGTTGTAAAATCTAGTTGTGAACCTCCCCTTTTGATCACTGCTTGATCACCGGAAGTGGTACTTCACTTGAAGGTCATAATTGATTTCCATCAAAAATTATATTAAAATACTATGCAAAATTTCTCAAATTTAGTATTTATAACTTATATATTGATTTAAATAACATACTAGATTTTAGTTTAGATTGGATAACCGGAAGTGGTACTTTACTTGAAGGTCACACATTAGACTTTCAATAGAACATTTTTGTAACCCCCTCCCCCTCAAAATTTGAGGTTTTACGTTTCAAGATACGTAGAATCCAAATATCGAATAAAAAAAAATTCGTCCGCAAAATTTTTTTTTACTTGTACGAAGTAAAGGAAGTAGTGTAATCGCGAAAATTTTCGGTTTTCAGATTTCGACGGAAATATCCATTTTGACCATCCCAGAATCCATTTTGACTAGTTTCGTCGTGGCGTCTGTACGTACGTTCGTATTTCGCATAACTCAAAAACGGTTAGCCGTAGAAAGTTGAAATTTTGTATTTAGGATTGTTGTAAAATCTAGTTGTGAACCTCCATTTTTGATCACTGCTTGATCACCGGAAGTGGTACTTTACTTGTAGGTCATAATTGATTTCCATCAAAAATTATATTAAAATACTATGCAAAACTTCTCAAATTTAGTATTTATAACTTATATATTGATTTAAATAACATACTAGATTTTAGTCTAAATTGGAAAACCGGAAGTGGTACTTTACTTGAAGGTCAGACATTTGACTTTCAAAAGAATATTTTTGTAACCCCTCCCCCCCCCCCAAAATTTGAGGTTTTACGTTTCAAGATACGTAGAATCCAAATATCGAATAAAAAAAAATTCGTCCGCAAAATTTTTTTTTTTTACTTCCTTGTACGAAGTAAAGGAAGTATTGTAATCGCGAAAATTTTCGGTTTTCAGATTTCGACGGAAATATCCATTTTGACCATCCCTGAATCCATTTTGACTAGTTTCGTCGTGGCGTCTGTACGTACGTTCGTATTTCTCATAACTCAAAAACGGTTTGCCATAGAAAGTTGAAATTTTGTATTTAGGATTGTTGTAAAATCTAGTTGTGAACCTCCCTTTTTGATCACTGCTTGATCACCGGAAGTGGTACTTTACTTGTAGGTAATAATTGATTTCCATCAAAAATTATATTAAAATACTATGCAAAATTTCTCAAATTTAGTATTTATAACTTATATATTGATTTAAATAACATACTAGATTTTAGTCTAAATTGGAAAACCGGAAGTGGTACTTTACTTGAAGGTCAGACATTAGACTTTCAATAGAATAGTTTTGTAACCCCCCCCCCTCTAAATTTGAGGTATTACGTTTCAAGATACGTAGAATCCAAATATCGAATAAAAAAAAATTCGTCCGCAAAATTTTTTTTTTTACTTGTACAAAGTAAAGGAAGTATTGTAATCGCGAAAATTTTCGGTTTTCAGATTTCGACGGAAATATCCATTTTGACCATCCCTGAATCCATTTTGACTAGTTTCGTCGTGGCGTCTGTACGTACGTTCGTATTTCGCATAACTCAAAAACGGTTTGCCGTAGAAAGTTGAAATTTTGTATTTAGGATTGTTGTAAAATCTAGTTGTGAACCTCCATTTTTGATCACTGCTTGATCACCGGAAGTGGTACTTTACTTGAAGGTCATAATTGATTTCCATCAAAAATTATATTAAAATACTATGCAAAACTTCTCAAATTTAGTATTTATAACTTATATATTGATTTAAATAACATACTAGATTTTAGTCTAAATTGGAAAACCGGAAGTGGTACTTTACTTGAAGGTCAGACATTAGACTTTCAATTGAATATTTTTGTAAACCCCCTCCCCCTCAAAATTTGAGGTTTTACGTTTCAAGATACGTAGAATCCAAATATCGAATAAAAAAAAAATTCGTCCGCAAAATTTTTTTTTTTACTTCCTTGTACGAAGTAAAGGAAGTATTGTAATCGCGAAAATTTTCGGTTTTCAGATTTCGACGGAAATATCCATTTTGACCATCCCTGAATCCATTTTGACTAGTTTCGTCGTGGCGTCTGTACGTACGTTCGTATTTCGCATAACTCAAAAACAGTTGGCCGTAGAAAGTTGAAATTTTGTATATAGGATTGCTGTAAAATCTAGTTGTGAACCTCCCTTTTTGATCACTGCTTGATCACCGGAAGTGGTACTTTACTTTAAGGTCAGACATTAGACTTTCAATAGAATAGTTTTGTAACCCCCCCCCTCAAAATTTGAGGTTTTACGTTTCAAGATACGTAGAATCCAAATATCGAATAAAAAAAAATTCGTCCGCAAAATTTTTTTTTTACTTGTACGAAGTAAAGGAAGTATTGTAATCGCGAAAATTTTAGGTTTTCAGATTTCGACGGAAATATCCATTTTGACCATCCCTGAATCCATTTTGACTAGTTTCGTCGTAGCGTCTGTACGTACGTTCGTACGTTCGTATTTCGCATAACTCAAAAACGGTTTGCCGTAGAAAGTTGAAATTTTGTATTTAGGATTGTTGTAAAATCTAGTTGTGAACCTCCATTTTTGATCACTGCTTGATCACCGGAAGTGGTACTTTACTTGAAGGTCATAATTGATTTCCATCAAAAATTATATTCAAATACTATGCAAAACTTCTCAAATTTAGTATTTATAACTTATATATTGATTTAAATAACATACTAGATTTTAGTCTAAATTGGAAAACCGGAAGTGGTACTTTACTTGAAGGTCAGACATTAGACTTTCAATTGAATATTTTTGTTAACCCCCTCCCCCTCAAAATTTGAGGTTTTACGTTTCAAGATTCGTAGAATCCAAATATCGAATAAAAAAAAAATTCGCTTGCAAAATTTTTTTTTTTAGTTCCTTTTACGAAGTAAAGGAAGTATTGTAATCGCGAAAATTTTCGGTTTTCAGATTTCGACGGAAATATCCATTTTGACCATCCCTGAATCCATTTTGACTAGTTTCGTCGTGGCGTCTGTACGTACGTTCGTATTTCGCATAACTCAAAAACGGTTTGCCATAGAAAGTTGAAATTTTGTATTTAGGATTGTTGTAAAATCTAGTTGTGAACCTCCATTTTTGATCACTGCTTGATCACCGGAAGTGGTACTTTACTTTAAGGTCATAATTGATTTCCATCAAAAATTATATTAAAATACTATGCAAAATTTCTCAAATATAGTATTTATAACTTATATATTGATTTAAATAACATACTAGATTTTAGTCTAAATTGGAAAACCGGAAATGGTACTTTACTTGAAGGTCAGACATTAGACTTTCAATAGAATAGTTTTGTAACCCCCCCCTCCCCCCTCAAAATTTGAGGTTTTACGTTTCAAGATACGTAGAATCCAAATATCGAATAAAAAAAAATTCAACCGCAAAATTTTTTTTTTTTACTTCCTTGTACGAAGTAAAGGAAGTATTGTAATCGCGAAAATTTTCGGTTTTCAGATTTCGACGGAAATATCCATTTTGACCATCCCTGAATCCATTTTGACTAGTTTCGTCGTGGCGTCTGTACGTACGTTCGTATTTCGCATAACTCAAAAACGGTTTGCCGTAGAAAGTTGAAATTTTGTATTTAGGATTGTTGTAAAATCTAGTTGTGAACCTCTTTTTTTGATCACTGCTTGATCACCGGAAGTGGTACTTTACTTGTAGGTCATAATTGATTTCCATCAAAAATTATATTAAAATACTATGCAAAACTTCTCAAATTTAGTATTTATAACTTATATATTGATCTAAATAACATACTAGATTTTAGTCTAAATTGGAAAACCGGAAGTGGTACTTTACTTGAAGGTCAGACATTAGACTTTCAATAGAACATTTTTGTAACCCCCTCCCCCTCAAAATTTGAGGTTTTACGTTTCAAGATACGTAGAATCCAAATATCGAATAAAAAAAAATTCGTCCGCAAAATTTTTTTTTTTACTTGTACGAAGTAAAGGAAGTATTGTAATCGCGAAAATTTTCGGTTTTCAGATTTCGACGGAAATATCCATTTTGACCATCCCTGAATCCATTTTGACTAGTTTCGTCGTGGCGTCTGTACGTACGTTCGTATTTCGCATAACTCAAAAACGGTTTGCCATAGAAAGTTGAAATTTTGTATTTAGGATTGTTGTAAAATCTAGTTGTGAACCTCCCTTTTTGATCACTGCATGATCACCGGAAGTGGTACTTTACTTGAAGGTCATAATTGATTTCCATCAAAAATTATATTAAAATACTATGCAAAATTTCTCAAATATAGTATTTATAACTTGTATATTGATTTAAATAACATACTAGATTTTAGTCTAAATTGGAAAACCGGAAATGGTACTTTACTTGAAGGTCAGACATTAGACTTTCAATAGAATAGTTTTGTAACCCCCCCCCCCTCAAAATTTGAGGTTTTACGTTTCAAGATACGTAGAATCCAAATATCGAATAAAAAAAAATTCAACCGCAAAATTTTTTTTTTTTACTTCCTTGTACGAAGTAAAGGAAGTATTGTAATCGCGAAAATTTTCGGTTTTCAGATTTCGACGGAAATATCCATTTTGACCATCCCTGAATCCATTTTGACTAGTTTCGTCGTGGCGTCTGTACGTACGTTCGTATTTCGCATAACTCAAAAACGGTTTGCCGTAGAAAGTTGAAATTTTGTATTTAGGATTGTTGTAAAATCTAGTTGTGAACCTCTTTTTTTGATCACTGCTTGATCACCGGAAGTGGTACTTTACTTGTAGGTCATAATTGATTTCCATCAAAAATTATATTAAAATACTATGCAAAACTTCTCAAATTTAGTATTTATAACTTATATATTGATCTAAATAACATACTAGATTTTAGTCTAAATTGGAAAACCGGAAGTGGTACTTTACTTGAAGGTCAGACATTAGACTTTCAATAGAACATTTTTGTAACCCCCTCCCCCTCAAAATTTGAGGTTTTACGTTTCAAGATACGTAGAATCCAAATATCGAATAAAAAAAAATTCGTCCGCAAAATTTTTTTTTTTACTTGTACGAAGTAAAGGAAGTATTGTAATCGCGAAAATTTTCGGTTTTCAGATTTCGACGGAAATATCCATTTTGACCATCCCTGAATCCATTTTGACTAGTTTCGTCGTGGCGTCTGTACGTACGTTCGTATTTCGCATAACTCAAAAACGGTTTGCCATAGAAAGTTGAAATTTTGTATTTAGGATTGTTGTAAAATCTAGTTGTGAACCTCCCTTTTTGATCACTGCATGATCACCGGAAGTGGTACTTTACTTGAAGGTCATAATTGATTTCCATCAAAAATTATATTAAAATACTATGCAAAATTTCTCAAATATAGTATTTATAACTTGTATATTGATTTAAATAACATACTAGATTTTAGTCTAAATTGGAAAACCGGAAATGGTACTTTACTTGAAGGTCAGACATTAGACTTTCAATAGAATAGTTTTGTAACCCCCCCCCCCTCAAAATTTGAGGTTTTACGTTTCAAGATACGTAGAATCCAAATATCGAATAAAAAAAAATTCAACCGCAAAATTTTTTTTTTTTACTTCCTTGTACGAAGTAAAGGAAGTATTGTAATCGCGAAAATTTTCGGTTTTCAGATTTCGACGGAAATATCCATTTTGACCATCCCTGAATCCATTTTGACTAGTTTCGTCGTGGCGTCTGTACGTACGTTCGTATTTCGCATAACTCAAAAACGGTTTGCCATAGAAAGTTGAAATTTTGTATTTAGGATTGTTGTAAAATCTAGTTGTGAACCTCCCTTTTTGATCACTGCTTCATCACCGGAAGTGGTACTTTACTTGAAGGTCATAATTGATTTCCATCAAAAATTATATTAAAATACTATGCAAAATTTCTCAAATATAGTATTTATAACTTATATATTGATTTAAATAACATACTAGATTTTAGTCTAAATTGGAAAACCGGAAATGGTACTTTACTTGAAGGTCAGACATTAGACTTTCAATAGAATAGTTTTGTAACCCCCCCCCCCTCAAAATTTGAGGTTTTACGTTTCAAGATACGTAGAATCCAAATATCGAATAAAAAAAAATTCAACCGCAAAATTTTTTTTTTTTTACTTCCTTGTACGAAGTAAAGGAAGTATTGTAATCGCGAAAATTTTCGGTTTTCAGATTTCGACGGAAATATCCATTTTGACCATCCCTGAATCCATTTTGACTAGTTTCGTCGTGGCGTCTGTACGTACGTTCGTATTTCGCATAACTCAAAAACGGTTTGCCGTAAAAAGTTGAAATTTTGTATTTAGGATTGCTGTAAAATCTAGTTGTGAACCTCCATTTTTGATCACTGCTTGATCACCGGAAGTGGTACTTTACTTGAAGGTCATAATTGATTTCCATCAAAAATTATATTAAAATACTATGCAAAATTTCTCAAAATTAGTATTTATAACTTATATATTGATTTAAATAACATACTAGATTTTAGTCTAAATTGGAAAACCGGAAGTGGTACTTTACTTGAAGGACAGACATTAGACTTTCAATAGAATAGTTTTGTAACCCCCCCCCCCCTCAAAATTTGAGGTTTTACGTTTCAAGATACGTAGAATCCAAATATCGAATAAAAAAAAATTCGACCGCAAAATTTTTTTTTTTACTTGTACGAAGTAAAGGAAGTATTGTAATCGCGAAAATTTTCGGTTTTCAGATTTCGACGGAAATATCCATTTTGACCATCCCTGAATCCATTTTGACTAGTTTCGACGTAGCGTCTGTACGTACGTTCGTATTTCGCATAACTCAAAAACGGTTTGCCGTAGAAAGTTGAAATTCTGTATTTAGGATTGTTGTAAAATCTAGTTGTGAACCTCCATTTTTGATCACTGCTTGATCACCGGAAGTGGTACTTTACATGAAGGTCATAATTGATTTCCATCAAAAATTATATTAAAATACTATGCAAAATTTCTCAAATATAGTATTTATAACTTATATATTGATTTAAATAACATACTAGATTTTAGTCTAAATTGGAAAACCGGAAGTGGTACTTTACTTGAAGGTCAGACATTAGACTTTCAATTGAATATTTTTGTAAACCCCCTCCCCCTCAAAATTTGAGGTTTTACGTTTCAAGATACGTAGAATCCAAATATCGAATAAAAAAAAAATTCGTCCGCAAAATTTTTTTTTTTACTTCCTTGTACGAAGTAAAGGAAGTATTGTAATCGCGAAAATTTTCGGTTTTCAGATTTCGACGGAAATATCCATTTTGACCATCCCTGAATCCATTTTGACTAGTTTCGTCGTGGCGTCTGTACGTACGTTCGTATTTCGCATAACTCAAAAACGGTTTGCCGTAGAAAGTTGAAATTTTGTATTTAGGATTGTTGTAAAATCTAGTTGTGAACCTCTATTTTTGATCACTGCTTGATCACCGGAAGTGGTACTTTACTTGAAGGTCATAATTGATTTCCATCAAAAATTATATTAAAATACTATGCAAAACTTCTCAAATTTAGTATTTATAACTTATATATTGATTTAAATAACATACTAGATTTTAGTCTAAATTGGAAAACCGGAAGTGGTACTTTACTTGAAGGTCAGACATTAGACTTTCAATTGAATATTTTTGTTAACCCCCTCCCCCTCAAAATTTGAGGTTTTACGTTTCAAGATACGTAGAATCCAAATATCGAATAAAAAAAAAATTCGCTTGCAAAATTTTTTTTTTTAGTTCCTTTTACGAAGTAAAGGAAGTATTGTAATCGCGAAAATTTTCGGTTTTCAGATTTCGACGGAAATATCCATTTTGACCATCCCTGAATCCATTTTGACTAGTTTCGTCGTGGCGTCTGTACGTACGTTCGTACGTTCGTATTTCGCATAACTCAAAAACGGTTTGCCGTAGAAAGTTGAAATTTTGTATTTAGGATTGTTGTAAAATCTAGTTGTGAACCTCCCTTTTTGATCACTGCTTGATCACCGGAAGTGGTACTTTACTTGTAGGTCATAATTGATTTCCATCAAAAATTATATTAAAATACTATGCAAAACTTCTCAAATTTAGTATTTATAACTTATATATTGATTTAAATAACATACTAGATTTTAGTCTAAATTGGAAAACCGGAAGTGGTACTTTACTTGAAGGTCAGACATTAGACTTTCAATTGAATATTTTTGTTAACCCCCTCCCCCTCAAAATTTGAGGTTTTACGTTTCAAGATACGTAGAATCCAAATATCGAATAAAAAAAAAATTCGCTTGCAAAATTTTTTTTTTTAGTTCCTTTTACGAAGTAAAGGAAGTATTGTAATCGCGAAAATTTTCGGTTTTCAGATTTCGACGGAAATATCCATTTTGACCATCCCTGAATCCATTTTGACTAGTTTCGTCGTGGCGTCTGTACGTACGTTCGTATTTCGCATAACTCAAAAACGGTTTGCCATAGAAAGTTGAAATTTTGTATTTAGGATTGTTGTAAAATCTAGTTGTGAACCTCCATTTTTGATCACTGCTTGATCACCGGAAGTGGTACTTTACTTTAAGGTCATAATTGATTTCCATCAAAAATTATATTAAAATACTATGCAAAATTTCTCAAATATAGTATTTATAACTTATATATTGATTTAAATAACATACTAGATTTTAGTCTAAATTGGAAAACCGGAAATGGTACTTTACTTGAAGGTCAGACATTAGACTTTCAATAGAATAGTTTTGTAACCCCCCCCCCCCCCTCAAAATTTGAGGTTTTACGTTTCAAGATACGTAGAATCCAAATATCGAATAAAAAAAAATTCAACCGCAAAATTTTTTTTTTTTACTTCCTTGTACGAAGTAAAGGAAGTATTGTAATCGCGAAAATTTTCGGTTTTCAGATTTCGACGGAAATATCCATTTTGACCATCCCTGAATCCATTTTGACTAGTTTCGTCGTGGCGTCTGTACGTACGTTCGTATTTCGCATAACTCAAAAACGGTTTGCCATAGAAAGTTGAAATTTTGTATTTAGGATTGTTGTAAAATCTAGTTGTGAACCTCCCTTTTTGATCACTGCTTGATCACCGGAAGTGGTACTTTACTTGAAGGTCATAATTGATTTCCATCAAAAATTATATTAAAATACTATGCAAAATTTCTCAAATATAGTATTTATAACTTATATATTGATTTAAATAACATACTAGATTTTAGTCTAAATTGGAAAACCGGAAATGGTACTTTACTTGAAGGTCAGACATTAGACTTTCAATAGAATAGTTTTGTAACCCCCCCCCCTCAAAATTTGAGGTTTTACGTTTCAAGATACGTAGAATCCAAATATCGAATAAAAAAAAATTCAACCGCAAAATTTTTTTTTTTTACTTCCTTGTACGAAGTAAAGGAAGTATTGTAATCGCGAAAATTTTCGGTTTTCAGATTTCGACGGAAATATCCATTTTGACCATCCCTGAATCCATTATGACTAGTTTCGTCGTGGCGTCTGTACGTACGTTCGTATTTCGCATAACTCAAAAACGGTTTGCCATAGAAAGTTGAAATTTTGTATTTAGGATTGTTGTAAAATCTAGTTGTGAACCTCCATTTTTGATCACTGCTTGATCACCGGAAGTGGTACTTTACTTTAAGGTCATAATTGATTTCCATCAAAAATTATATTAAAATACTATGCAAAATTTCTCAAATATAGTATTTATAACTAATATATTGATTTAAATAACATACTAGATTTTAGTCTAAATTGGAAAACCGGAAATGGTACTTTACTTGAAGGTCAGACATTAGACTTTCAATAGAATAGTTTTGTAACCCCCTCCCCCTCAAAATTTGAGGTTTTACGTTTCAAGATACGTAGAATCCAAATATCGAATAAAAAAAAATTCGTCCGCAAAATTTTTTTTTTTACTTGTACGAAGTAAAGGAAGTATTGTAATCGCGAAAATTTTCGGTTTTCAGATTTCGACGGAAATATCCATTTTGACCATCCCTGAATCCATTTTGACTAGTTTCGTCGTGGCGTCTGTACGTACGTTCGTACGTTCGTATTTCGCATAACTCAAAAACGGTTTGCCGTAGAAAGTTGAAATTTTGTATTTAGGATTGTTGTAAAATCTAGTTGTGAACCTCTTTTTTTGATCACTGCTTGATCACCGGAAATGGTACTTTACTTGTAGGTCATAATTGATTTCCATCAAAAATTATATTAAAATACTATGCAAAACTTCTCAAATTTAGTATTTATAACTTATATATTGATTTAAATAACATACTAGATTTTAGTCTAAATTGGAAAACCGGAAGTGGTACTTTACTTGAAGGTCAGACATTAGACTTTCAATAGAACATTTTTGTAACCCCCTCCCCCTCAAAATTTGAGGTTTTACGTTTCAAGATACGTAGAATCCAAATATCGAATAAAAAAAAATTCGTCCGCAAAATTTTTTTTTTTACTTGTACGAAGTAAAGGAAGTATTGTAATCGCGAAAATTTTCGGATTTCAGATTTCGACGGAAATATCCATTTTGACCATCCCTGAATCCATTTTGACTAGTTTCGTCGTGGCGTCTGTACGTACGTTCGTATTTCGCATAACTCAAAAACGGTTTGCCATAGAAAGTTGAAATTTTGTATTTAGGATTGTTGTAAAATCTAGTTGTGAACCTCCCTTTTTGATCACTGCTTGATCACCGGAAGTGGTACTTTACTTGAAGGTCATAATTGATTTCCATCAAAAATTATATTAAAATACTATGCAAAATTTCTCAAATATAGTATTTATAACTTATATATTGATTTAAATAACATACTAGATTTTAGTCTAAATTGGAAAACCGGAAATGGTACTTTACTTGAAGGTCAGACATTAGACTTTCAATAGAATAGTTTTGTAACCCCCCCCCCCCTCAAAATTTGAGGTTTTACGTTTCAAGATACGTAGAATCCAAATATCGAATAAAAAAAAATTCAACCGCAAAATTTTTTTTTTTTACTTCCTTGTACGAAGTAAAGGAAGTATTGTAATCGCGAAAATTTTCGGTTTTCAGATTTCGACGGAAATATCCATTTTGACCATCCCTGAATCCATTTTGACTAGTTTCGTCGTGGCGTCTGTACGTACGTTCGTATTTCGCATAACTCAAAAACGGTTTGCCATAGAAAGTTGAAATTTTGTATTTAGGATTGTTGTAAAATCTAGTTGTGAACCTCCCTTTTTGATCACTGCTTCATCACCGGAAGTGGTACTTTACTTGAAGGTCATAATTGATTTCCATCAAAAATTATATTAAAATACTATGCAAAATTTCTCAAATATAGTATTTATAACTTATATATTGATTTAAATAACATACTAGATTTTAGTCTAAATTGGAAAACCGGAAATGGTACTTTACTTGAAGGTCAGACATTAGACTTTCAATAGAATAGTTTTGTAACCCCCCCCCCCCTCAAAATTTGAGGTTTTACGTTTCAAGATACGTAGAATCCAAATATCGAATAAAAAAAAATTCAACCGCAAAATTTTTTTTTTTACTTCCTTGTACGAAGTAAAGGAAGTATTGTAATCGCGAAAATTTTCGGTTTTCAGATTTCGACGGAAATATCCATTTTGACCATCCCTGAATCCATTTTGACTAGTTTCGTCGTGGCGTCTGTACGTACGTTCGTATTTCGCATAACTCAAAAACGGTTTGCCGTAAAAAGTTGAAATTTTGTATTTAGGATTGCTGTAAAATCTAGTTGTGAACCTCCATTTTTGATCACTGCTTGATCACCGGAAGTGGTACTTTACTTGAAGGTCATAATTGATTTCCATCAAAAATTATATTAAAATACTATGCAAAATTTCTCAAAATTAGTATTTATAACTTATATATTGATTTAAATAACATACTAGATTTTAGTCTAAATTGGAAAACCGGAAGTGGTACTTTACTTGAAGGACAGACATTAGACTTTCAATAGAATAGTTTTGTAACCCCCCCCCCCCCCTCAAAATTTGAGGTTTTACGTTTCAAGATACGTAGAATCCAAATATCGAATAAAAAAAAATTCGACCGCAAAATTTTTTTTTTTACTTGTACGAAGTAAAGGAAGTATTGTAATCGCGAAAATTTTCGGTTTTCAGATTTCGACGGAAATATCCATTTTGACCATCCCTGAATCCATTTTGACTAGTTTCGACGTAGCGTCTGTACGTACGTTCGTATTTCGCATAACTCAAAAACGGTTTGCCGTAGAAAGTTGAAATTCTGTATTTAGGATTGTTGTAAAATCTAGTCGTGAACCTCCATTTTTGATCACTGCTTGATCACCGGAAGTGGTACTTTACATGAAGGTCATAATTGATTTCCATCAAAAATTATATTAAAATACTATGCAAAATTTCTCAAATATAGTATTTATAACTTATATATTGATTTAAATAACATACTAGATTTTAGTCTAAATTGGAAAACCGGAAGTGGTACTTTACTTGAAGGTCAGACATTAGACTTTCAATTGAATATTTTTGTAAACCCCCTCCCCCTCAAAATTTGAGGTTTTACGTTTCAAGATACGTAGAATCCAAATATCGAATAAAAAAAAAATTCGTCCGCAAAATTTTTTTTTTTACTTCCTTGTACGAAGTAAAGGAAGTATTGTAATCGCGAAAATTTTCGGTTTTCAGATTTCGACGGAAATATCCATTTTGACCATCCCTGAATCCATTTTGACTAGTTTCGTCGTGGCGTCTGTACGTACGTTCGTATTTCGCATAACTCAAAAACGGTTTGCCGTAGAAAGTTGAAATTTTGTATTTAGGATTGTTGTAAAATCTAGTTGTTAACCTCCATTTTTGATCACTGCTTGATCACCGGAAGTGGTACTTTACTTGAAGGTCATAATTGATTTCCATCAAAAATTATATTAAAATACTATGCAAAACTTCTCAAATTTAGTATTTATAACTTATATATTGATTTAAATAACATACTAGATTTTAGTCTAAATTGGAAAACCGGAAGTGGTACTTTACTTGAAGGTCAGACATTAGACTTTCAATTGAATATTTTTGTTAACCCCCTCCCCCTCAAAATTTGAGGTTTTACGTTTCAAGATACGTAGAATCCAAATATCGAATAAAAAAAAAATTCGCTTGCAAAATTTTTTTTTTTAGTTCCTTTTACGAAGTAAAGGAAGTATTGTAATCGCGAAAATTTTCGGTTTTCAGATTTCGACGGAAATATCCATTTTGACCATCCCTGAATCCATTTTGACTAGTTTCGTCGTGGCGTCTGTACGTACGTTCGTACGTTCGTATTTCGCATAACTCAAAAACGGTTTGCCGTAGAAAGTTGAAATTTTGTATTTAGGATTGTTGTAAAATCTAGTTGTGAACCTCCCTTTTTGATCACTGCTTGATCACCGGAAGTGGTACTTTACTTGTAGGTCATAATTGATTTCCATCAAAAATTATATTAAAATACTATGCAAAACTTCTCAAATTTAGTATTTATAACTTATATATTGATTTAAATAACATACTAGATTTTAGTCTAAATTGGAAAACCGGAAGTGGTACTTTACTTGAAGGTCAGACATTAGACTTTCAATAGAACATTTTTGTAACCCCCTCCCCCTCAAAATTTGAGGTTTTACGTTTCAAGATACGTAGAATCCAAATATCGAATAAAAAAAAATTCGTCCGCAAAATTTTTTTTTTTACTTGTACGAAGTAAAGGAAGTATTGTAATCGCGAAAATTTTCAGATTTCGACGGAAATATCCATTTTGACCATCCCTGAATCCATTTTGACTAGTTTCGTCGTGGCGTCTGTACGTACGTTCGTATTTCGCTTAACTCAAAAACGGTTTGCCGTAAAAAGTTGAAATTTTGTATTTAGGATTGCTGTAAAATCTAGTTGTGAACCTCCATTTTTGATCACTGCTTGATCACCGGAAGTGGTACTTTACTTGAAGGTCATAATTGATTTCCATCAAAAATTATATTAAAATACTATGCAAAATTTCTCAAATTTAGTATTTATAACTTATATATTGATTTAAATAACATACTAGATTTTAGTTTAGATTGGATAACCGGAAGTGGTACTTTACTTGAAGGTCACACATTAGACTTTCAATAGAACATTTTTGTAACCCCTCCCCCTCAAAATTTGAGGTTTTACGTTTCAAGATACGTAGAATCCAAATATCGAATAAAAAAAAATTCGTCCGCAAAATTTTTTTTTTACTTGTACGAAGTAAAGGAAGTATTGTAATCGCGAAAATTTTAGGTTTTCAGATTTCGACGGAAATATCCATTTTGACCATCCCTGAATCCATTTTGACTAGTTTCATCGTAGCGTCTGTACGTACGTTCGTACGTTCGTATTTCGCATAACTCAAAAACGGTTTGCCGTAGAAAGTTGAAATTTTGTATTTAGGATTGTTGTAAAATCTAGTTGTGAACCTCCATTTTTGATCACTGCTTGATCACCGGAAGTGGTACTTTACTTGAAGGTCATAATTGATTTCCATCAAAAATTATATTAAAATACTATGCAAAACTTATATATTGATTTAAATAACATACTAGATTTTAGTCTAAATTGGAAAACCGGAAGTGGTACTTTACTTGAAGGTCAGACATTAGACTTTCAATAGAACATTTTTGTAACCCCCTCCCCCTCAAAATTTGAGGTTTTACGTTTCAAGATACGTAGAATCCAAATATCGAATAAAAAAAAATTCGTCCGCAAAATTTTTTTTTTACTTGTACGAAGTAAAGGAAGTATTGTAATCGCGAAAATTTTAGGTTTTCAGATTTCGACGGAAATATCCATTTTGACCATCCCTGAATCCATTTTGACTAGTTTCGTCGTAGCGTCTGTACGTACGTTCGTACGTTCGTATTTCGCATAACTCAAAAACGGTTTGCCGTAGAAAGTTGAAATTTTGTATTTAGGATTGTTGTAAAATCTAGTTGTGAACCTCCATTTTTGATCACTGCTTGATCACCGGAAGTGGTACTTTACTTGAAGGTCATAATTGATTTCCATCAAAAATTATATTAAAATACTATGCAAAACTTATATATTGATTTAAATAACATACTAGATTTTAGTCTAAATTGGAAAACCGGAAGTGGTACTTTACTTGAAGGTCAGACATTAGACTTTCAATAGAACATTTTTGTAACCCCCTCCCCCTCAAAATTTGAGGTTTTACGTTTCAAGATACGTAGAATCCAAATATCGAATAAAAAAAAATTCGTCCGCAAAATTTTTTTTTTTACTTGTACGAAGTAAAGCAAGTATTGTAATCGCGAAAATTTTCAGATTTCGACGGAAATATCCATTTTGACCATCCCTGAATCCATTTTGACTAGTTTCGTCGTGGCGTCTGTACGTACGTTCGTATTTCGCATAACTCAAAAACGGTTTGCCATAGAAAGTTGAAATTTTGTATTTAGGATTGTTGTAAAATCTAGTTGTGAACCTCCCTTTTTGATCACTGCTTGATCACCGGAAGTGGTACTTTACTTTAAGGTCATAATTGATTTCCATCAAAAATTATATTAAAATACTATGCAAAATTTCTCAAATATAGTATTTATAACTTATATATTGATTTAAATAACATACTAGATTTTAGTCTAAATTGGAAAACCGGAAATGGTACTTTACTTGAAGGTCAGACATTAGACTTTCAATAGAATAGTTTTGTAACCCCCCCCCCTTAAAATTTGAGGTTTTACGTTTCAAGATACGTAGAATCCAAATATCGAATAAAAAAAAATTCAACCGCAAAATTTTTTTTTTTTACTTCCTTGTACGAAGTAAAGGAAGTATTGTAATCGCGAAAATTTTCGGTTTTCAGATTTCGACGGAAATATCCATTTTGACCATCCCTGAATCCATTTTGACTAGTTTCGTCGTGGCGTCTGTACGTACGTTCGTATTTCGCATAACTCAAAAACGGTTTGCCATAGAAAGTTGAAATTTTGTATTTAGGATTGTTGTAAAATCTAGTTGTGAACCTCCCTTTTTGATCACTGCTTGATCACCGGAAGTGGTACTTTACTTTAAGGTCATAATTGATTTCCATCAAAAATTATATTAAAATACTATGCAAAATTTCTCAAATATAGTATTTATAACTTATATATTGATTTAAATAACATACTAGATTTTAGTCTAAATTGGAAAACCGGAAATGGTACTTTACTTGAAGGTCAGACATTAGACTTTCAATAGAATAGTTTTGTAACTCCCCCCCCCCTCAAAATTTGAGGTTTTACGTTTCAAGATACGTAGAATCCAAATATCGAATAAAAAAAATTTCTCCGCAAAATTTTTTTTTTTACTTGTACGAAGTAAAGCAAGTATTGTAATCGCGAAAATTTTCAGATTTCGACGGAAATATCCATTTTGACCATCCCTGAATCCATTTTGACTAGTTTCGTCGTGGCGTCTGTACGTACGTTCGTATTTCGCATAACTCAAAAACGGTTTGCCGTAGAAAGTTGAAATTTTGTATTTTGGATTGCTGTAAAATCTAGTTGTGAACCTCCATTTTTGATCACTGCTTGATCACCGGAAGTGGTACTTTACTTTAAGGTCATAATTGATTTCCATCAAAAATTATATTAAAATACTATGCAAAATTTCTCAAATATAGTATTTATAACTTATATATTGATTTAAATAACATACTAGATTTTAGTCTAAATTGGAAAACCGGAAGTGGTACTTTACTTGAAGGTCAGACATTAGACTTTCAATTGAATATTTTTGTAAACCCCCTCCCCCTCAAAATTTGAGGATTTACGTTTCAAGATACGTAGAATCCAAATATCGAATAAAAAAAAATTCGTCCGCAAAATTTTTTTTTTTACTTCCTTTTACGAAGTAAAGGAAGTATTGTAATCGCGAAAATTTTCGGTTTTCAGATTTCGACGGAAATATCCATTTTGACCATCCCTGAATCCATTTTGACTAGTTTCGTCGTGGCGTCTGTACGTACGTTCGTATTTCGCATAACTCAAAAACGGTTTGCCGTAGAAAGTTGAAATTTTGTATTTAGGATTGTTGTAAAATCTAGTTGTGAACCTCCATTTTTGATCACTGCTTGCTCACCGGAAGTGGTACTTTACTTGAAGGTCATAATTGATTTCCATCAAAAATTATATTAAAATACTATGCAAAACTTCTCAAATTTAGTATTTATAACTTATATATTGATTTAAATAACATACTAGATTTTAGTCTAAATTGGAAAACCGGAAGTGGTACTTTACTTGAAGGTCAGACATTAGACTTTCAATAGAACATTTTTGTAACCCCCTCCCCCTCAAAATTTGAGGTTTTACGTTTCAAGATACGTAGAATCCAAATATCGAATAAAAAAAAATTCGTCCGCAAATTTTTTTTTTTTACTTGTACGAAGTAAAGGAAGTATTGTAATCGCGAAAATTTTCGGTTTTCAGATTTCGACGGAAATATCCATTCTGACCATCCCTGAATCCATTTTGACTAGTTTCGTCGTAGCGTCTGTACGTACGTTCGTATTTCGCATAACTCAAAAACGGTTTGCCGTAGAAAGTTGAAATTTTGTATTTAGGATTGTTGTAAAATCTAGTTGTGAACCTCCCTTTTTGATCACTGCTTGATCACCGGAAGTGGTACTTTACTTGTAGGTCATAATTGATTTCCATCAAAAATTATATTAAAATACTATGCAAAACTTCTCAAATTTAGTATTTATAACTTATATATTGATTTAAATAACATACTAGATTTTAGTCTAAATTGGAAAACCGGAAGTGGTACTTTACTTGTAGGTCAGACATTAGACTTTCAATAGAACATTTTTGTAACCCCCTCCCCCTCAAAATTTGAGGTTTTACGTTTCAAGATACGTAGAATCTAAATATCGAATAAAAAAAAATTCGTCCGCAAAATTTTTGTTTTTACTTGTACGAAGTAAAGGAAGTATTGTAATCGCGAAAATTTTCGGTTTTCAGATTTCGACGGAAATATCCATTTTGACCATCCCTGAATCCATTTTGACTAGTTTCGTCGTGGCGTCTGTACGTACGTTCGTATTTCGCATAACTCAAAAACGGTTTGCCGTAGAAAGTTGAAATTCTGTATTTAGGATTGTTGTAAAATCTAGTTGTGAACCTCCATTTTTGATCACTGCTTGATCACCGGAAGTGGTACTTTACATGAAGGTCATAATTGATTTCCATCAAAAATTATATTAAAATACTATGCAAAACTTCTCAAATTTAGTATTTATAACTTATATATTGATTTAAATAACATACTAGATTTTAGTCTAAATTGGAAAACCGGAAGTGGTACTTTACTTGAAGGTCAGACATTAGACTTTCAATTGAATATTTTTGTAAACCCCCTCCCCCTCAAAATTTGAGGTTTTACGTTTCAAGATACATAGAATCTAAATATCGAATAAAAAAAAAATTCGTCCGCAAAATTTTTTTTTTTTACTTCCTTGTACGAAGTAAAGGAAGTATTGTAATCGCGAAAATTTTCGGTTTTCAGATTTCGACGGAAATATCCATTTTGACCATCCCTGAATCCATTTTGACTAGTTTCGTCGTAGCGTCTGTACGTACGTTCGTATTTCGCATAACTCAAAAACGGTTTGCCGTAGAAAGTTGAAATTTTGTATTTAGGATTGTTGTAAAATCTAGTTGTGAACCTCCATTTTTGATCACTGCTTGATCACCGGAAGTGGTACTTTACTTGAAGGTCATAATTGATTTCCATCAAAAATTATATTAAAATACTATGCAAAACTTCTCAAATTTAGTATTTATAACTTATATATTGATTTAAATAACATACTAGATTTTAGTCTAAATTGGAAAACCGGAAGTGGTACTTTACTTGAAGGTCAGACATTAGACTTTCAATTGAATATTTTTGTAAACCCCCTCCCCCTCAAAATTTGAGGTTTTACGTTTCAAGATACGTAGAATCCAAATATCGAATAAAAAAAAAATTCGTCCGCAAAATTTTTTTTTTTACTTCCTTGTACGAAGTAAAGGAAGTATTGTAATCGCGAAAATTTTCGGTTTTCAGATTTCGACGGAAATATCCATTTTGACCATCCCTGAATCCATTTTGACTAGTTTCGTCGTGGCGTCTGTACGTACGTTCGTATTTCGCATAACTCAAAAACGGTTTGCCGTAGAAAGTTGAAATTTTGTATTTAGGATTGTTGTAAAATCTAGTTGTGAACCTCCATTTTTGATCACTGCTTGATCACCGGAAGTGGTACTTTACTTGTAGGTCATAATTGATTTCCATCAAAAATTATATTAAAATACTATGCAAAACTTCTCAAATTTAGTATTTATAACTTATATATTGATTTAAATAACATACTAGATTTTAGTCTAAATTGGAAAACCGGAAGTGGTACTTTACTTGAAGGTCAGACATTAGACTTTCAATAGAACATTTTTGTAACCCCCTCCCCCTCAAAATTTGAGGTTTTACGTTTCAAGATACGTAGAATCCAAATATCGAATAAAAAAAAAATTCGCTTGCAAAATTTTTTTTTTTACTTCCTTTTACGAAGTAAAGGAAGTATTGTAATCGCGAAAATTTTCGGTTTTCAGATTTCGACGGAAATATCCATTTTGACCATCCCTGAATCCATTTTGACTAGTTTCGTCGTAGCGTCTGTACGTACGTTCGTATTTCGCATAACTCAAAAACGGTTTGCCGTAGAAAGTTGAAATTTTGTATTTAGGATTGTTGTAAAATCTAGTTGTGAACCTCCCTTTTTGATCACTGCTTGATCACCGGAAGTGGTACTTTACTTGAAGGTCATAATTGATTTCCATCAAAAATTATATCAAAATACTATGCAAAACTTCTCAAATTTAGTATTTATATTTTATACATTAATTTAAATAACATACTAGATTTTGGTCTAAATTGAAAAACCGGAAGCGGTACTTTACTTGGAGGACATATTAGACTTTCATCAGAAATTATATTAAAATATAATGTAAAATATCTCAAATTTTTTAAATAGGACTTTTATATCGATATGAATGTATTTATTTACTATATTTTAGTTAAAATTGGTGAGCCGAAAAGTGTACTTTACTTGAAGGTCATAATAATAAGCTTACATCAAAAATTATATTTAAATTAAATACATAGTACATACATAAATACATAAAGTTTCGGTAATAAAGGTTACAAACGCAATTTGGTTTCCAATCCAATTAAACATTTTTATTACTTGTTTTAAGTGTTAAAATTGAGTGTAAAATATTGGTTTTCCCCCCATTTGTGTGCGTCTGTGTGTCAATAGATGGATGTCGCGACGCCGTGTGTCGTTTTTGAGATACTGCAATCTTCGGAAACTAGTAACCAAATTCATGATCACTTTTTGAGCCACCGATTTATAGTTTAATAGGCGTACAAGGAAGTCATGTTTTGTCCGCATCATATATTTTTCAACAATCTAATTAAATTTCATTAATAATATTCTTAAAAGTTTTGAAAAACTTTTATTTGTTAAACATAAAAATAAAAGTTTTTTTTTATAAACATTTATTTTCAAAAAGTGTAGGAAAAAGTTTTAATAAAAACAAAGTAAACTGTTGATTAACATTTATTTTAATCAATTAACATTGAAACACTTTAGTCCATTTTTAATTAAAATTTCATTAATAATATTCTTAAAAGTTTTGAAAAAAAATGTGTTTAATTTTAAAAATAAATTTTATGTTTTTATAAATGTTTTCTTTCAAATCGTGTAGGAAAAAGTTTTAATAAAAATATCTGATGTGGCTACCCCATGACTTCCTTGTATGCCTATTAAACTATAAATCGGTGCCTAAAAAGTGACCCTGAACTTTGTTACTGGTTTCCGAAGATAGCAGTATCTCAAAAACGACATTCGGCGTTACGACTTCCATCTATTGACACACACACATAAGCTCTTGTTTCTGGAGGTTTAATTCCGTTATTAGATTTCGTCTTCTTCCAGTTGGTAACAAGTTTCTATGATATTCCTTCGTGTTCCTTGACAACATTAGACCTGACTATGTCACTAGATAAAGCATTGGAAATCGGCGGTTTCAACATTTTAAGGGGAAGAACCCGCTTATATCTTATTCTCCTGCTGCAGACATGTTCAGCTCACAAATGTGGAGGGAAAAAAGTATTGTAACGTACTACTTTTTGGTTAGATATCTGATTTGTTGCGCTAGCCCAGTGGAGGGGGAGCGGGTTCAACCAGACTTATCTAAATAAATGTAAAATATTCTTAATATTTTATTTAGTAATAATGCACCAATTAAAAAAAAACATTTAGTCTAACTTTGTACAATTTTATAAATACAGAATTTCAATGCTGCAATATT
Organism: Rhaphigaster nebulosa; assembly: GCA_948150685.1. Classification (NCBI taxonomy): domain Eukaryota; kingdom Metazoa; phylum Arthropoda; class Insecta; order Hemiptera; family Pentatomidae; genus Rhaphigaster; species Rhaphigaster nebulosa. The sequence goes on from OX411308.1 coordinate 71,817,482, forward strand.
TACACAATCTGCAAATCAGTCAATATGTGAGAAAATTTCTTTAAAATAAGCTTTAATAATAACTAAACTCAATCGTATCATTTACTCTTGAAATAGTCCTCTTTCACTGTTCAGCTGGAATTGATTCTCATAGTCTCAATCAGTTATCAGTTCTTTAATATCCCACCACAATGGGTTCAATGTACAGAATAAGGATGCACAAAACTAGGCCAACAGTTAAGACGTTTTCACACAATTTGTTAACCCTTTTTACTTCCTTGTACGAAGTAAAGGAAGTATTGTAATCGCGAAAATTTTCGATTTTCAGATTTCAACGGAAATATCCATTTTGACCATCCCTGAATCCATTTTGACTAGTTTCGTCGTGGCGTCTGTACGTACGTACGTTCGTATTTCGCAAATTAACGAACTCACAACAGTGAACTCCTCTGACATTCTCCTCTCTTCCTGGGGTTGCGGGAGGGTATTCTGCTACCATGTTTAGGCTATCCGAACAATCTACTTTCAACTCCTGTATATGCCTATTTCCTAATGGTCTTCCTTCCTCATCGACCACCTCATACACTAGAGCCGACAAAACCTTTTTGATAACACCCTTTTCGTACTCTGGTGCAAGTTTGGTGGTATAGTACTTACCTAAGTCCGATATAGAATGCGTTTTCACCAATACTTTCTGGCCTTCAATCAACCGGGCTGGTCTCCGTCGAAGATTATAATGTCGGGCATTGTTTTCTTGGGCCTGACGCAATCGACTTTGAGCAACTTCCATGATCATTTTGAGCTTCTCATCGATCCTAGTTATGGTCTCTGGTCCATCACAAACAACATATTAGGAAGCGTGGCTGACTAGCTCGCGGCCAAAGTTTAGAAGGGCTGGAGTGTACCCAGTTGTCTCATGGCTGGCTGTCCTCATAGCAAAGCCGAACTCCACGATATGTTTATCCCAGGATCGATGCTTATCGCTAAGGCCTCGTACGCACTTGTAACAAACTGCCGTTCCGTTTCTCCGTACCGTACCACCGATCCGAACATTGTTTCGAAGAACAAGACTGCGTTTGTTCCGAATATCGTTCCGTACGAATTGTATACGAGAGGGCGATAGGGAGAAACGAGCGTTCTTCTGAAGTTGTGGTCGAGTTCTCGCCCCAGTATCAATCATGGCATCTCAGCAGCAAGTGGCAGCAGCCGCGTACATTTTGATTGATTACCTTTTGAAAAAGAGGAAAAAAAACCGCGTTGGTGGACAGCGAACTTTTATTCAAACCGGGAACAATTTGGTGAGAGCAGCCTGTTGGCTGAGTTGAAGTCCCAGGAGGTCAGCGGCCTTTACAAAAATTTTACCCAGATGCATCAGACGGATTTTGAATTCTTGCTATAGAAAGTAAGTCCGAAAATCGGGGCATTTCGAAGAGCAATTTTCGTGCAGGAAAGGCTCGCAGTGAACCTATGATTTTTGGCCACACCCGGTTTGGACGGGTAGACTTCTTTACAAGTTACAATACCTGTTCAGGATGTCAAAACAAGCAATCAGTGAAATCGTCCCGGAAGTATGTCTAGTGATAGTGGAAGAGTTACAAGTCTAAATGCCGATAAGTATATTTTTATTAGCATTCTATCATGTTGTTTAACATTAAATCTTTATATTTATAGCATTTCCACGTCAATTGTAACCTTTTCCAAATCAATTGTCACCTTTTCCATTTCAATTGTAACTTTTTCCATTTCAAATGTTACCTTTTCCATTTCAATTGTAGCCCTTTCCAAATCAATTGTCACCTTTTCCAATTCAATTGTAACCTTTTCTATTTCAAATGTAATTTTTTCCATTTCAATTGTAACCCAACCGTACATGAAATAATTCAATATTATTCATTTTATTATTGAAAAATAATTATTTTAATTACATTAATGACTATTGAAATAATTTCGGCATATTCTTTCGACATTTATTTCGTTTATTAGATAATTGATATTAAGTGCTAATTTCAAGTAGGTAGTTTAAATTTTTGAAATAAAATTGTGTTTATTTATTTTTAAATATTTATTATTTTTTATTTATTTAGTGGGGGGAGGGTGGATTTCATCGATTTGGTGATCGTTCATAAGATTTTCGAAGTTGTTAATGTCAAATTTACTACCGAAATTTTATTCGGCCATGAATATTTCTACTTAATTCATTTTTCATTTCCGTTACTGTTGGAGTTTTCTATGATATAGGGATCGTTCATAAGATTTTCGAAGATTCTGATTCCGTTATTTTAAATGAATTTTTTATGGAGCATGCGCATTTCGAATTACTATTACCGTGAAATTTCTTTGGTACGGATATCGATATTAGGTTTTTGAGGGTTCTGATTCCATTTTTTTAGTCAGATTTTGGATCGCGCATGCGCGTTTTGCATTTCCGTTGCTATGGAAGATTTCTATGATAAAGGGATCGGTTATTAGGTTATCGAGAGTTCTGATTCCATTATTTTAGTTGGGTTTTAGATCGCGCATGCGCGCTTGGCATATCCGTTATTGTTGGAGTTTTTTTTTTTATGATATAGGCATCGTTTATAAGGTTTTCGAGGATTCTGATTCCATATTTTTAATTGGATTTTTAATCGCGCATGCGCATTTTGCATTTCCGTTACTGTTGGAGTTTTTTATGATAAAGGCATCGTTTATTAGGTTATCGAGGGTTCTGATTCCATATTTTTAATTAGATTTTTGATCGCGCATGCGCATTTTTCATTTCCGTTACTGTTGGAGTTTTCTATGATATAGGGATCGTTCATAAGGTTTTCAAAGAATCTGATTCCGTTATTTTAAATGAATTTTTTATTGAGCATGCGCATTTCGAATTACTATTACCGTGACATTTCTTTGGTACGGATATCGATTATTGGGTTTTCGAGGGCTCTGATTCGATTTTGTTAATGGGAATTGTGATTGCGCCAGCGCTCTTCCATATTCTGATACTATTGATATTATCTTTGTTACACAAATCGTTAATTAGGTTTTCGCGGGTTCTGATTCCTTTTTTCAAATTTTATTTTTTATTGAGCATGTGCATTTCAAATACAATTATATTTGACATTTTTTTTAGTATAACGTCCTATAAAACCTAATAAACAACAACTTTACCGAAAAAAGGTCAATGATAACGGTTATCCGAAATGAGGATGTTCGATAAAATAAATCGGAACCTTTGAAAATCTATTAAACGGCTCTTATAAGCGAAGAAAAGTCCATTAAGAACAGTCAATCGCAATGCGCACGCGGGATCAAAAATCCGATTGTTAATTCGAAAATATGACGATTGATAACAGCACATGCTCGATAAGAACCTTCAAAATCCTAACTAACAGTAAACTATAAATAATGTACATAAATGATAAAGTTTATCATAAAAAACTCCAACAGTAACGGAAATGCAAAACGCGCATGCGTGACCCAAAATCTAACTTAAAAAAATAGAATCAGAACCCTCAAAAACCTAATAAACGATCCCTTTTTCATAGAAATTTCCAATAGCAACGTAAAAGCGAAATGCGCATGCGCGATCTCAAATCCGATAGTGAATTCGGAAATAGCGCTCTTGAAAACCTAGTAAACGATGCCAATACCGAAGAATTTTGAAAACTAATAATTAAGTAGAAATACCCATGTCCGAATAAAATTTCGGTAGTAAATTTGACATTAACAACTTCGAAAATCTTATGAACGATCGCCAAATCGATGAAATACACCCTCCCCCCCCCCCACTAAATAAATAAAAAATAATAAATATTTAAAAATAAATAAACGACAATTTTATTTCAAAAATTTAAACTACCTACTTGAAATTAGCACTTAATATCAATTATCTAATAAACGAAATAAATGTCGAAAGAATATGCCGAAATTTTCAAAAGTCATTAATGTAATTATTTTTCAATAATAAAATGAATAATATTGAATTATTTCGTGTACGATTGGGTTACAATTGAAATGGAAAAAGTTACATTTGAAATGGAAAAGGTTACAATTGAATTGGAAAAGGTGACAATTGATTTGGAAAGAGTTACAATTGAAATGGAAAAGGTAACATTTGAAATGGAAAAAGTTACAATTGAAATGGAAAAGGTGACAATTGATTTGGAAAAGGTTACAATTGACGTGGAAATGCTATAGCATTAAAGTTATATTTTTTTTTCTTAAGGCTACTGCTCTGAATCCCAAGTTAATTTGTTCGGCCATTTTAAAAACAGAGGAATATCAAAATTGTATAAAGTTTGTTGTAAAAGTTATTCGTAAAATAAAAATATTAATAGTTGTTTTAAAATGTTTACTAAAGACTGGAATGATGATCATTGTACATTTTTAGATTTTATGGATGTATTGAAAACTTTAATATTTTTCTTCATATACAAATAATTCTTATTAAAATGAATCATTACAGAAGTTACTCAACAAGCAGTACCAACAAGAGAAATCACGTACCTATTTTAAGTTTTCTTATTCATTGATGAGATTAATATTTTTCATATTATTATTCATTGATCGTATGTTATTATTATTTTTGAGTTTTCAATACATGTTATTAATTGTTTTGCTATTTAAGGAATTCGAAGAACGGAGGAACGGAACGGTGCTATCTTCGATCGCGTCCACACTAGTCTCACCCCGTTTCGAGCATTTCTTTGATGGGACGGTGAAAAACCGCCAGCAGAGCGATCGTCCCCGATCCGTTCTTTCGAACATGATTTGTTTGAAGTTTGGCCGCACCGAATCTAGATTCGGTTAGGAGGAACGGAACGGCAGTTTGTTACAAGTGCGTACGAGGCCTAATATAAGACGAAATCATTGTCTTGATCGCCCTATTTACCCTCTCAGCAGGGTTAGCCTGGGGGTGATATGCTGGGTTATACCGACAAGTAGTGCCATATTTGCTCAGCATATTCTTGAATTTTTCGCTAGTGTATTGGGTGCCATTGTCACAGTATACTACTTCACCAAACATTAAGAACACGTCGTTCTCTAAGTGTTTTGTTACTGTCTGTGCAGTCGCCTGTCTTTAAGGGAAAAGCAGGATAAATTTGGTTAGGTAATCAGTTACCACAAGTAAATACCAATTCCGCTTCCAAGAAAATGGAAATGGTCCCATGAGGTCTGTGGAAATTACCTGCCAGGGTTTTGAAGGCACAGGAGTCATTCCCATCAAGCCTACAGGAGCTTTTTGTTCCGGCTTTATAATTTGGAACGTGTGACAATTTTTCACAAAACTGGCGACGTCTCGGATCAGGCTCGGCCAGAAATAATAAAGAGCAATCCTCTTCTTCTTCTTGTTCACCCCCATATGTCCTGCAGTCGGTTCCTCGTGGAATCGTTTGAGAACTGCTACTCTTTGATTCTTCGGTACCACAAGTATCCATTGATTGTCGCCAACTTTCAAGGGGTTTCTCTCAAACACATGCTTGATGAGACGACCTTCAGCAATCCGCCAAATCGGGAACTCTTTCGGCTTATCCGTCATTCTGCGGTTCATATTCTGGTACCAGGGATCCGCTTCCTCAACATTAATGAACACTGCTGCTAGGGCAGGGCTGGAGTCTAGAGAAACCTGATCTATTGCACGTGATAAAGCATCAGCTGCCATGTGTTCTTTCCCTGGTCTATATCCGTCTATATATATGGCTGTATCCGGTAATCATAATTCTGAAGCCGCAGAGCCCATCGAGCTAATCGACCAGAAGGATCTTGCAGACGATGAAGCCACATCAGAGAGTGATGATCCGTGATCACCGTAAATTTAGTGCCTTCGATATAGGGTCTAAACTTTTCGATGGCCCAAATCACTGCTAAACATTCCAACTCTGTTGTGGAGAGTTTTTGTTCGGCCTGCGTTAGGGCTCTGCTAGCATACGCGATAACCTTCTCTCCTTCATCAAGCTCTTGAGACAAAATTGCTCCTAATCCGACGGAGGAGGCATCTGTCTGAACTATAAACGTCCTCGTAAAATCTGGGCATGCCAATACAGGTGCTTCCACCAACTTCGTTTTAATATCTAAGAAGGCGTCTTCTTGTTCCTGACCCCAGCTCAACTTCTGTCCCTTACGCAGAATATACGTTAGTGGCGCCATCCTAGAGGCAAAATCTGGAATAAATCTTCCATCTCTATAAATCTTCCAATTCTGTACCAAGAAGCTAATCCTGTGAACGCCCGAATTTGACGTATTGTCTTCGGGCTGGGGTAGTTAAGGGTACTGGCTACTTTTTCCGGGTCAACTCTTAATCCGTTTCTATCTACTAGGTACCCAAGATACCTTAGTTCCTCTCGAGCGAACTTACATTTTTCTCGATTCAAAGTTAGACCAGCGTTTTTGATAGGTTCCAAGACCTTTTTAAGGGCCTCGATGTGCAAAAAAAAAAAGTCTGGTGTGTCACCACGACATCGTCCAAATAAACAAAAACATACGGTTCCAGTTCAGGCCTAAGCACCTGATCTATCAGTCTTTGCCAAGTTGCGGGTGCGTTATGTTGGCCAAAGGGCATCCTGTTGAATTGGAACAGTCCCCGACCAGGTGCAGTGAACGCTGTATTTTCTTTGCTCTCTTCCGACAGACCAATCTGCCAATACGCTGATTTCAAATCTAGAGTACTTAGATACCTCGCATTTCTCAGGCGATCTAAATAGTGGACAGATAGGGTAAGGGATACGCGTCTTTCTTTCATACCGCATTGAGGCGCCTGAAATCTACACAGAACCTGTATGATTTGTCCGGTTTCCTAACCATCACAACAAGTGATGACCATGGAATGCTACTTTACTCGACGACACCCATCTCATCCAATTGTTGATGCATTTCCCTGAGAACTGCATTTTCTCATTTCTAGTCGGCCTTTGATAAGTTCCCATCCAGGTCCACCCACAATCGTTCGGGAAGCGCCTGAATCTAATAATCCCATCATAGAACGGTCAAAGATTTTCACAAGCAGTACGGCCGCCGATCCTATGAACCAGGTCTGCAAAGTTCGTAGTTCCTAGCACCTGGCTTAAATGTAGCCATCATCTCTTCTTTGACGTCATCAGAATAGATCAGGTTTCTCCACACCCCAACCCTGCTCTAGCAGCAGTGGTAATTAATGGTGAGGAAGCGGATCTCTGGCACCAGAATATGAAGCGCAGAATCACGGATAAGCCGGAAGAGTTCCCGAGCGGAAATTCAGTCGAGACCCTTAGCTTTAGGTCAAGTATGGCGATTACATAGCGGCTTGATCTCATTTTCTCTGATCACCCTGCAGTTATGCAATACATCGCCAAGGAGTCATTGGTGTTGACAACCGTCCCATCAGCGATATTATCTTTGCAATAAATACAGCTAGTGGCTCATTAGCTCACTGCGTACGCCGGATGTTCTCGTTCATCAATATGCGGTCGTAATCAGGGTCCCTGAATGCCTGTTTAAGCCGACTGACTGCCTCACACCAATCAGAAAACCTATGTTGGTTCGTACGGAACCAAAGTAGAGCCGAGCCGATTAAAAGATCTGCCACTCGAAATAACTCTTCTTGGCTGATCCCTCTTGCCAATCTTCGCTGCTCTACTTCTTTCAAAAAAGCACCTAAAAATGGACCCGACGAATCGCCTGAAAATAGCAAACCCCATTTATAAGCCTTTATATCTCTTACTGTAGACTTGGGATCTTCGGTCCGAGGCATAACAGTAGAATCGACTGTGGTAAAGGTTGGTAGTGGTCGGTTTTTTCTCCCACAGTTCCGCAAACAAAAACGTAACCCGATCCCTCTGCCGTTTCTAACGCTCTTATAATTCTGATGGGACATTCAACCGTTCTAAACACGGAGGGTTTCCGGTAGAGCTCATCCCAATCCAGACGGTGACGCTAAATCTCCGGAAGGAGTGTTTCAACGCCTTAAAACCACAAGAGGATGAAGATCCGTAAGATGTGAGTTAAAAGGACCCGCCTGGTTGCCGAAACCAAAGGATTTAAGAAGTAAGCCAAGGTTGCTATAGCTTGGAGCCAGACATGAAAATGTCGATAAGACATCAAAGGCCGACTAGAGATGAGAAAATCTGATGTTAGTGAGATTGTGGTCCCGAATGGTCAAGGATGCTCTGTCGTGAGTGAGGTAACCATACCCTTTAAGTTAGAAAATAGAATAAGGGTAATTGCGACGTTGGTGGCCCCTGATCTCACTATCCCCTTGATCCTAGGAGTAGATTTTTGGAAGTCGATAGGTGTCGTTCCCAATTTAACCTACAATGGTTGGATGTTCAAGGATCCTGCTGATTATGGAAAGTGTCTTGTTGCAAGTTCTCTGGTTTCAGAGGAGTCTCTGACGGTGGTCGAAAGGGAACAGCATCAACAACTTCTCCATCAGTACCTAGATCAGGAAGGACCGAAGATTGGATTTAACAAGAACTACACCCATAAAATCGATACAGAAGACCACCCACCAATAAAACAACGATATTATTCAGTTTCACCTGCAGTTCTCAGGTAAATGCATCAACAATTCGATGAAATAATTGAGATGGGTGTCGTCGAGAAAAGTACCAGTCCGTTCCTGCCAAGAAGTAAACCAAGGTTGCTGTAGCTTTGGGCCAGACATGAAACTGTCGTTAAGACTCTGCCGTCTTAACGGCATATCACGGCTTCATCTCCTGTGGCTTTACCTACCAGATTCCTTGTCGATGTATTACATAACTGCAGGGTGATCAGAGAAAATGAGATTGAGCCGCTATGTAATCGGCATACTTGACCTAAAGGCTAAGGGTCTCGACTGAACTTCCGCTCAAGAGAGCAGAGCCGATGGAGGGCAATCGAGCAGTTGAGATCTGGCTCGACTGTCGGGTCACCCCTAGTGGCGTGAGGAAACAAGAGGAAAGGATTAGAACGGCATGCCAATTAACGGCAAATGGCTTCTCACATCTCTTTAAGCATAACATAGACTTTGTGACTGTTTTAATAATACTATTATATTGTATAATAATAGTCTTGTATTATAAGTAACTTATAATAGTTAACCATACTAACTAAAAACGTAAATACCTGGTTATATTAAATGAGATGGACGTAACGTTCACGAATATTTCCTCACCCGGGGCACCAAATGTTCAATACTGGGGGGCCCATACATGCCTTATGACTGAGAAACCCCGTTCTTTTATATTTAAAAATAAAGAGCCATTCATACTCGTGAACGTGAAATAAGAAGTACGCCATCTCATGTTAATATAGATTTTATTAAGTAATAAATTATATCCCTGAAGGGGGAATTAACGTTAGTATGTTAGTGTGATTTAATTAACTTAATTTATTCAATAGGTTAACAGATGATTTGGTGATCAGCTCTCATAGTATACTCGAAAGAGTGTCTTATCTGAATAGAGGTCGCCTTGAGGTTCCGTGACTTGCTTCTGTGCCGCGCTGTCTCCGTCCAGGTTAGTGAGCAATGCTTCAGATATAGCGAGAGCTACGGCGTGATGCTTCTGTCTTCCTTGGGAGATGTGTAGGCAAATGGGGGAAGGGGAAGCCCCTCGAAGAGCTAAGCAATGGTGAGGTGGGGCTTAATCCTTGCGAAGAGACGTCTGGTGCCGCGTCTGGGACGTTATGCGGCCACCGTCGCTATGGGGGGTGTGATAAATATGAGACCTGGTGCCCCTGAAATATGTATAACAAATAAAGAACCAGAAAATTGAGCCAGGTAAAGGAATCGGAGGTTGTAAATCCGACAATAATAATAAAAATAAATACAAGTTTTTTAAAAACTTTTAAGAATATTAGAGAAGTTCTATTATTTGGAGAGAAGTTCTCAGAATGACATGGTGTTCAGTAAAGACCTACTTGCGCCTTTACTGGCGGAACAGTCTTTTACGGCTGCCCTTTTTTTACTGCGAAGGCATTTTTAAAACGCAGTGTTTTTTTAGAGAATCTGAACTATCTTGAGATATTCGCACTTTAACAAATAAGCTCTAATAAGCTGTGAAATAAACACAAACTAAGCAAGTTATTATATATTTATTTACATTGCAGCAGAAATCATGGAAAGGATAGTACATTTTTTCCCTGAAACTTTTTTAAAACATTTCAGTAAAATAAAAGTCGAGCTAGAACTTTAAAAAAAATAAAAGTATATATAAAAGTTTTAAGAAAAATCTTTTATATAAAAGTTTTTGGAAAAATCTTTTATATAAAAGTTTTTGGAAAACTTTTTAATAATTTTTTTTTTAAAAATCGTTATTTTGTATTTAAAAAAAAAAGTTTTGTTGAAACTATTGAAATGAAACTTACTGCGAAAGGTGAATAACTGTTTCGGTCCATGATTTTGAATAATGAATCTAGTTAGGCAGTATTTGTGTTTAGTTTTTTATTTAGTTGTGATCTATTTAAAGCCCTGCCCTGCCTTTGATGTAATATGGTGGTTCGCAGCAGTGGGGTGTTCCATATGGGGGGCGTTACAATTCACTAATAAACTCGGCGGTCTCCGGTCCCCCACAACTCGGGCATAGGGGATCGATGTTCTTACCAGGTTTAACGAGCTTTGCACTTCCATGCGCTGTGAGGAACTGTAAAACCCAGTAGTCTGGAGGAGGGGTCCATGTCGCTTCTAGTTGCGATCCGACGATGGGAAAGTGCTTTCTCGGAATAGCCCCAATTCGGGTCGTCACGCATCCCCGGTTATTTTCTTCTGTTTCTCCCGAAGTATCCTCTTCCATCTAACTTTGCTGTTATTCTCAATTTGTACATTTTACATACTTCGTTTTTTTTTTTCTGTTTTCAACTGCGTAATAAAATCAGTACAAATATGTCATAAAACAGTGTAAAACTATATTTATATTAATGTTTTCCGTTTGAAACACTTATAACTCGGAATAACGGCGGCCAGGTGGCCGATTTATAGAGGTTTCACTGTAGCAGGCTGACCAGGTTACAATTTCAGTAACTCCAAAACTTAAGAGTTGTTACTCCGTTTCAGTTTTACAAATATACCAAAAACCTTCATTGTAACTCATTGATCGCAGATTCCTAAAATGGAGAAAAAAATAGAGAAATATTAAGTTACAGTATATAAATTTGCAATTCGATTGAAATTATCATGGTTTTCTTGGAAAACCATTTAAAAAATCATATGAGGAAAACAGATTGAGATAATACGGGAGGGAGGTCCGGCGACTTTCCCCAGAATAATTAGAAGATTCGGAACTTTATTGGAAAAACATAGTTTTCTGGGAAAACCATTTATAAAATCATATCTGGAAAACAGATCGAGATAAGGTGCCGTTGGTGGTATTGAACTACAAATTTGATAGAATACTCTCCCTTAATTAATTACTGAAATTTCCTCCTGGCTACGCTACTGATTTGTGTGTCTGTACCAGTGATGCCAAATTGGAGTTTCTTTCCCCCTAGATTTAGGGATTTTTCAGCTTCTGGTTTTTGCTTTCTCTTACCTATAAACGAAATATATATTAAGGGGAAGTATTGCGATCGTGAAAATTTTCGAATTCGAGTTTTCGACGGAAATACACGTTTTAAGGTCCCCTGAGTCCAAATGACCAAGTCTCGCAAAATGGTCTGTGAACAGTCCAGCTCAAAAACGAAAAGTTGTACGATACTGAAATTACATATTTAAGTTTAGCACATGCATGTGATGTTACAGCAACATTTACGTCCAACCGGAAGTGCCACTTTATATAATCGATTTTACACTTTTTTTTTACAATTTTCTCGAAAACGGCCCTAACGATTTTGATGAAACTTGCCTAAATTATTCTTCATAAAGGCCTTCAACTTTTCATTAATGTAGTAAATCACAGAGGAATTGTAGGAAAAAAAGTTATGATGAAAAGAATATTTTATTTGCGCATAGCTTAAAAAGTATGCATTTTACGGTAAATTATGTGTAGCATTGTATGAAAGGTAATTAAATTATATAAAAAAACAATAAAAGAATCATCAAAATCGGACCAGTATTAGCGAAGATACAGCGCGTCGGATTAACCGGAATTATTATAGCTAATTCCGGTAAGTCCGATGAGTATAAACTAGATGGATAATCGAGCGCATCCGAAAGGAGATGGATGTTTTATTGTACTTCAGTGGCAGAAGTGAATGCTGCTTAGTTTATTAAAAGCAGTGTTTATAAATCCAGTATAATTAATAATTGTAAAATGATATTAAAAAGATAATTATTATAGGACGGTAAGGGAAAGTTGTGTGATGCGCGCACCCGCACCAGATTTTTTTTAGAGTTCGAAAATTTCTTGGTTATTATTTTATTTTTTTTAAGGTCCTTTTTCTTTCTCAATCTAAATGTTCACCATTTTTATCTGATTAGAAAAAGATTGGTTTGAATGTTAGGATTTTAGTAACGATTATTGTAAGAAGTAATACACATTTGTTAGCTTCTCCATTTCACACAAGTTAATAATAAATGGAATTAACGGATTTTATAATTATTTTTCTTTTATTTAATAACTTTATATTTTTTTTTGTTGCATTATTAACTTGGTATTTATAGTTTTAACTTTTTATTTGTTTCCTCAATTTAATTGAATTCCTAGCTAACATTATACTTCCAAATATCAAAGATATTTTTATTAGCCTAATATTAAACCTGTAACGAGATAATTTTAACCAATACTTTGCATAAATTTACTATACTGATATTAAAATATTCCATCAATAATGTGATGAAACCTACTTGGCTAATAATTTTGGATCCTTTTTTTTTTTATTTTTATAGTTAACCTTTCATCTCTGATGTATCTTGTTTTGTGTTTTTCAAGTTTGCTTATCAGTAAATTGGCCTTATTTAAGTAATATTAAATTAAAATAATATAACTTTTTTAAATTAAATAAACCTTAAGGTACTAATAATTTATTTTTATCTTTACTAGGGGGTAAAACTTTGGTTACACTAATAGAGAAATAGGAATTAAACATTCAGAGTCAACTGGTGGATTTAGTTGAGATTAAGATAAGTTCAAGGTGAAGATGGTGAACTAAGGGGAAACTATAGGACTGACCTGGCAACCTAAACTGGAATTACTGGTCCAACTTAAAAATACCAGTTTTAGGGAAATCTACTTTTTTAGAATACAACCTCATTATTTGGTATTCATATCGAGTTCATACATTCTTTTTTCTTGGTAATGAAAATATAATACTATTATATGAATATCAGTTAATTATTAACAAAATATGGGTTTACCATTAAATATATTTAATTAACAAAGAAAATGTTTATGAGTCATTTCAAAACCTTCCAATGTTTTTTTTCCTAAAAATTGGTAGAATCTAGAACAAATAATGTATCAATAAGTCTAGGGTTGAGTAGATTTATGAATAAAACAATAATTCTTCGGAAATATAACTGATGGAAAATGCATGATTATACATAAGAAAATTCCATGTTTTTGACTCTAGATGTTATTTTATATCAGAAATTGAATTACATAACAATTTAAAATTTTCATTCTTTACTTTAAATGCTATTTGAACCAAATAGAAACCAGGCTAATCAATTCCCAATGAAAAAAAAAATTGAGTAAATTTTATTCTTGATGTGTAATATAAAACCCATAAAAAGCATCCGGTCTGTTCCTTTATCAAACTGTCGCTGATAAAAATAAAAGATTTCATAAAAGCTTTATTTAAAAAAAATCATTTGTAAGAAAAAATGTAGTTATTCATGAGAGCCGAAAAACCAGTGTTTTATTCAAAACACTGTATTATAAAAACTATTGGTTTGCCTGTATTCACGAGCATTTTTAGCTTTGTTCTAGTTGTCAATAACATATATAAAAATGTTCAGTATGAGTTAGAGTTTATGAAAAATAAAAAAAGATTCAATTTAACCTAATGACACAGCACTAATATTAAGATTAATCAATTATTAGTTACATTTACCTAAATTTTGAACTCCAACACAACACAGATAATGTAATTAAGCCATTTTACCTGCATTAACAGCACATACACACCTGCCTGAACCAGTAAGGAATTGAAATAAATAAATCATTCAATATCTTAGTATAGGGATTAGGTAAAATGAGACCATAATTCCTGCCATAGAATTTTTTGTGCCCATTAAGACTTCTAAGAGTGACAAAAACTACCTCCCTCAAAAATATCAGAACATTTGCCACTTTTAGGATGAAATACTGCAGGGTCCTATGGCATGCATGTTGCTAAATGGGCAACAAATGTTACCAACACAGAAAGCCTCCTAAATGAATTTCTTTCCTTTGATTTAGGGATGAGGTAATTTTGTAATTACTGAAACCTTTGCCATCTTCTGGAAAAATCCATCTTTCTGGAATATGAATCACCCATGACAGAAAATTGAAAAAAAAAAAAAAAAAATGCGCAGACTGTAACAATAAAAAAGTGCCAACAGCAATTTTTATTGTCCACTAAGTCCTGACATTTGCCTTTAAGGTAGCATTGCAGCATACTATATTTATGATTCCTATTTTTTTTTTTTTAATTTCTTTTATATATAGTTTTGTTGCAATGCATTTTTTTATAAATAAAATTATAATTCTTTATATTATATGTAATTTTGCTAATTATAAATAGGAGCATATTTGTTTTAAATATGTATTTTGTGTAAATTCGAGAATTGGTTCTATTACATTTTATTAAATATCTGAGTTCACTTTTTTTTAGTTTATTTTATTTATTCAAAACAAATTTTCTGGTGTTGCGGCCATAGCACACAAGAGATAATGGGCATTTTCCATTCTTTGTGCCAGGGCAGCGACATACATTTTTTCTGTGTATAAAAGAAATACATAAAATGAATTTCTTGTAATTATTTTTTCCTTAAACCAAAATACATATAAGAAATAAAATAAAATGCAATGCACACAGGAAACTGGGTATAGGTTAACAATTAAAGGAAGAACCTTCTAGCACATGCCAATTATTGTTATTTTTGTAACAGAATAATAATAGATTTAGAAATTAGTGCACCGATTGAAAGAATGTAAAACCAAAATGCAGAATGCAAATGTAGAATGTAAAATCAAAATGATTTTAAAAAATAATTTATTTTAGACAAAGCACTGTCCCAAGTATGTTTAATGAGAATTTCTCCTGGCACAAGATTCTTCCTTAAGTTGTTTGCCTTTACATCAGTAATAAAATACCAAACATGCACATGACAACCAATAATGAAAAGGCATATTAACAAAGATTTCACAAACTTAAGCAGGCTGAGAGGACTTATTTAGACCACAGCCAATCTTTACCCATTTAAGAAAAATTCTTGGTGGTCCTGAGAACCAAGCCCATGTTCATAAAAAGTGATGCTATACTATATCAATGGCTTCATTATTCTGTATATCAATTAGTGAATGCGCCCTCCTATAAAGCAAACTACCCACATGTGACCTCAGATTAAAACATTAAAAAACAAATTAATTTAGAAACTGCAAATGAATAGACTATGAGTAATAAGGAAAAATAAGGTAGACAAAAAAGATAAGAAAACATATATGTATATATATACATAATTTTTATTAATTCCAGTTTTTTTAATTAATGTACGAACCAATCATTTGCTTACGCCAAAAGATATGACGCAATAATTCCACGGAGAAAAATGTTCACTTTTTTTTTTAATACAAACAACACTTTTTAGCGTCCAAATTGATTTTCACTTCACAGACTTCTTGAGTCTCCAACACTTTCACAATTGTACAAACACTATCAATAACTGTCTTGTGATCTTGGCTAAAGTCAGTCGTATCACTATATATATAATATATATAACCTGTTTTACGTAACCGATTTATACAACTATATATATATATGTATGTATATATATCTTACCCCTCCCTTTGTCTCTCATGGTATAGAGAGTGTACCCCATTTGCGAAAACAATTTTTTTTTTTATTTTTTTTTTTTTTTTTAAATTTACATCACGAAATAGTTTTAATATGTAATATCCAATACAGACAGACAATAATTAATAAAATTGATAATACGAAACACTAATAATTATATAATATATAATATAAAAATGTATAACTAGGAATTAGGAACCTCAATAGATTGTAGTCAGAACTATTTTCTTAATATAAAAAACAATAAATAAAAAAACTTCCTTAAAATCTTACAAAAATAGTCTTTATATATTTAGGAGATTACACATTCTTATTTTCTCCTTATTACCTGTTGAGGTTCCCACCCCGATAGTGGATCACTTAGTGATTTACAATATCGATAATTTTCAGTTTTTTTTTTTTTTTTCTTTTTTTCAAGGCAATTCAAATTAATTGCTAAAAGTAAAAAAAAAAATACAGAATTTTAATTACATCCACACATTTCATTTAATAAATTTACATAATTTCATACATGTACTCTCCCTTTAAATGCATGCATGCATACATATAAAGTTCCATACTTCAATGGTAATGAGGTACGAAAGCCATATGTATGACAACCATGTTCACTGTTTCATTTAAATAAATTAACCTCATTGCAATTATGAACTAAAAAGGTAAGTTGTGTACATGTCCCTGCATGGGGAATCCTTTTCACATAACGGATTACTTACGAGTAAAACAAAAAAATAAACGATTTAAATTATTTATATATAATATATATAAAAGTCGATCTGCGTAGTCTTTCTATAGGAATTCGAATCTGGTTTGCGTATATAATACATGTATTTTCGTACATAATGAAGCTTCTGCACCAAATTAATTTATAGTTATCAGTTTTTTGGGACACGGCACTCTCTCTTCCTCACTCGCGCATTTATATATATATATTTATATATAGATGTAATTATCTTAAAGGGATAGTCCATTTTGAAGAACAGGAGGTGTCCCAGAAGTATTCAACCTATCAGATGGCATAAGTTCACTAGGTCTGCCTGGTCTGTAACACATACAAAATTATTTATCATAAAAACAATATAATAGATAACTGTGAGGGGGGGGGGGGGAAATGTATATATTACTATAATGTAATACAAAAAATAATTTGTTTGACATCTTTAAGTAATAAGTTTATATAAGCCCATTTTGTTAATATTTAATTTCTCGAAAACAGAAAACATAAGACGGATTCTCCAAAATATTATTGAGGAATGGTTATACTTAGATGCTTAATGATACCACTTAAAATTATTTATATCTGGACTTCGAGCACTTATGTATTCCAACTAGGACAGAAAAGGTGGATTATTATCCTACAGGTTACCAACCTATTCTAACCATAGTGTGAAGGTTGACATTTATTTTATGGATCTCCACAAAATAAAAATCAACTCACACAAGCCGGGTTCGAACCGGCACTGCTTCTATCTCAGGAAGAGTACCGGAGTGTTGTTCACCACGGCCTCCTAAAAACTATTTAACAAACTATAAATTTATTATTTGTCAATCATAGAATTGTTAAGAAAATACCTTTCTTATAAACAAGGAAAAACGTGTTTAGAAATAAATACTTAAAATTATTTACAATGATCCACACTAATTTCAAAGGAAAAAAAGTAAATGAAAGGAGAAAAATTTAATAAAAAACAAAACAAAAATATCAGGCTAAGAAATTATCTTGATTATAAATTTACAGACAATCATAATTTCAAATAACTAGTTGACAGAAAAAAAAAAACTATTAGTAGAATTTATGCATCATTATTCTTTAGTATTTTTGGAATTTAAATAGAGTAAATTAAAAGCAATCATCTCTGTTGTGTTCTTATTTAACTACCTGATAATTCAAATACCAATGATTTAATTTAATTTTTTTTTAACCGAACAATAGTGTATTTTGTTTGTTGCCTTACTGATTTTTTTTGTGATTTACGAGGGTGGTCTGAAAAGTTTCCGACCTAACAAAAATACAAGACATTTTTTCTGAATTTTTATTTTTTTATTTTTCAACATTGTCTCCTTGTAACTCTACACATTTCTCCCAGCGATACTCCCACCTCTGTAACCCGTCCAAAAAGTAGTCGGCGTTTTTCTCTGAAAAATAATTGTTCACAAAGGTGATTGCCTCTTCATTTGACAAAAATCTCTGTCCTCCGAACGTAATTTTTAGATGAGGGAACAAAAAGAAGTCGCTTGGGGCTAGATCTGGTGAGTAAGGCGGATGGTCAAGCAGTTCAAACCATAATTCGTGGATTTTCACCATTGCAAAAGCTTAGGTGTGAGACGGTGCTTCTTCTTGGTGAAACAGGATTTTCTTTTTCTGCAAATGTGGCCATTTGTCCGCAAGTTCTGCCTTCAGCTTGTCAAGTAATGATGCGTAGTATGCTCCTGTAATGTTTTTTCCTTTTTGAAGATAATCGATTAAAATAACTCCACGACTATCCCAAAAAATGCCATCACTTTCCCGGCCGAGAAAACAGTTTTTGCTTTCTTTGGAGCTGGTTCCCCCTTTGCAGTATACTGTTTGGACTGCATTTTTGTTTCGGGCGTATAATGGTGTATCTAAGTTTCATCTGCAGTAATTAAACAGTGCCGAAACTCGGATTTATTGCGCTTAAACTGCGCTAACAGAGCGTTGGAAATTTTTATTTTAACACATTTTTGTTCTAACATAGCAAACGTGCGGACAGCTTTCTCATATCTAAATGTTGATTTAATATGTAACAAACACGTTCTTTTGACATGTTCATAACCTCTGCTATCTCTCTCACGACGTCTAGCACCATTTGGTGAACTTTGGCGATGCTTTCGTCGGTAGTTGCAGTTTTTGGATGTCCCAAACCTTCATCGTCTCCCAAGCTCTTACGGCCACGTTTAAATTCAGCTGCCCAAAATTTCACTGTGGTAAATGATGGTACAGAGTCCCCATACACAGAATACAACTCATCTTTGATTTGCGTAGGCGTATAGCTTTTCAAAAACAAATATTTAATGACAGCTCAATACTTGATTTTATCCATTTTCACAAAAACACTCACATCAACCCACTCAAACGACTGCTACATAAAAACTGCGCGTCCAAAATGGCTGAAACTTTGGTGAGTAACTGATTTTTTTTGTGATTTACGAGGGTGGTCTGAAAAGTACAGATGAACAACGAAATTTACTTGCTTTTATTTATGAATGCTGCCATCTTCAAGTTGCGGTTGGAAACTTTTCAAACCACCTTCGTATTTTAAACTTAAAAAATGTATTTAATTTTACAAAACATCAATAAATTTTGATAAAAAGTACCATTTTGAAGCTTTAAGCAAAACATTTTTACCATATTTTTACTTTATCTTTAATAAGACTTATCTGTAATAAGAAATTCAAATGTCAAATGATTGATCTACTTCAGAAATTGAACTTGTTTGTACTTAGTGAAAGAGGACTTGAACTGAATAATGAGGCCATATTAAAAATCAATTGTATTTAAAAAAGTAAAATAAAATTAGAGTAATTTGTTTTATTTACTTATTATTTATTATCGCATATAATCTTATTATTCTACAATTAATATCACTTAGATTCTAATAAATAAAATTAGGTAGTAAATTACCGATTGGCAATCCCAGCTGCTGCCTCTCGTCAAGATCAAGATGATTCATCATCCGTATCGTCTTGTTCTGAAAGGGATACAAAAAATGGGGATAAAGATGCAACCGCAACACCTTTACCCTCTGCTTCATATTGTGTATCTACACATGATTTCCACTTCATAAAAGCTTCATGAGAAATTATACCGTTTTCCCATAGAGATTGGAATATTTCCATCAATAATCCTAAAAAAAAAAGAAGAAAAATATACAAAATTTTTTATGCAATTTTAATTTTTTTGTAAAGATGGAATAATTAAGTGTTCCAAATGAAGGGGAGTCAGGACTTACGTGTACTAAATTGTTGGAAAAAAATTCTTTTGTTCAAGCTACCACAAAAGGGTTTGCTGCAAATAGACAGCTTTGTAGCTTGGACGAAAGATTTGTTTAACCTAAAATATTTAAGTCAAAGCTCCCCTATAAATTAATTTTTGGAATTTAGTTGTGAAACTTGGTGGGACAAAACTGTGCAGCCTAAAGTTTCCTTTGAGCTCATATTGAACCCTCTTTCTTCTGTACCTCTTATACATAAAGCTCAGGAATTTTCAATAGAATGGGGTATTATTTTATGATGGACTCTTAAAGGAAATAAAATTCTAAACCAATGTATATTGGTGAAAATGTCGATTCGACTTTGACACTTAATAGGCGCAAATCTTAAACAAAAAAAAAAAAAATAATAAAAAAAAAAAAAGGAAAAAGTAATAAATCAGATTTTCTCAGACAAATTTTCATTTTAATCCAAAAGAAAGCCTTTTGCCAAAAATTCTCAACAAACTTTGCAGATAATTAAATTACTAAAATAAAGTAACTGAGATAATGCTGTTAAAACATAAGCCCCAAGTGTCATTTTACTCAAAATATTGGGGGTAGAATTCTTAAGTGTGGTATATGCAAGATGACCATGTTTTACAGTCCGTGCCATTCGCACCAGAAAGCAAAGGAATCCACAAAACACATTGCTTTTCTTTTGTTAATCCTCGATATAATTGTCGTGCTTTTCTTAAATTGGTGCAATGAGTGGCGATGACAGATCTCGGAAAAAGAAACGGTGATCACACACTATACTTGAGAATTTTGTCCCGACCTTTTCAGCAAAACAGAATTATTATCTCAGTTCATACTTAATTAATGTAGGGAGGATTTGTATATGATCAATCGGATATATTTACATATGAGTTGATTTTAAATGTTTATTGTGGAGGTATTTTTGATAAAAGAAAAAACCTGATTTTCATCGAAATAAGATCGCTTTAGAATTTGATTTCCTAAAGAATCCATAGTAAAATTATACTCTATTCTATTGAAAATTTGAGTTATGTGCGCTGGAGAGATACAAGAAAAATAAAGGGGGTTGAATATCAGCTCAAAGAAAGTTTGGGCGACACAATTGTGCCCTAGCAAGTTTCATCCCTACATACCAAAAATTGAAGATTTAATGTGGGTATCAATCTAGTCTTGAACATCCTACACATATTTTATGAGGAATTTTTTTTTTTTTTTTTCATAACCTTCAATAAATTGGAATTAGATAAATGCTACCTACAACAAAATAGTGGAACCCTAAGAATAAAACAATACTTTTATTTTAAGCAAACTCATTGTCATGCCCATAAATAAAGTGTCAAATTGTTAGTCACATTGTTGTCACCCATGTTGTGTTGTCACCACAAATTGTTAGTCACCCACGTTTATAGAAAATATGACACGAAAAAATTTTAATTTCAATAAAACAAGGTTTTTAAATTCGCAATTTTTCAAAAATGTATAAAATACTATTTTAAATCTTACAAAAGACATAACTGAGAGAAGTTTTAAATCTTACAAAAGACATAACTGAGAGAAGGACTTTATAAAACGGCAATGTATTCTGCACTTAAAGAAATATATTTTAAGCACCAAATGTTCTAAAAATTTAAGGATAAGCAGATTGTTTAGGATGAAAAAATTAAAATACCAAAATACCTTTTGGCACAAAACTTTTGAAGAAACAAATTAAAAAAATTCTCTCACAATACTCTTAATCAAACATAATCTATGACTGACTAAACATGATCAAAACAGAGCTCCTCCACTGGCTGAGAGGAGAAAGTCTTTTGAGGCAGAACGCTCAGTGAATGCTACTTTTGCTTCAAAATATGGGTTTTAATACTAAATTTTAATAGGATACTTATTAATAATATTAATTATATGGTACATTTCAATGTGAAAAATAATTGCATTATCAATAACTCATACTCATTTTCTGAAAAAGTGGAGAATAAGACTTTTGTAGGTAAGATCTTCAAATAACTAACCATATCACTAATATATTATATCAGTTACTACTAAATAACAGTGTAAACTTGGAAAGTATTTTAATTACCCTGGGGGGACATCATTTGTACAACTACTAAGTTCTGTATTCCATGTAAACATGCCAGTTCTCTTTTCTCATTGGCATCAACATACCTCTTGATAAGTTTCTCATGTTTCATTAGATTTGATGAATTAAGATGATAATCATTTTCTAAAAGAACAGAAAAAAATACAATAATTTATAAAAAAGTATAAATAAAAAATGACTCCGAATGGCATGGCATAATTTAAATATTAAAATACAACAGCTTATGCTGACAATGTATAACAAGACAGATTACATCATAAATTGGATTTTTTAAAATATTTATTATAAACGGAGAAAAATACTAAGAAAAAAAATCTGGTGAGCACATTACAGAACTTCTCTCTTTTTGAAATAAATGTTAAATGTTTATAGAAGGTTTCCATGGAAATTTCATTTTAATATGGAAACATTTAGTTTCCATTAAATAATAAAACAACCGAAATAATTATCTACAACAATCACTTAAGTTTATGCGTTTATTGCCACCCTCCATAATAACTCAATAATTCAATAATTTTGTAAGTTAGATAAGATTTTCTTCTAAAATCTTTAGCTTTCTCATGGTATATTATACATCTAGATTACAAATCTCTTATTTCCGGAAATTTATTTTTTCAACCTGGGAAAATATTTCTCTTTTAGTTAATTATTAAATTATTTCATAGTTTAGATTTATCCATTTTTTTATTACTAATAACAATGAGAAACAGTTATTATTTCAAATAAACAAAATTAAACGATACTTCAGAATTTTGAAAATTTGGCATTTCAGCCATGTCCGACTATTTCAACGAGGATAAGACCTAGCAGATATTAAAGAACATTTAATTATACATTGACATAACAGTTGATCAAAATCGTTAAAGCCTTTTTTCGAAAAAATTGTAAAAATCGATGATATAAATTGGCTCTGCTGGTAAATCGATTTTGACGAAAAAGTTGCTTTGAAATCCCAAGCATATATTTTTGAACCAACTATTTTTGAAATAAGAACCTTTAAAAGGACATCTAAACTCTCCATAGCTAGTTTTATTTTAAGTATTACAATATATATAAATATACAATATACAAAATAAATTTTCTTTGTGAGATTTGGTTATTTGGATTCAGGAGACCTTAAAACATATGTTTTTTTCTGTTGGAAATTCGGATTCAAAATTTTTCCCAATCGCAATACTTTCCCTTGCTACATATTTCATAAATAGATAAGTGAAAGTAAAAAACTGAAACTTTTTTAAGTTCAAACATAAATAAAATCATTGAAACAATAGTGGATCTTAAATCTAATACAAAAATATAAGGTATCCATTAATAACAGAACATAAATCAAGTATTTTTGAAACATTAAGAAATTTCAATTCATCAACGACTATACAATTTTTAGTGGATTAGTCTGTTTAAATTTGGAAAACTGATCGGGTTTTTAGAGTGACTACTGAAGGATACTGGCAAAAATCTCTGAGCTTAAAAAAATAAATAATTCAAAAACGTTATACTATATATAAAACATTATACTATATATAAAACATTATACTATATATATATATATATATATATATATATATATATATATATATATATAGTATAAGAGATGATATATATATAGCATCTAGTAAAAGTAACAAATGTGAATAATCATAAGCACAGCTTTTTTTAGTATGAAATCTAATAAACTACAACATTACATTATGTTAAATTTTATAAAATAAACAAAATATAGAAATGTGGACTCACTTATATTTGCTTTAATGACTGCTCTAGTCAAAGCCCTAATAAAATCAGTACCTGTAGTTCTATTTCCAACATTTGCCTAAAATAAAAAAATTATAAGATTATTTTCAAAAACAATAAATAGAACTATGATAGAGATTGGATCAAACTTGATGACATATTTTTGATCAATGACCAACAACGAGTGAACAATTTCAAGCTATCCACATTACCTTTATCCAATCACAAATTTGATCGAAGATTTTGTCATTGTTATCAGACTTGAGTAGGTTAAGAAGCTTTTCTTCAACTTGATCCATAGGTAGAGATTCTCCTGTTTCAACTTCACCCTCTCCTATCAGGAAGCCACATTTCTGTAAAAAATAAATAGCTTTATAATTTTTTTTTTATTTACAAAATAACCATAATAAAAAAGAAAAAAAGTAAAGTAAATAAAAGTTTAACCCTTTAACTGCTAACGATGATATATGCCGACGCAAGGGAATGTACCCCGCTTGCTAATGACAATATATGCCGACGTGCCTCACTCTCCCTCAGTGCTGATGACTATACATATATACGGCATACTGTCACACTGGTTTTCTCTCCATTTGCTAATGCCGAGTATAGGCAGGTCTGCTTTATTCTACTGGTTTCCTAGTGAAATAGAGCCTTTCTTGTGGAATTCATGAACAGTTTGTTTGCTACCTGCTCCAGTCAGGCAACCATTCTCTTTCTTATTTTTGCGCTCTGTGTGAAACAATCTTCAGTTCAACAGCCTTTAGCCTTCATTTAGTTTCTAAAGTTTTATTTAGTAGTCAGGGAAATGGAGAAACAGTGGTCTAGTGCTGCCGAAAGTGGTGATGAATTCTTGCCTTCAAATTCTGAATGGGGTGAGAGTGAAAGAACATATATAGACACTTTGATTCCTTCTAAATCATCAGCTCCATCTTCAATTCTCAGGTACACGGAGAGTGGGACATTCTTCAAGTATATTACATATACCAACAGATGGATCTGTAAGTTCGTCTGAAGATGAAGAAGAATCTCCTCAAAAGAGGGATAAGAAATTTGATTGGAAAAAGAAGGATTTAGACCCGAAAATTAACCCATTTTTTGGCCAAGATAAAGCCAGTAACCAAAGGAATATTCATCAAAATATAACTATTTTGGAATTTTTCCAAATATTTTTTTCTCTAGACGTTATTAAGTATATCGCTGAAGAAACAAATAATTTTTCCATGTTTATCAAATTCAATAAAAGAATTTTCAATTCATTCTTGATTGCAGAAGTGGAAAGTCATTGGTGAGAGTGAAATGATGTTTCTTTTGAAACATGATGTTTCTTTCAAAATATAACTATTTTGGAATTTTTCCAAATATTTTTTTCTCTAGACGTTATTAAGTATATCGCTGAAGAAACAAATAATTTTTCCATGTTTATCAAATTCAATAAAAGAATTTTCAATTCATTCTCGATTGCAGAAGTGGAAAGTCATTGGTGAGAGTGAAATGATGTTTCTTTTGGCTGTTACTCTATTGATGCCACACAACATGAAGAAATCATACAGCAATTATTGGTCCAAAGATCCTTATTACATTCACCAATTTTTGAACAAATAATTTCTAGAGACAGATATTTTATATTAGGAATGCTGCATTTTTCAGACAACAATAGCAACCGAACCAGGGAAGGAGATAGGCTGTTCAAAATAAGGCCATTCGTTGATATGATTATAAAAGCCTTAAAAAAAAATCATTTTCTCCATTCAAAAGTGGTCAGATCGACGGGAGGTTTGGATGTTATCCAATGCACACAATGCGGATATCATTCCAACAGGAAAAAAACGGCTACAAAACTGGTAAAATGATAAAAAACAAAACAAAATGTTTAGTGTAATATAATAAAGATATCGGAGGCTGTGGATATGATTTCAAGTTCAATAGAATCCATCAGAAAAACTATATATGGAAAAAATAATAATAATACGGAAGAAATTATTTCTTCATATACTATACTTGTCTTTATTGAATGCTCACACACTGCACAAGATTGTGACTGGACACATATTGATAATGTGCAAGATCCATTTATCCCTAATAACAGAAATTTTGAAAAAATTCCATATGGAAAGAAAGAAATCAGGAGGAAGAAGATCAAATGAAGATTTCCCTCAACGACTAAAAGAGACATTTTCCCAGCCTCGCCGTTTCCGACGGGATGTCAAAAAGAAACATACTGAAGATGTGCCACTCGTTCAAAGAAAAAAATTCAATGCAATACAAAAGTTGAATACCGACATTGCAATGTTGGTCTTTGTATAGACAAATGTTTTGAAGAATTTCATACAAAATTAAGTTATTAAAGGAGAAGTTTTGTTATAAAAATAAAGATTTAACTCCGGCCAGTGTCTGCAAACAACCTGAATCAAAAAGGAGAATGGAAATAATGAAATACACTAACAGATAGAAATAAAGAGGCATAATGAAGGATAGAACGCAGGTATGCAGTATGTAGCACAGGCTGGTAGCCGTCCCACTTAGTGCTGTGATAGATGTAAAGCTCTTCACTCACCGCAGTTAAAGGATCAAGAGAAGAAAATGAAGTGTGCATCATGAGTTAATACTTACTGATAGATTTAGCACATTTTTACAAAAACTATTAAGTTTTAAACAACTTTTATTTAAAGGTTTCATTGAAGTAAATAATTATTAGAACTACTTACAATAGCTATTAGAAAATCTTTAAATTTTTAACAAAATACTGGTTTTCAGAGCTTCTGCTTCCCAAAATGTACAATCATCATTTACAGCCAATAACTAACCAGCCAATAACTAACCTTATTATGAACAGTAAATAATTAGTTGTTATAAAATACTTTAGGCAAAAACAAATTACCTTATTAAAGCCTACTGCTTTAAAATTAACTTTCTATGACCTTTAAAAAGATAAAACTATAACATCAAAATATAGATCATGATCGTCTGACAAAACTAATTCTTTTTTCATATTCATCATTAATTGTAAACTCTATTTACAATAACATTGAAATTATAACTTTTTTGTTTAATAGTGCTATTTTTTTTTTTTTTTACTGGAACACTAACACTATTGAAGCACCTTATTACAAAAATCTTGTCGGTTCCTGGCATGGAAAAATGTAAAATTAATTAATGTTGATATACTGGTAGAACCATTTTCCATAAATACTTAAAATAACAAAATGAAAGTGCAATAATATCAAATTTCGACAGAACTATTACTATAAATGCAACAATAAAAGAAAACAATTAAGGGACTAAAATTATTTTAAATTAAGTGCCAGACTTTTCTAAAACTTCTTGGACAATTGGACTATACTTACATTATTTTTTATAAAATTATCAACATCAGTTTCAGGAAAGAAATCAGTGAACTGCACTTTGGAAGATTCCCATTGCTGCTTGATAAAATATGGCCCCTATCAACAAAAAAACATATATTCATAGTGAATATAAAACATTAAAAGATTAATTACTATCATATCAGAGAATAATCAGAGGAACATCCAAATCAGTTTCATCCTTAAGATGAAATCATAGAGAAGATTAGACTATCATCATAATAAGGTATAAAAAAAAGAAAATAAAGTCTGAGAATTTAGAATAAAAAAAAATTGTTTGAAAAAATCATCATATAAATTAATAAAAAACAACAAAACTGTACCTTCTCTTTAGTTAACTGTTTAAAGATTTCAGCCAATGTTCTAGTCAGATGAGTTGTATTAACGGTTTCACATGCAGCTTTCAGGTCCGCGAAGGTATATACACTTTTCACTAAAATTGGTACTGAAATTGTGTAAAAATAAATTAGAACTGAAATATCAAAGGGAGATGAATAAGTAAAAACAATAATTTTTTTAATCAATTTTGTTGAAATATAATACAATTGCAAAAGATTTAGGATGGAATTGATAGGAGTTTTATTAATGAACCATTCTTTCCACCAATGTTTCTTAACCCTATAACAATTTATTTTTGAAACATTTCAAATTAGATCAGCACCTTGTTCGACATATAAACAAGTTTTCTCAAAAAATCACATGCAAGTAAAGCCACTAAAGAAACCCTATAATATCCACTAAAAAATAATAAAAATATGAAGCAAGATTAAATCATGCAATGAAATAGCTCAAAATATGTAATTATGTTGTTACAATGGTATCAGTCATTTAGAAAAATTGAATTTTTCAGAAGAAACAAAAAACTAAATAAACAAAAAAAAAAGCCATAAAAGGACAATAGTAATATTATTTTTTAATGAAATACATATTTAATATACATACGTTGACTCTAATTTTATAAGTTTATTGATACATATGATTATTAAGTTCACATTTCAAATAAAAAAATAAAGTAAACCTAAAGTTGTTTAACAAAAATGTTCCTACAAATACAGTGTAAGGAGAAAAAAATAGTTTTAATTAAAAAGATCTGGGAAATTTCTTCTTGATTAATTGTGTATTCTAATTTAGTGTGTAAGTAATATAGTATAACTTCTATATAACGAACCTCTATGGAGAAAATGGTTTTGTTTATTTTACGGTGGTGTCCATTAAGGAGTAAATTTAAGAATAACACAAAAATGAAATTATTTATTTTATTTTTAACATAAACTTTTCATGTCAATAAAAATTGAAATGATCTGAATTTATTCGTACTCCCACTTCATGAGTCTTTAAACATTACCCTATTGTATGCCTTCCTTCTTTCTATCTGACACAATTAAACCATTCCTTAACTGTTCAATTAATAACTTCAAACAAAACAGCAAAGTCGACAAAAAAAAGTTGAACTTATGTGGACACAACATAAATTTCCTTTTATAATTTTTAATTATGTCAGACATTTAGATTTCACAGCTTTCGCTAAATTACAAATTGATCTCGCTCCTTTGTGATCGTTTATTACTTCCACCTTTTCTTTTAATGAAAGAGAATATCTTAAAACAAATTGGTTTGTATATTGAACATACACTGAATGCTAGTTGGCACACTGACTGAATGTCTGTTTGTTAGTGATGTCAATGATTCCTGAGGGGGTTTTCACATGGTAAGATAAATATCAGAGTCGAGCCCGACTTCGCTTTAGTTTATGCAGAAAGTATTCTTTCCATTCACACGGTCCAATAGTTATCGGAGTCAGATTCTGCATTCCTTGCAGTCTAACGACCCCTCGATGCATCAGATGTCTGATTTATAGGACCGTGTAAAAGCGCCCTAATGGGCTGGGATAGTAGAATGGGATTCTGAGATAATGAAGGAGAAATTCCGAAACAAAACAATGGAGAATCATTGGAGTTCCATATGCAAATTCCAAGAATGGATGATTAACCTAATTGTAATAAAAATATCTGATGTGGACAACACATGACTTCTTACTTCCTTGTACGCATATTAAACTATAAATCGGTGGCTCAAAAAGTGATCCTGAATTTGGTTACTAGTTTCCGAAGATTACAGAATCTCAAAAATGACACAGAATCACACACATTAGCTCTTGTTTCTGGAGATCTCATTCCGTAATTATATGTCATTTTCTTTCAGTAGGAAAAAAGTTCCGAAAAGATTTTTTCGTGCACCGTGACAACATTAGAACTGTATTAGATAAAGCATTGAAAAAATGTTTTCGACATTTCAAGTGGAAGAACCCGCTTAACTTATATCTTATTCTCATGCAGACTTGTTCAGCTCACAAATGGGGAGGAAAACAATTATTTGACTCAATTTTAAC
The DNA here is from genome assembly GCA_948150685.1 of Rhaphigaster nebulosa. Classification (NCBI taxonomy): domain Eukaryota; kingdom Metazoa; phylum Arthropoda; class Insecta; order Hemiptera; family Pentatomidae; genus Rhaphigaster; species Rhaphigaster nebulosa. The sequence continues at coordinate 71,846,873 of OX411308.1, forward strand.
ACTTCAAACAAGTAATAAAAATATTTAATTAGAGTGGAAAAAAAAAATCGTGTTTGTTACCTTTATTACCGAATCATTTGATCTCTGTATTTAATTTTTTATGTAAGTTTATTATGACCTTCAAGTAAAGTACCCCTTTTGGCTCATCAATTTTAACCAAAATGTAGTATATTATTTATATTGATATAAAAGTCCTATTCAACAAATTTGAGATGTTTTACATTACATTTTAATATAATTTTTGATAAAAGTTTATTATGACCTTTAAGTAAAGTACCACTTCCGGTTTCCCAATTTAGACCAAAATCTAGTATGTTATTTATATTAATACATAAGTTTTAGATGCCAAATTTGAGAATTCTGCATTATACTGTATTATAATTTTTTATGAAAATCTGTTATTATCTTAAAGTAAAGTAATACTTCCGGTTATCCCATTTTAACCAAAATCTAGTATGTTATTCATATTAATATATAATTCTTAATCATCAAAGTTAAAAAGTTTATCTTAGCAAAAATAACGGGTACAATAAAACCATTATCAATCACATTAAAAAAACACACTACAAAAAAAGAGAATTAATGGAATCTATATAACAACCCCCGAAGACAGGCCCATCCCGAAACATTATGTCTTGATTCCATTTTACTCAGGAGTTAAATTAATACATCACGCTGAAAACCACCCGCAACAGAAAAAACAATTACTAACCAGAATTACTGGACAAACCCGACCCCTAAACCGTTTACCTATAAACACCCCACCTTTCTTCCATTACTAGTTCAGTGAGAGAACAAACTTTCCTATTTGATATAATCTACTTAAAACTTGCTAAATACCAACATGTATTTGATTTCTTGTCTGAATTAAATTCATAAATGTTTTATAATACTAATTCATATAACATTTAATTTAATAATATATAATATAATATATATTAATAATATATATTAATAATATATATAATGCATAATAATACCAAACTGCATTTTGAATTGATTATTTTTGAATTTTAAGAACTGAAGATGAATGTATAAACTGCATTTTGAATTGATTATTTTTGAATTTTTAGAACTGAAAAATATATAACTTTCAAAACTAGTTTTCAATTAAAATAAAATTATAGAAGGGGCAAATAATTTATCAATCCCTGACAAAATAAATAAGCCTTGCTTATTGGTGTCTTTGTCTTTGATCGCACCCCGTTCCCCCTCCTTCCAACTTCTTCCTTAATTTATATCTATGGTCAACCAAACTTAATCCAATTTGTATGTATATAGGATGTATGTATGTAGTAATGCACATACATATTTTGGAACTTTTTTTCATTAAAGAGGAGTGACAAGTGCTGATAGGGAATAAAATTGGTGTCCGCGCCCAGATTGGAGGAATTGAATGCATAAAATTTGTACCTTGTTGACCGGGATCTTAATAAAATTGTCTGTTTAGAGGAGACTCCATTATAAAGAGGTGAATGATTAGAGAAGTTTCACAGTATATTCTAAATATGTGTGAACAATATATATAAAGTTAAATTAGCATCATTCTTAACTTAACGGTAGAATTAACAAATGTGATTAAAGTTTTTATACTTTCGATTATTAATAAACATTCCTATTCCTAGTCCAAAGAAAGTAACTATTACTTAATTACTTGTTGAATAATATATAAAACATTCCTTTAAGGAACATATTGAATATTTATGTTATTAAAGCACAGTGAGTTATCTACTCTTCAAAACCAAGAAATTAAAAATATGCATCAAGCAAAATGTTTTCTAGGGGATTAAGTTCATTGAAATAAAGAAACCGTAAATACCTAATAATTCTGCTAGGTAGATCCAGAATAGAGGGAGATCTATCATGAAATCCTCTCCAGATTCAATAATAATAAGTAACCTGGGAAAAAGCAAAGCAAATTATTAAAATAAGATTATTTAGGCTCATTTAAAATTCAATAGAAAAGAATAGCTAAAAAATGACTTTTACTTACTCCTTTGTGACATCAGAGGCAGAGACTATATTTCTCGACAACAGATCTGCTAGGAGTTCTCCAAAACTTGTCCTTGCTAAGGCCTTACCTTCAAGGACAGTGTCTAATAACGAACGAACAAATAGCATAGCATCTGGAAAGCTTTCTTGAATACAGTCCACAGATTCCTAAAAGAATAAATAATCAGCTTGAGTATCTAAAGTAAAAATGTAATCAGAAAAAACAAACTTCAAACAATGTCAACTTAATAATAACTGCTATAATCTTGTTTTGATTAAATGTAATTTAAGGATGAACTAAAAATTTCATCTAGACACAGAAAGTTGATCATTCATTCATGAATGCATTAAACGGTTATGCATATCAAAAAGACTTAAGATATAAACATTAGAGATAATGAATCTTATTTCTGCAACTACATAAACTGAACCTAAAGAGTAAGATTAAGAAGTACTACCAACCTGTACATTGTGATTAGCGAGCCACTCTTCAAATATAACTCTAGCTTTCTTTTTACATGCTTCTGGATCCATGGGTGGCTCTTTGGCAACTGGTGGTGGGGGTTCTTGTTCCATAACTGGAACATGAGTCATAGATGGAGTTTTTCCTCTAACACGAGAATTCTCCCGAGAAGGAGGATTAGATCCTTGTCCTCGATTTCCACGATCATCTCTGATGAAAGCTTATCAGGAGAAAAAAGAAATTTAACTAAATGTATAAAGATAACTAAAACATAATTAGATCATTTTGCTAATATTACAAAAACATTTAAGCACTATTCAAGATATTTTAATATTACTATTTAAGAAATCCACTCTTGTTTCTCTAATTGTCTGTATTCCTTGGAGCATATTGCATTCGATTTATTAATTTTGATTCCTCCAAAAACATAGCTGGAGTCCCAGAACAAAGCAGTCAAAAAGAGTTGTAGAACTGAAAATCACAAGTTGATCTGCTGACTAGCTCGCCGAGATAAGGTTAAGGAGATCTAATTTAGAAAGGGTTACAAAACATAGAAGAGAAAGATTTTGATAAAAATATTACACTTCTATCATTCTATTATCAATAGCAGCTGTATCATCTTTAGAACTTTCAAGAATTCAATGAAAAATAATGTGTCGAGCTGTGAGTACTAGTCTTATGTTTTAAAAAATTAATACCTTGGAAAAGCAATTACAGTTAACAATATATAACAAAAAGACCATGAAGTGAAAGATTAAATTTTAAAGCAAATTACCAAGGTATAGAATAAAAATCAATCCAATTTAAATTATAAATCATATCATTGATGACCTAAAAGACATTGTTTTTTTAAATATAATAGTTTTTATTTGACAGTATATATCTGCTAAAACAAATGTATTGTATTCCTATCTATCATTATTAACCAAAACAAGAAAATGTCTTTTATGATCCCCTGTTACCCATTAACTTTTTTGTTTCTACTTACAGCAACAGGATTTTTTTTAGAAACAGCAAGCTCTATGTACCAAGCTTAAATTAAATCAATACAGTAAAGCTCCGATTACCCGCCAGCCAATTTTACTTTATTACGAACATAAAAAAAAAAAAAATAATTTTTAATCCAAGGCAACAAGGAAAATACAATAGGCCCTGTGAACACAAGTGGGTCAGGGTTTGAACGACTGACTGACATAGAGATAACGAACAAAGCAATGGAAGTGAACGATAACGAAGAACGAAATGAAAGTGAAGAAGACGAGGGTGCACGGATGACACATGAAATTGTTTTGCAGCACGTAGATAGATTGCTTCAATATTTAGAGGCACAAGACGACTATGCACATTTGGCAGAAAAAACCCTGTTATGGAAGGTACAATTTAGAATTAAGAAAAGGTGTTTCCAAAGCAAAAACAAGTGACTGATTTTTTTTAAAAAGGAGTAACTGAACACCTTTTGTATTTACATATGAATTGTTGTTTTATTTACTGTTCTTTGTCCTAGTCATTTAGACGTAGAGCAAAGGTTCCTGCTATAATGTACTTATGTATGTATTTTAAAAGTTTGATTATGCTTTTTGTACAATAAAACAGTTTTTATGTTGAATTATTTATTTTTTTGGATTATCCACAATTTTTGCTATCCATGGTGGTGGTGTCTTTACCATCCAATGCCACGGATAATCGGAACTTTAGTATATAAGATATGGATTTCATTACTAGAGTAGAAAAAGGTTCCATCAGACCATAAACCAGAGAGAGACATGGATTCAGGAACGTAAACAGCACATACAAAAAGTTTGAGTAAAAATATTAAAAACCAAAAGGACTAGTAAAAGGATGAACTAAGAGCATTCATCAAAATTTTCAAACAAGAGCAGTCCACTTTAAAATAGAAACACTACTGGTATAATACAATTTAACAGTGTGATAAAAATATGGACCAATCTTAATTGTGTGCCTACCATCTCTAACTCCTTGAACAGCCCGTTCCTTTTCCTGGGAAGATGAAGGTGTTACTTTTCTCGTCCTAAAACAAAAAAAAAGGAGTTAATAATAGTAACAGAGATTACAAGACTATATGGACTATTTAAAAATGCAAGTTAGCGCCTTGAGTATTTGATTTTGCAAATACAAATAATTAAAACAGAATCCAATGCATTCCTATTCCAACTTTTCAAATTAATTACAATCTCATATTAATAATCAATCATAGGTTTTTTTTTTAAATTCTTTTTAAGATTTAAATAAGAAAACTACCAATTTCAAAAAATGCACAATACTAAAACTTCTAAAAGAGTGTAATTATGTAATACAATTAATATTATTTACAATTTTCTACATGAAACATAGTATCAACCATATCCTGCAGGATGGCAATAAAGAGAACTGCACTTACCAGCAGAGCATTTTGCTAATAGTAAAGTCTACTTTGATTCAATAAAGCATAAACTTAATAGGCTAATTATATTTAATGGTGTAGATTATTGGTCTATAAAATGGCATATCTTAAATTTAATTATTATTAATTAAGCCCCACAATTTGCATGCAGTACAAGGCCAAACATGTGTGAAATGAATATATTATCATATCTTTATAGTTTCACGGAGAAAGATTTAATATTTTTTTTAAATATATATATATATATATATATATATATATATATATATATATATATATATATATATATATATATATAAAATATACCATATACCCTATTGCTAAGTGACCAACTCATCTAAGACTGATCCCCTTCTGCAGGTGTAACTTTAGACAATTCACTCAAGAAAACAAATCTATGTGAATATTGAGAGCGGCCACAAGGGCACCGAGTGATAAACCATGCTAGTCACCAACCAAACGAACCTACCGGTTCCTTCACCTAGTGACTAGGTTATTTCAGCTGTCTTCAAGAGACAGATTCTGTGGGATCCCAAGTAGGAACTGAGAAAACTGACATCATCATGAACCCAACATCTTGACTTCATGTGTATATTGTAATAAATCAAACATTGACAGAGTATTTTCGTAGAGTATTATTTTTTTGGGAAATGTGGACAAAGGCATCTTTTGGAGTGCAATGCAGTCATTAGGCAACTGTCAAGGGGCCATATGGGCACTTATAGCAAGGCTCCAAGTTACTAGTTACTAAGTAAACTTATTAGTCTTCTCTGGCATGACCTTCTCCCAAGTTGGAACAAAGACGAGTTATGCTTAACCTTAGTATCCATAGCAATTGCAACAGATCGCACGGATATCCCACTCTCTGCATTTAAAATTTAATAATTGTAAATAAAATGACAATTCATAAAAGATATTTTTTTCTGATAAATTCCTGAAAACTGAAATAGCTATTAACGAGGTCATGGTCATGTGAGTTACAACTAAATAGTAGTTAGTTGCTACAACTACGGAAATCCCAGTCAGGCTCTGTTAAAGATCAATCAACAGAAATAATACTTACATAGAAGATGACATTTTCTTCTCCTGATCCTGACTCAGCAGAGCAAACTTATTAGTAGTAGCTGCATACTGTTTCGGTGGATCTCCTCTTTTAGCATTTGAACCTAAATTCCATTGAGAGAATTGTGCAGGACAACCCAAAACACTGCTGGTTTCATTTTCTAAGCCCTGAAATAAAATAATTGAGATCTCTAATTTTTTTAAAATTCCATCATTATCACAGTAAAGAACCCCCCATACTTAAATACAAAAAGAACAGATCTAATTAAAAGGCATCTTGTTTATAACTTTTAAAATAGTTTAGATAAAGATAATAGTTAGTCCTGATCATATAATGGAAGACAAGAAAGCCATTTAGAAAGTAAAAAATGTTGAATAAAAGAAAAAAAAACTGAAGATGAATACGATAACACTTCAACATGTGCTAGATTATATTTTTTTTTTTGTCTTATGGATCAAAAATAGAAGTTGAATGTTAACCTAAAATTATTAGGAATAAAAGTGAGTTTACATAAAAATAGAAGAGACAGATTCATCTTGTGTTATTCAATGGAAGGAAGTGAAAAGGTTTGTTGATTTGAAGATTGCTAATAAAGGAAATAGCCATGCCAGGTTCTTAAAACCTTTAGGATCTTAAACATACATTAAAATGACTGTTTTTAGTAAGTGCAGGCACTAGTTAAATAAAATATCTGATGTGACACCACATAACTTCCTTGTACATCTACAATAAATCAGTGTCAGTTGGCATCCGCATGATGGTATAGAAGGATCAATCTAATTAGGGATTGATAAATTATTTGCTACTTCTATAAATTTGTTTTATTGAAAACTAGTTTCGAATGTTATACATTTATCCTCAGTTTTAAAAACACACAAAACATTCAAAAATAAGCAATTCATTTCAGTTTTTTCAATTCATTTCCGAGTTTGGTGGGTATAGGGCCGTAATATGGAATCAAAACATAATGTTTCGGAAATGAATTGAAAAAACTAGGATTAAACCCTGCATTTAAAATAGAAAAAACCCTATCCTCATATTTCTCTTCTCCTAAAGACAAAATAGACCCTTTCCAAAAAAGCGGAGTATATGAACTAAATTGTAATGATTGTGCAGCCAAATACATGGGAAAACTGTAAGATCGCTAAATCAGAGATTAAAGGAACATATACGTGCATATAATAATAAAATAAGACAGATAATTCCAACTTTGCAATTCATTTAAATGAAAATAATCATAAATTAATCAAAGACTCAGGAGTTAAATCAATACATCACGTTAAAAACAGTCTCAAATTAAATATATATGAAGCACTTGAAATAATAAAATCCTTCAGATCCAATCCAGATTTTTGCTTAAATGACCAAATAAATATCTCCAACAATCCACCAAATAAATATCTCCAACAATCCAATCTTAAATTTATTCCCATCTATAACAGAAAAAACAATTACTCACCGGCATTACTGGGAAAACTCTGACCCTTAAACCATTTACCTAACTAAAAACATCCTGCCTATTTCTCATTCATTGTTAGTACAATGCGAGAAGAAACCAGTACAAACTTTTCTGTTTGATATAATCCATTTAAACCTTGGTGAGTACCACATGTATTTGATTTCTTGTCTTAATTAAATTCATAATTCATAAATGTTTTATAATACTGATTTATATAATTTAATATGTATAATAATACCAACTATATTTTGAATTGCTTATTTTTGAATTTTTTGTGTGTTTTTAGAACTGAGGATAAATGTATAACATTCGATACTAGTTTTCAATAAAACAAATTTATAGAAGTGGCAAATAATTTATCAATACCTAATAAATCAGTGGCTAAAAAAAAGAATGCAGGAAGTAAAAACAAAAAAAAGTTTTAGGTAAAGTACCACTATCAGAAGGCTAATTTCAACCAAAATCTAGTATATTATTTACATTGAGATAAAAATCTTGTACACCAAATTTGAGATCTTTTGGTTAATACTTTAATATAATTTTTGATGAAATTCTAATATGACCTTCAAGTAAAGTATCACCTTCGGCTTGGTAATTTTAACCAAAATAATTTTTTTTAATTTTATTAATATATAAATCTTATATATATTTTAATATAATTTTTAATGAAATTCTATTAAGAACTATAAGTAAAGTATCACTTCCGGTGATCATGTAGTCACAACTAGACGTTACAACAATCCCAAATACAAAATGTTAACTATCTATGGCAAACCATTTTTGAGCTCAGAGAGATACAAACAACGAAACTAGTCAAAATGGATTCAGAAATGGATACTTATGTTGAAATTTGAAAACCGAAAATTTTCACGTTAAAAATACTTTCTTTACGTAAAATATAATAAATCCATTGTCAAAAAAGAACGACTTGTACCTCTTTACCCCAAATCCACAGGATTGTTATCCTTTATTTGATTACGTACCTTTACCATAATTGCAAAAATATGTAGTATAAGAATAGCCGAGGGTAAACGATTTGAGGACAAGGGTGATGAAACTAAGACAAAGAATGAAACTAGGTTGAGGCATTTTATATTAAATAATCTGTTTCAAACTGAAAGCCCAATATTATTGAATTTTAAAACTTGTTACTTATTCCATTTTTAAAATAATGAATTCAGTTTTGTGGTTTTACTAATTAATTTAAAAAAAAAATTAAAGTAATATAATATAATATAATATTAAAATATATAATATAATATAATATAAAATAATCCCAAAAACCAACTATTAGAGAACAGTAAAAAATATCGTTAGCTTTACTCCAAGACAAAAACCATAAATTTACAAGTTTCAGATATAAAATTGAGATTACCTTGATATGTTGGAGCTTTGATTGGTCAAATGTATAGCTTCTAAAGCCTGGTTTAGGTGTAGACCATCCTTCTGGATCTTGATTTGTACCACTTCCTAAAAGTGATAAACCAGACAATGATAAGTTAAAAAATAAAATGATAGATTTAGTTGAATCATGCTTTGGGAACTATTTATTTCAAAGTATGAACTGCTTAGAAAGAAAAATTGTCTTTCTAATTTTACTTGATTTATTTAGTATTCATATAATTTTTTAAAGGGAAAAAAATAAAGAGACTTTTTCAAGTTTGTAAGTTTTGATATGAAAAAAAAAAAATAAATAAATAAATTGTTTTTAGTATATTGTAACTTCTTATCCTTTTTTGGTGTTGTAACTTCTTATCCTAAAACTCATTACACAAATCATTTTAAGAACCAAGATCATTAAAAAAAGACACATTAAATTAATAGAGAATATGGATATCATTTCATATTAATTCAGTATTTTTTTCTGGCTCTAAGGAGAGGGAATAACATGGAGAAATGAAGAATCTCAATTTCGATTCTTGAATTGTTACATAGCTTTAATTAAAGTGATTGAAAAATTTAAGTTTCAAAACTATGACGGTGGTAAGTCAGCAGATTGAGGTATGACAGATCGTGCTTTCGTATCAGACATCAAGATGCTCCCATATAACATACAGAGCCCTACTTTATAAAGCCCTAAAATTTAAGATAGTGCACAAGATAGGGCGACAAGAGTCTTATCCTAACTTACTTACAGGTTGTTATGACTTCACACCCGTGGAGCAAGTAAAATAGTTATATCTTCCCATAAGCGTAAAATCATTGTGAAAATGTTATTTTGTAAGTAAAATAGAAGGGTAAAGAGTGGGAGAAAGTGAAAACTTGAAACTTATATCACTGAAACTTTATTTTCATTTTGACCCTCCTCTTTGAAAATGAAAGAAACTAATGAGACTGAACAACATATTATAGGCTATTGCTTTAAAGGTCATTTTGTATTTTAGGGATGAATACAAAGTCAATGTGGATGAAACCACAGGGCAAAAACAGCTAGTTATACTATTTATGAATTTTTTAAAAATTATAATGAAAACCTTTGGTCCTATAACTTTAAAAATGTTTTGTTCCAAAAATAATCTCAAATCAATATATTTGAATAGCTTCATGCTAAAAGGGTTTTTGTCTAACTATTGGCTTAGTGACAAAACCCATTTTAGCATAAAGCGATTCATTTATTTTCTGAACAGAATTAAAGTGAAAATTTGAAGGCTCATATACAATAAAAAAATAATTTAAGTATAAAGGGTTTCTACAAGAAAAAAATATTTCATTGTGAAATTTATAAATTTCAATAAAGCTTTGTACACACACTAGTTTAGCCTAGTAACCAAACAACATTTTACAGGAGAGAGAGAAAAATTCTCTTAGTCCATTGAGAAAATGAGCTTTTAAATTTCAGGTATTTGGAAATGACCTCCACCGGAATAGTGGAGCATGATGGACTTAGTGTCTTCTTGCATTTGACACATACGGGACAGGAAAAGAACAGTTTCTAATCAATAACTCAGTTTTCTTCAAATGTTTTTTCGATCTTGCTTCATAGGCATTTAATAAAAAGTTAGTATCCTATAATTTTTATAAAATAGATTAGTATAGCCTTCTTTGTATGTCTTATAAACTAAAAATCAAGCAGCCAGTCAAAACTAAATAAATATATTAGAGGCATACTCTAAATATAACAAACTTCAGTATTAAATGTTGTTCTTCTTACTTTGACCTCTTCTTCTATCCATATCTCGGTCAGAATGCTTGGATCGGTTAGCTATAGAAGACATTGCAGCATTCTCTAATTCTTTCTCAGCATCTCGTTGAATTTGCTCCATGGTTTTAGGGTTATTCTCATCTCTTCTAGGTACCCATCTATTAGATCGAAGCTCTATTACATCTTGTAACATGAATCTAACACGAGAGGAAACTTTTGAGTTGGATGATTTTTGTGAGAGCTTCCTCATTTTTCCAAAATACTCGTCCATGTCCTTCATTAACATGAAAATTACATTTGGTTAAAATAAAAAAACTTTTACATCTTTCATTTAATTTTCAACAAATATGACACCACTATTTTAACCTCTCATATTAAGGGGACATACTTTCTTCATTTATTTAAATTTGTTCAGAAAATGTTATTTTTAATCATTGAGGTTTTATCTAAATTTGTTAAGCCTTAGTTTAAATTTTCCATGAAAATCAATAAAACAGTCTAATTAGTGATTGATAAATTATTTGCCACTTCTATAATTTTGTTTTTATTTATATATAAAAACTAAAACTAAAAACAAAATTATAGAAGTGGCAAATAATTTATCAATCCCTAATTAGATTGATCATTACCATCTAAGCAGGTGTCAACTAAATAAATCAGTCATTCATTTGGGTCCATAATAAGACTGAGACTTACAGTAATATGAACTTATTACTAACTTATACATAATCATTTATTTTCTCTATAAAAATAGAAAGAATATTCACAGATTTTATTAATATTGTAATATAGTCTAAATAAACTACTTGAAAATAAAAACTTGCTTTAAATTTACCTTTGAATCAGGACATTGACTTTCTAGCTCTTTACCAACAGTAGTAAGAAGTTTACAAAGACATTCTAAAGACTCTTCCTCAATTTTTTCAAGGAGGGTTTTAATACATCCATGCATGATACTGGAAGTCAGCATTTGAAGTTTAAACAATTCTCCTATAAACCTGAAAATATATAATTTATATTACAACTGTTTCAATCAATCCAGAAATATAAAAATGTTTATTCTTGATCGTTCATGAAATAATGAATAATTACATAATCTACAATAAAGCTATATAATATACAAATATATGTAGCAATATAACTGTACTTTGCAGCTATAGGATACCATGTTTATTATTATTAATTTTTTTTTTTTTTACACCAATTTAGCATTACTACACATTTGCATTCAACTTTTATTCTTTATCCAGAAACATAGATAGATAACTATACCTTAGACCAGGGGTCGGCAACCTGCGGCTCTTTTAGAAAATTTTGTGACCCTCTGAATATTAAATATTTCTGCATAAAACCATCCCAAATTTTAGATACAATTTTTTTTAAGACATTTGATTCCTTTACACATAATATTCAAAGTGACACAGAATAAGATAAAATAGGCACTTCTATGTTGTTGTTTTTTCAATATAGATTTGGCTCTTTGTCACCAAAAGGTGCCGACCCCTGCCTTAGACCAATTGAAGCGTGGAAATGCAAAATGGTCTAAGTGCATTCAGCTAAATTTGTCAGAATTCAAGTTTCAACTTTAATAATTTAAAGAAATATGACAATTAAAAATAAAAATTTCTTTTCTGATTACCTATGGTTGTATAAGTAAATTTGGCACTTAGATCCTTTTGCATTTCCAGACTTCAATTGTAAGGGGAGTTACATGCTTTTAAATGAATATTGATAAATGCTTACCTTGCTAAGCCGACATATTTGACTCTTATTTTTCTTTCTTCTTCTTCCAGCAAAAGCTGTAACTCTTTCTTCTTATCCTGAAACAATTTAGAAACATTTAAGAGCTGAATTTCAAAACTAGATTAAATTATGATACATGAAATCAAGATTCACAAGGAAGAAAAACTATCAGAAAGGAATACTATAGCTACCTTGTTTTCTTCAGCAGTTACAGACTGTTGCAATTCAGCAATTCTTTCATCATCTGATTTTAACCCATCCTCTCCAGTTACTTCTTTCCTTTTTTTCTCGAACATTTGTTGACACCTGGTCAAAAGTACTTTCCTAAATGAGGCTTCAGCTTGGGGCTGGGCATTTTCATTTCCTTGAGACTCTTCTTTTACAATTTTTACACTCATTTTACTCAAGTTCTGACATAATTTAGCATAAGCAATTGAAAAAGATGGTTCATCTACAGCCTGTAATGAATTAGTGCATCTTAAAAACAGTATGAAGTACAAAATACTTAATATAAGACATATTATTATTGGACAACTGAATAAGAACTCGTTAATAGAAGGAGTTTAGAAAACGATACAAAATTAATGTTATAAAGCTCCCAACATTAAAGTTCTGTTAAATCGATCTACTGATAAAAATAGATATATACCTTATCAAAAACTAGTTCAACAACTCCCTTTAGCCTATCTTGAGTGTCAATAGGAAGACGAGTAATTTGTTCCAGAAGAGTATCAAACTTCTGAGGAGTCAATTTATTGAGAATACCTCTAATTTTTTTGTATAAATTCTGAAAAAAAAAAAAAATTATACATAAAAATATAATATATTTCACTATTATTACTTAGGGCATAATAAGAAATGTTTCCTGGATTTAATGTGCTATTCCATCACATCTAGGATATGTGGCAAAAGAAGGTTTTTCATTTTAACTGTTTAATAACTTATTCTAATCATATTAGAAATGACAAGATTCATTTGTTGGGTCCCAATCACAAAATGAGTTGACCCCCATAGACTAAAATCTAACCCCAGATGATTTTTTTTAAATGCAATTTTTTTTCTCTTAACAGATTTTTATAATGTTAGTTTGGGTACATTTCATTAGATATTTAAAAAAAAACAATAAAGGATGACATAAGCACTAAAGACAAGTCCTCAGCCATCCCTTTGGCCTTGACCAGTACTAGAAGCCTTAAAAATATATTTTAATTAGCTATTTATATATGCTTATATGCCATTTTGTTTTAATTTATATTTGTTTATGGTAAGGATAACCATAATGTATATATTAATTGTTTTAAATTGTGTGTGCGTGAGGCAAGCCCCACTTCTAACACTCCATAGTAAGCATGTAACAACTATGTGAACTGAAAATGGAACCATAAGTCAAAACATGCATAATTTTTTTCTAACTTTCAAATGAAATACTCGAGATATTATATCATGCCTGCCATGTGGCTTTTGTCTGTCTTTAAGGAATCCTCAATTTTAGACAATTTCGAGTTACATGTACACCTGAAAAACAAATCAGGATTATCATAGTGATGAACATATGCAAGGGCATCCTGGATTCTCTCATGCATATAACGAGGCCCACCAGTAAAATATCTTTCCAATATTCGAAACGTAATCATCTATCCCCTTAAACATTCACCTTGAACATGAATTTCTGCTCGCTCCTTGCTCTGGTTGAATCTTATAAAATGAAGCCTTTCTGTCTCTATCCTGGCATAGATATTAACAAAAAAATGGTTGAAAAGACTACGATACAGCAAGATGTAATTAATACTAACGTTTTAGCTTCTAAACATCACCCTTGTGACACATGTGAAATATAAATGCGATTTTTCCCATCCATGGATGCCTTCTGGCAGTAAAAATATGAAAACCTAAGTTTTTTAGATTTTAGAAATGTTTCATGTTTCAGAATTATTATTTTTTTATCACACCTTATCGCACATCTACAACAAAGAGGAGCCATCATTAAAAATTTGAGCTTCATCGACATTGTCGATTTTGAGATACAATGATGACTGAGTAGGTGGTAACTTGCTTTAATAGATAAAGATTATAAAAGTTTTGCCAACTCCTACTGTGCTCAATAAAGAATAAAATTAAAAATAAATTGTTAAATGGGGAAAAAAGTTTTTTGGTTCTGTGAAGTTTGCTAAATGGCACTTACGTTTACGTCCTTTTCAAAAAACTATCTAGATGATAAGTATTTATCAATAAAGATATGATTAAAAAAGTAACATATAACAACAAAAAAATGATGCCATTATTAAGACTTGAGATAAAAAAATGAATATGAGTTCTAATGCAGATTTAAAATATCAAATGAATACAAAATGACGGTCATATGTCTCACTGCTTCCAAGCTACAGAAGGGAAAATGCCCAAACATGTTTAGTGTGGTCTAGAGGTGCTACTTATTTTCATTTGTTTCAATGCGACGTTGTATTTTAATTGTGGTCCATTCATCACTCTCTCAAACTAAACAAGTAAATTTGTTTTCCATATTAATTCGCGGTACAATAGATTCATTTTAGAAACATCCATAGATCTGTACCTGGTAACTGTGGATTCGTGAATAATTTACAAAGTCATTTAAAAAAAAATAATGCAGTTTTTTCATTCTCTCACCACTTAAACATGAGTCGCCTCAGCTATACAATAATAGAGGGAGTTCAAAAGGGGCAATCCATTTTTTTGAAGAGGGCGACAGCCCAAAAGCTTTGAAGAGAGGCACCTGCCGATACCAAACCCATTAAAACTTCTATTACTTATTGAAGGCATTTTTTAAAGCCAACAACCATTCCCTCTCATAAGATAGTTGTTCGAAAAATTTCCCGTTCAAGAAATACGCATGCAGCTGAGTAGTGGATAAAATATATTTATGTTTTAATATACAAAATAGCATTCCGAATGCTTTTTGGAAGAATGATTGTAAGGTATTGTTTGCAAAATTTCAGAACTGCAATTAGGCCCTTTTCATGAGAATGGTCCACCTGTAGATTAAAAAATAGAAAATAATGTCAAGTTGTTTATATATCTATGTTCTTCACAATTATGCACATATTAATATAAATTTAAGCTGCAACAACTTTAAAAATAACTCTAAACTTTTATCATATAATAGTCAGCAGCAGTCTCTAACAGAACTGAAGTAACATTAATTAGCATGATTAAAGAATGTGTTTGACCTAGAACCCTCATTATTTTTGACTATTGGAGAAGCTGCAGTAGTATACCTAACCTTTCTGGTTATAGATTTAAACACCAGACTGTGAGCCATAAGGAGAACTTCCGTGTTCCAGAAACAGGAGTTCACACCAATACTATGGAAGGTATGTGGGCTCTTGCTAAAAGGCTAAACAAAATATAATGTGGGAACAGTAGGAGTCATCTTGAGTCCAATTTATGCAAAATTATGTGGTGGAAGAAATATAATAACAAAGATCTTTTTGAGTGGATTTGGAAAGACATGATAGATCTCATGTTTCCAATGAAAATATTGTAAACATATGATTTTTTTCCTTATTGTTAAAATTGAACAGGTTAATCACAGCTTACACACTCTTGAACCAGGTTAATCAATGGTGCCCGTCCGTACTCTGCATAGAGCACCATATTTTGGACATTTATGGAAATATAGAAAATAAAAAATACTAAGTGATTTGGAATTGTAATACCAAAGCCTAAACTTGGAAATAATAAACCATAGAGTAATAACCTGCAACATTTTTAACAGAATTGAAACATTTCATCTACATAACTTTGATAGAAGAACTTGTCCAAAATAAAAACGTTTATAGAATTAAGCCGATTTTGAAACTAATCGTCTCAGGAAATTCAGTCAACTTCTAATTAATATATATGAATATCATATCTATCACTTTCATCATTCAACATTTGATATGAAAAAAAAAAACTTTTCCACATGCAATACAGGTTTAACCGTCAAGGTTTGATTCTCCATTTGAATTATGCAGACCTTGTTTCTCATAGTTTTGACACCAACGCGTTGGACACATTTTCTCTTAGCAATTTAATAATCAATTTTTGAATAACATTTTAATGAAAAATCAGTAGATTTTATTATTGCTAAACCATCTGGGAAGCATGAACTCTATATTATTACGGAAGTATAGATCCCTTTTCCGGCTCTCAGGAGCGATGGATTTTGACGAGTGAGGTATCAAAAGAAAGAGAATTTCACGGAGATGTGACAAATCCTGATTTTGTTTCTTAAAATCTTACAAGGGCTTAAATAAAAGTGATGAAAAAACTGGAAGGTTTCAAAACTTTGACTAAGAGTCGGCGGATGTAGACGGGATAAGTTGGGTTTTTAAAGATTTTGACGCGGGCATCAAGATCATACAAGTCTAATTTACTAAATTTGAGATGTTTTGCATTATATTTTAATATAATTTTTGATGAAAGTCTAACATGACCTTCAAGTAAAGTACTACTTTCAGTAATCATGTAGTGACCAAAAAAGGTGGTTCATAACTAGATTTTACAGTAATTCTAAATACAAAATTTAAACTTTTGAGCGAGATACATACGAACGAACGTACGTAAAAACGTTACGACAAAACTTGTCAAAATGGATTCAGGGATGGTCGAAATGGATATTTCTGTTGAAATATTTTTTTTTTTTTTGGACATTTTATTACATGTTTAAAATTTACTTTAAAATCATTGCATTGAATGGAAAAAGAGGTCAAAAGGTCAAATTTACATTGACCCTACAATTTATTAATTTACATGTAAGACCAAGGCAGAACTAACCCCTGAGGAGTTAATCTGGACACAACTTTGATATGCCTACCACAACCAATGATATTGCAACATTTGTTTATTATCAATAACTAATAACATTGAACTGCACCTACCTCTCAAATATTTTTTATATATTCTAAATGCTATAGAAAGAAATTTTTCAAAAAAATCAACTTACTTCAGTCTTCACCTCTTCCTCTGAAAGTTTTGGAGGAGATTTGCAACGTTCTGGCTTCCAGCCTTGTTTTCCGGCCCAATGGAGATCTTCATCAACATCAGGCTTATATTGAGAACTTGAGTACATAATTTTTCCACTTCTTCCACCACCACCAGGTCTTCCTTGCTGTGATCCTCTCTTACCCATCATCTGTGGGAAAAAAGAAATCTAACATAAATGTATTATTAGTAATTTTTAAGTAAAATATTTATTAATATTACACTATTTCTTAGAACTAAATAATTAATTTATTGGTAAATTAGAAAAGAAATGCAATTAATATGTTACAGTATTTCTCTAAGAAGCAATAGTATTTTATAAGGAAGTTATAGAAAAACAAAATCAACATTGAAAAGAAGGGGTTCATGTGAAAATGAGAATATTATTCATTTGAGGAGCTTCTATCAAAAGTGGGAATTGAGTTTCCACTTTTATTTTCATAGTAGCAGCAAAAAGTAATTTATCCACACTATTCTGAGCTTCATGTTTGCTGGAAAAAACAAACTTTCCATTTCCTCTTCTATGAAGAAAAACTTTTAAAGAATTAATTACAGCTTAGTAGCATTAATAGTTAATTAATAGAGTAGCATTAATAGAGTAGCTTTAGGATACTTATCAGAAGTCATCAAAATTTGAATTATAAGTGGAGATGTCTACTTTGGGCAGAAATAGCCATTGTTGGGTGTTAAGATGTTCAAAGTTGACCTCGTTAGGAATGGACACAAAATGATTAATTACTATACGCAATAATTACCAAGAAGTTTAAATTGTTTTCAATTCTTTTACTTTAAATTTTTTTTAATCATAGAATGATGCACACTGGTCTGAATCCAAATTAATACACTTGATACTACAATATTAATCAGGGTGATATACCGACACCTTACAGAACAGAAAGAAAGTCCACCTTAAACAATTTTTTTTTCTAATATCGATGGAAAATGTCTTTATTAATCAAATTAATTCCTTATAATACTACTAGTAATTAGTGTTCAACAAATTCAAACAGAAAACTGTCTCAACAAAAACCACAACATATCTAGAATAGAGTTTTAAAACTTTTTTTTTACATTTTCAACCTACAATAACAGATATGTCAATTTTAATATACTGGTAAGATATTTATTGTTACAGTAACCTCTACTGAAATCAAAAGTTTTAATTGACTAGATATCATTATTAAAGGGAGAATATTAATAAATACGATATGGATTAATTTATTTGACTTTATCTTTAATAATTATCACATTGAGTATTACATTATACTAATAAAAGACATTAAGTGGTTTCATATAAAAAAACTAATAGGTAAGAATAAAAAAAAACATACTCCTCCTCGCTGACTTGATGAAGCCCTACTCAGGAAAGGTGGAGTTATGAACCTGTCTTCTCTGTTCATACCCATGCTATTAGAACCATGTAACCTCTATGGAAGAAACAAAAACATAATTACAAATTATCACTTTTCTCAAAAGCCATGATTCAATGATATTTATTAATTATAGAAAATGAAATCAACCAAAAAGCTTGGGTAATATCATACAATAAAGAATAACATCAAATAATAAGCTCACCCTATTGTTGTTGTTAGAAGAAACGTTATTATTATTGCTACTATCAGTCTTTATAATGTCACAGTCTTCAATATCAGGCCGCTTTATTGAAAGAGCTTCAGTACGCAGACCCAATAGAAAGTCTCGATCATAGACCTTCTTACCTTCAGGATTCAAGGGTGACCACTGGTCTATTTAAAAGAAAAAAATATAAATACAAAATAAATTAGAAGAAGATAAAGAATAATCTACTTCAAAATGTTTTAGCTGTAGTAATACCTTCTTTATAAGTGTATTTCAGTACAGGAGGCTTTGACCTCTCGATCACCGTAGTTTCAATCACTATTCTCTCGTCTACATCATTAACTACTTTTTCTTTTGCAGCAGCAGAAGCTTTACTGTTCTCTTCATTTTTAACTGCCACCATTTCATCTTCTTCAGTCACCTCCTCATTTCCCATGCCATCTTGCTAGATGAAACAAATAAAATCCTTGTTCAGTAACACAAAAAATATTTCAATATAAATATAATATTTATTTAACTTTAAGTTATTACTACTAATTGAATTTATTATATTATATTATATTTATTTATTTATAATTGAAGCAGTTGAATAACTGATTTAGTTGCTTATTTTAAGCAGCTGTCATTTTTAAATTAGGATTATATATGATCAGGGAATCAGTCAAAGGGACTTTAAAAATCAAAATGTTATTATATATTACAAGCTGACAATACAACCCAAATATGTAAGCAATCGGCGGAGAATTGGTAACAAACAAACTCAGCCAAAAAATTTTAAATTAACTTTTAGTAATTTAAGATGCATTTACACACACACACACACACACACACACACACACAACAAAAAGTATAATGATAAAATTGTTAAGGATTAAAAGTTAATAAGCTATTGTTGAATATGGTCATTTTTTTTTACTAAAGTAATAATTTATAAGCAATTTTACCTTAAAAAAATAAATAAATAACTATTAATGTTAAAACTATTAGTGTTAGAAAATCAATTTTGGTGTTAAGAATAAATTAATTTACAAGCCAGATAAAATGTTATATTAAAACAAAAAAGTAAAAATGGCCATTCAAAAGAAATAAATAAGAAGTGAAGAAAACCAAAGAGTGACGACGAACTATTTGATGTCGTCTTCTCGATTATTAACAGGTCATTTTCCGGACTGTGCAGTAATTGGAGTCTATTGATGGTAAGCCACCTAAAGGGAATGATCTCTCTATCCAGTTTGATCGTCGACCAGCTAGAGGTGAGGATCTAATCTAGATCGTCTATTAGACTATGCTAAATAATCAACTAAGTATAGGAGTAAGCTCCAGTTTCTAAACAGTAACTTTATCAAATTGTGAAACATTGATATTGGGACAATACAAAAAAGAAGATGGATTTAAAACAGGAGTATAATGGTCCCTTTTATAACGACTTTCTGGCATTCCCTATCGCAGTTTGTTTTGAATACAGTACCAGAAGGAAACAAGAGCAAAGAGGTAAGAAAAAGCAGTCTAATTTATTCCATGAACGTAGTTCCATGAATTGAAACGTTTTTAATTTTTTGGATACGGATCCAATAACTGCCTCAGTTCCTTGGCTTTCACGTTCAAGAGAATATGTCGTGAACATATTTTCCTATTAAAGATTTAATTAAAGAGTTCGACAAGCCTAATTAAAATCAATAAGATTTTGCCCCCTCTAAAAACTAAGTGCTTCAACATTGTGTACAATTTTAAAGTAACGGGCCAAAGTTGGTTCAATACATAAAGCAACCAATAGGAAAAGGATTAGATCTTATAACTTAATTACTGTATAATAGTACAAAAAGGTTCGACAAATTCAGCACATTTGTCTGGGAGAGAAACCGCTGACAGCAAACGGATGGATTTTCTTTTCATTCAGTTTTACAATAAGTAAAATCTCAAATTTTGAGGTGAAGGGATTAATAAAATTTGTTTTTTTTTGGTTGATAACATAATTTCATTACCGGAAATAATAAATTTAAAACTATAATTCAATTACTATTTGGTGCACTAAGAATTGAAGGAAATAGTAGAAACACCAAAACAGGTAAGTTATCTGACAAAAAATCTAAAAAACTGAGGGCCAATTGTGGTACCCCAATGTTCTTATTTCTTGGTTACATAAATTGTGCGCATAAACCAACCAATATTAGAAAATAATTAATTAGTATAATGGTAACAGGTGCATCTTATTCCTATGGCTATGTTTATAAAATATATACATGCCTGATTCTTGAAAATAAGAGTTATTATATGTGCACCAGGTGAGACTTATTCACCTCTTGAGAAAGCTTAAAAATTGCTCCCTCACTAGCGAATTATAAGCAATGACTGGTAACTAAACCACGGTTGGCATATATTTACCCATCTTTCACATTCTTCTACCATTTTATGATACATCTGAAGAGAAAACACAGGTTTTAGGAAACATTACACACAATTCACACTTTTTTTCATTCTTTTCGGAAGTGAGACAAAACATTTGAATAAATAAATAAATTAGAAAATGCTGTTTTTTAAAAACTTTGATTCCTTAAAAAAAAAAAAAATTGATGATCATTTTAAAGCAGGTATATCAACAATGAATAATAATTTTTTATTTGTTGCTTAAAAGAATTTTTTTAAAAAAATGATTTTCCGGTTATAGCCCTACTTTTCTGGGCACTAAAACATTATAACGAAGTTTTACTGTATATGCATACATACACACACAAGTAAAGTAGTTTGTTTTGGTGCTGTTGTTTTTTGCTAATTTAAATCATCTGTTGAGTATTAAAATAGGAGGTTCAAAACAGCTATCATTATACAAATATTATAATGATTAGTAAAACTTGAAATACCAAAATCTATTGAAACATACCTCATTTTCTATATTTTTATTTGTAACAATAGGAGGAATGATAGTAGTTTCTGGAATTGTCGGGCTATCAGACACAGAGGGCGATGGCAATGGTGGCTGCTGCTGAGGAATTGCAGGAGGTTGTTGTTGCTGGATGACAATGGGAGCCTCATCGACAGGTTGAGCTGCCACAACCTGAAGTATAATACTGGACTTTAAAGAAATTCATTAAACTAATATAGCATGCCGTAAAATATAAAATCAATATTTTATTGGATAATCAAGGGATTGCAACTGATAAGGAAACTTCATGATTTGAATAATTAATTCACATAATCATAATTAAGCCCAAACTTAATAAATAAGGGATACTATACAAATGTATTACATAATATTTGTTACCTCAGCCTGCTGAACTACTGGAGCAGAGGGAGGAGGTGAAGACGCCTTGGCTTCCAGAGAAGAGGCGTTGGTAGCTGCTGGCATGGGAGGCAACGAAGTAAAAGCATCCATATCAGAGCCACCCTCCTTCTCCTGACCCCGCCGGTTCAGCTCCTTCATCAGGTTTGCTTTCTTTTTCTGCTTCGGCCTCGACACTGGCTTACCACCTCCAGCACGGAACACACAAAATTTATTATAGCCAT
The DNA here is from genome assembly GCA_948150685.1 of Rhaphigaster nebulosa. Classification (NCBI taxonomy): domain Eukaryota; kingdom Metazoa; phylum Arthropoda; class Insecta; order Hemiptera; family Pentatomidae; genus Rhaphigaster; species Rhaphigaster nebulosa. Next base: position 71,869,216 of record OX411308.1, read on the forward strand.
GATAAATAAACACAACCACAAAATATATATATATATATATATATATATATATATATATATATATATATATATATATATATATATATATATATATATAAATAAATATAAATACAGCAATACCTACATTAAAGCTAATGATAATTTTTTTTACGACAAATAATAAAGAGAAAAAAAAAAAAAACAAGAAGTGTAGGGTTTGGAAAAGTAAATGAAATCAATTAGATAATTAATCACATTACTCAATTAATTTATTAAAAGGAATTCAATAAATTATTACTAAAAATCAGTATTGCTCCTATCAATATTGTTTAAATCTGTACTGCTGTATTACAGCAGTACAGGGAGATATATCAAAGACTTTGGTTAACATAACTTTAATGTCAACCAATTAAGAAATTGAGTTTGTTACATATCTGGGGGGAGGGAGAGGGGGGAATATGATGAAGATCAGAGTACAGTTTTATTACCACTGATTTAAAACATAAAATGATTAAAAATCCAAAGCTTAAACATAGGCAAACAAATAAATGATCAAAAGTAAATATATTTTTACAAGTGACTAAACAGCAATTTAAAACTAAAGTTGATTGAAAGAAACTAATCTCCAATTATTAGAAAAAACATTTGTGCTTTAAAAACCTTAATATATTTATAGGAAAATTTTCACCAAATTTGGTATCTCTATGAAATTCTTTGTGAAATTTTTCAAAAATTCTTAATTGCAAACAATATCTCAAAACCAAAGAGAATAAATTGAAAAAAATGGGGAGTAAATCTGATGATTTTTATAGTAGTAAAAACATGGGTATGAAAAAAAGAAGAAGTTTTTTCAATAATAATAAATAATCGAAATGCTGCTGCTTACAGTGAAATAATACTAGAAATGAAAAGAGAAATGATTGCAATTAGGTTTTACAACTATGACATAGGCTAAAAACAGGAAGAAAACTGGAAAAATTCACAAACTATGACGATATGGCAAAGGAAGTGAAAATTTCAATGAGCACTGAATCATGAAGCTAAGAAGTTCCTATTTATTTCTGTATCACTAGTGAGGTTTTTGCAGATATACTTCAAAATATAAATATATATTGTAAAGGTAAAAATTACTAGTGAGGTTTTTGCAGATATACTTCAAAATATAAATATATATTGTAAAGGTAAAAATTAACAGTTAAATAGAATAATTTATGTGCGATCGGAAGATTAACTGTTCTAAAATTTCTATTGTTTCTAGAGGTGGGATACTTGTGAAAAGATTTGTGACGTCGAATGATATTAATTTCGCGTTATCCAGAATTACTATGTTCTTAATTTTGTTGACTAACGCTATAAAGTTTTTTACCGTGTGTTTTAGGGAAAATGAGATTCTGGTTTTGAATAAATTGTTATTAAAGTAATGGGCAAGTTTATAGATCGGGCTATTGATGTAAAGTAACGACTGGTTTTATGGGGATTTCCGGTTTGTGTATTTTTGGTAGGCCATATAGTCGGGGAGGTAGCGGATTCATCTCAATGAGAGTGTATTTTTTATTATCTGGTATCAATATGCTGTTTTATATTAACTCGCGGATTTCTGTGGCAAATTTATTCACGGGATTTTTTATATTAGGAAAACTGTTTTTGATTATGAAATCATAAACTTTCTTTCTATAGTTATCTCTTTCTAGAATTACTGTCGTATTTCCTTCATCTGCTTTTATGATTACGAGATTATTTTCGCGTACTTTTTCTGACAATACACATGCAGTTTTATGTTCTGCTACCATATATTTATTGGACCTATTGATTTTTTATATTTCGGTTTTTAGTACGGATTTGGAAATAGTCGTTATTATATTTTACTAGACGATTTCAATATGAACCACAAGATTTTCAAACATTTTTGAGTTTACAGGTGATTTTATGGAGTGTTTTAAGCCTTTATTATTAAGAAGGTTGTATTCAGTTTCCCATAAAGTGGTGCTAGAGAGATTGAGGAATATGTTGAGAAAATTGGTTTTGACTTAGGGAATTTATACCGATTATATCAATAGCACATAAACTCGCAGCCTATAATAGTATGATTTACAGTCTCTTGAACATACCATTAAATAAAAAAAACTTTAATAAAGAATTTGAAATAATATATAACATAGCGAAAAATAACGGGTACAATAAAACCACTATCAATCATATTTAAAAAAAAAAAAATTAATGATATCTATTCAACAACCCCTGAGATAGGCCCATCCCGAAACATTATGTTTTGATTCCATATTACGACCATATATCCACCAAACAAGAATAAATTGATAAAAATTAGGATTAAACCCTGCATTTAAAATAGAAAACCCTATCCTCATATTTCTCTTCTCCTAAAGACAAAATAGACCCTTTCCAAAAAAAGCGGAGTATAGGAACTAAATCGTAATGATTGTGTAGCCAAATAAACGGGAAAAACTGGAAGATTGCTAAATCAGAGATTAAAGGAACATATATGTGCATATAATAATAAGACAGAAAATCCCAACTTTGCAATTCATTTAAATGAAAAAATCATAAATTCATCAAAGACTCAGGAGTTAAATTACTACATCACGTTGAAAACAGCCTCAAATTAAATATATATGAAGCACTTGAAATAATAAAATCCTTCAAATCCAATATACAGATTTCTTAAAGCTTTTTGCAGAGTCAATAAAAGTAATCCAGGTAATAGCTTTGTCATTTAGAGTACTGATACTGGTACGGTTACGGTTTCCTGGTAGAGGGAACCCTTGTTCGGTGATCAGGTCTACCTGAAGGCTTACTTAGAAGTTAGTACTGTATCTACTAAGTAACTGACATCACGAGTAACACAAATTTTAAATGAATGTTTTAAACAGAATAAGATGTAAAAAATATTATAACAATAAATGTATAATATTGAATACTACTCAATATAAATATAAAGTATTGTTGATTTGTAAATAACGAAAATTTTAATATATATATATATATATATATATCGATTATATATATTTGTGTATTAAGTTAAAAATGTATTAAATTATTTTAAAATTTTCATTTTTAAATATATCGATTATATATATATATATATATAAAATTAATATCCGATAATAGTAAGCAAAAGATGGACAGGAATATACTTTTTGTAAATAACAAACAACTGATTATTAATTTTAACTTCAAGGCCCAATCAATCAAAAAGTAGTAGATTATGCTAATTTGAATATAATAAAAGCTCCTGAAGCCAACAACTATCAAGGGGCTGAAATTTTTTTTGTGAAATGGTGGTACATATTACTTTTGTTATATAAAATCTAATTTTAGGGGAATGTATTTCCAACATTATACTATTATGTAATTGATATATCAACTCTCATATAACAATCATTATATCATTTGAATTACCTTATAATTGCTACATTTTTGCAAAAGAAATATAGCAGATTTCCTGAGTAGATCAGGTATGAACAAGTGATTAGATGAATGCAGGAAGGTCCAATTCTGGCAGCTTTAAACTATTTATTTGAACAACTATTTAAAAAAGAAATTAAAATGTAAACTAACTAAAAGAAAGTAGGTTAAATCTAAAAAATATTGTCAAAACATGTGATTGATTACATATTTTTTTTTCATTGGACTGGATTGTGCAAAACATACAAAATTACTAACTTCAAAAATATAAAGGCAAGAACAAAAAATTGTCTTGATAATTTTAATTTTTATGTTTAAATGAATACACAAATGTCGGGTATAAAGTTTAAGAGACTACTATAATATCTCAAATATAAAACTCAAAACTCGTATCTTAGAAATATTTATTAAAATATAACCAGAATTTTTGATTTGTTCAATAAAAAACTCTTCAGAAGGAAAACAATACAAGAAACCTCTTACTAGAACAATAAGATCCAAATGAAGTGGCTTTGTTGAATTGCTTTTATATTTTACTATTCTATATTTAAACAAAAAAGTTTAAACAAATATTTCTGGAAGAAAATTAAAAGAATGTTCCAATTATTGTATAAATAACGTAGCAACTGAATGAAGTAAAAGAAATATATTCAGTTAAAACTGTATATACTTCAAAAAAAAAAAAAAAATTATAATTTAAGGTTTGCAAATGATGGAGAATTAATGCATAAATATACATTTAAGATAAGCAATTGACATAAAAAAAAAGACAAAAGTGAGGGGGTAAAGCTCACTAAAATAGATGCAAGTTGGTGTCTTAACTAAATATAGACAGACAGCTTACTATAGCAATCATCAGCTTCCTTGAAAAGAGACAAATGTTTATGAGTTCATAAGCTCCAATATTCATCATAATACATCTAAATAAACAGAATTTAATTATTAATAATTTTAAGGACCCATGACAAATACAGAAGACAAAAAATGTGACATATTTACAAGCCCCCTTAATAGATGAAATCAAAATATGTATTTATTTGTCTGTGTATGAGCATAATAAACACTATAACATAAGAAATAGTCAATTAATTTACAACATAATCACAAAAATATATAGTAACTCATGACTCACAGACTTCATCTAGACTACTGTCAACTTTACTATCTACAGGGAAGCTAGTCGATAGATCCTGAGATGACTTTCGTGAAGGTGTTCGAGAACTAGAAGAATTCCTCCGAGAAGAAGAATTATTACGACCACGAGAATGTCTTCTTCTACCTTCCATTTTACTTTCAAAATTTAACTAATCAAAAATTTTTTTAAACATATATCCAACCCATTATTCATTTATAAGTAAATGATTTTTATAACATTTACATTATTAAAGGAAAAAAAAATAAAAGAAATTGCTACACATGTTACATGAGAAATAATCACAGATACTAGAGAAGGAGCCAATGTGGGGGTTGCTAAAAATAGGCCCCCCTCCATCCCTTAATAACTACCTACTAAGCCTAAGCCAAATACCTGCCAGTGAAAATTGAATAAACCATGACAGATAAATTGCTATGAAATGTAAGATCTGTTTCCTAAAATGCTATTGAAAAGTGCTAAGATCAAAGGATCCCATAACATGCTGGAAAGATATATATATAATAAAACATGGCTGGTTTAAAATAAAAAATAACAAACGTAATATCTATCATTAACAGTCAATTAACAAGCTAATTGGTATTTAATATAATATATATATATATATATATATATATATATATATATATATATATATATATAGAGAGAGAGAGAGAGAGAGAGAGAGAGAGAGAATTAAGAAAAAAAGAATAAAATTCCACAAAAGAAATGACCTTGATGAAGTCCCTGCCCTAAATGTGAAACTATTTCAAATGAAAGTGAAAAAAATAAGATGGAAAAGGTGGTTGCATTTAACTACTGGCTGGCACTTGAGGAAATAACATGAAATTAAAGCCTTGTTCAATAATGAACTTCTAATGAAAAACCAAGAGTGTGTTTGTTGGATGGGCTAATAGGATATATTGTACAACAAATATCTACAATAAGGAGAACAATTTAAAATAACAGAAATTTCACCAATTATAATTCAACAGTGAATGACAATATAAATTATACACCTCTGTTTCTGAATAGTCTCTGCACTAAAAATCATTATTATTGTCTATTTTAGTTAACTGTTCTTTTCAAAAACTGAACACTATGGAAGAAAGAAATCTTAATTATATAATTAGGTAAAGATTTGTTTATCAAAATCTTGGCTGATAAAAAATGGATAAGTAAATTATAAGTGGTAAGCCATTAGCCACTGAAACTAGTTTAGTTCAATATGCATTTTAATCTAACTATGGATACTAAGTCAAGAAACTTCAAAATTCGCATAAATAACTAAAAAATATAGAAAAATAGAAATATTTATAAATTTAAAAAAAAATTGGTATATAAAATTCCAAAATGCATAGGTCAAGGTCAGAGACAATAAAAGAAGAGAGGGAGCCCCTTAGATTTTACCTAAAAACTGAAGTCCCTACTATTACAATATATTTAAGGGCATGACTGATTTACATTGAAGGAAAATAAGGTTAAAACTCAATAGCTTCATTCTGGGGCACCATACAGCATCATAAAAGTTACTAATTCCAAATAAGAGATTTGATGGTGATATTCAAGAACGGTTAACTAGAAAACCACAGTAATAACTATAGTATAATATTGTTTCACAATCAACTACAATTAATTAGAAAGAAAAATGTAGCTTATGAATCTGCTGACACAATATGTACTAAGATTTCAGTAAGTAAGTGGCTCTAATAATGTATATAAAAAAATATTTCAACACATCTCAAGACTGTCTGGTGACACAAAAGATTTATCAATAATTAATTAACAGTATATTAAAAACCGGCTATTGTCAAGGTCAAAGAAATTGTTTTAGAAAATTTTAAATTAACAAAACAGCTAGTATAATCATAAATCAATTACCTTTTTCTCCTTTTCTTCCCATTATGCTGGTGACGTTTTCTACAATGTCATGGTTTCATTGCACTGAACATAATTCTTTGTAACATGCTTCCTACCAAATGGATGCTTTCATGCAGAGAGAATACTTGATAGAACCACCATTTTACCTAACCTACTCCCCAGGATAAGTGAAATTCGATTCATGTGTCCCAGTAAACTTCTATGAACGAACCATACATGAACTCCAGTAGCTGCACGTGTTACGTACCCAGACCCCCAGACGACAGCAATGGCAGCACTACTGAAAGCCATGGTTATATTCCCCCTCTACTTCAGATAAAAATTACATACGATTTTTAAAGTTTCTAATTTATCTAAGCTATCACTCTAAGCGTTAATGCAAGTGGCTAGAATAACAAGCAGACCTAACAATAACCTTCGTTTTTTGCGTATTTAATAATAAAACTGCCTTTAAAAACCTTTATGTCAGGCCACTACTACCGCCTCTGACGAGAAGGTCAAGAACTAAAATTACGTAATGGCCGTACCAGGCTACATCTGATCGCGAGTTTCACAAAGAAATACTGATATTAGTAAGAATCATCTCGATTAAAACAGTAATTAAAGTAAAATTGAGATACTATCAGTAAAACAAAATATATATATTAAAAAAAAAAATATGGCACAGGAATAGTGAAGTACAAAATTCCTTGACCCAATTTCTGAATACTTTAAGGTGCAAGATATACTTCACTTTGAATAGACTTTCTTTTTCTCAAGAAGAAATTATCAAATAATGTTAAATCTTAAATATGCGAAATTGAATGCAAAAACAAATGCAATTAACTAATTAAGGTATTTTTTAAGCTTAAACAAAAAATTATTTTTGTTTCGCAGTGAATATAACAAAAACAATTATTTTGAGAAGAAACACAGAACAAGAGACTTTCCATCTTTTGTACATATAAAAAAATAATCCTACTATAACTAGGGTTAAGAGTGGAATCTGGTTTATCAAAACATTTGATGGAATTTTGGGTAAGGCAAGATCATAAAAAAAAAAAAAAAAAAAGATAGCAACCAGAGCGAAATTTTTGTTTTAGCAGAGCATTGGCAATGGATAAAATGGATCATATACTGTTTTGAGAAAAGATAATCAAATAATAAATATAAATTAATCAAAATCCAATAAAACTCAAACCTTTAATAGAAACACAAGCAGATGCATGTTTAATAATTTATACTTCATTTTTTGTGCAATGTCCTAACTTTAAAACAGCCCACCTTTGAACTTCAAACATCAATTAATTATTACAAATCTATAATGTCAATTATATATTCTTGAATTCTTTTAACAAATAACAGAGCAGTTAATATTTCTGCTTCAGGGACAGAGTCTGGAAAAAAAGACAAATGAACAAACAAGCAGTGTCAAGTTATTTAATATACAGGTGGAACTTAAACAGGTGGAATTTAGTATTTATGATTCATAAAATAATAAGAGTTGATCTTATTTCTCTTTTAAAAATGTTATTTAGGAATAAACCAATTCTACAAAAGGTGCACTCTTAATACAAGAATAATATTATGTTACACATCTGACTTACTTTACTAGGCCCTTAAGATCAGTGACTCCAACCAATAATATTAATGAAATAAATATGCTCCTTTACGATTTCCACCACCGAACTTCAGAGACCCTTATTTTAAGTAGCAGCTATCAATAAAGCCGTATTATTCAGGCATTTTTAAATTATCCGCAATAAATCACAACTTAATGAAACTCGGGGTCAATTTGACCCACCCTTACCAGTTATCAAAAAAAATGTTTGATGTTTAAACAGTGGAATGCTTATTTTTATTTTTATATTTTAAACTCCAACTGACAATACCAATTTACCACTCCTGAAGAGTTTTTCTTGAAAAATACACTGCCAAGAGGAATCAGAGGGTGAAGGACATATCTATATTGATGATTTTAGTTCAGAGATAGAATATAGGCCAATAACTAATGATGGCAATGTGAGTTAATCACTTGGTGCAGAGGAAGAAATAATCAAAGCTATAAATCCACCATGTATCTATCTATATATTTAGATTTGGGAAAATATTGTGAAACTATTTGGGCATACAAATATTTACAATGAAAATATTCACTTCCAATTTCTGTTAAGAGAGCTTTAGAAGACCATAATGAAGCTGACAATCACAAGTACAACAAGAGGTACTTCCTAAAGAACCAGCTTAAGGAAAAACCTCACTTTTAATTAAAAGTGTACTTTAAAAATAATGTCAAATATTATATACTACCAATGAATTTGGTAAATACATCATGTGTTAAAAAGCTGGTTTTTAATTTAAAGTGTGCTTTAAAAATAATGTAAAATATTTTGTACTATTAACAAATTTGGTAAACTTTAGGGAGTGGAACAATAGAAAGTTTGTTTTTTAGTTTGGTTTATATTACCAATAACAAACACGACTACATTATATCAAAGGATGTTTAAAATATGAAATAACTTGTCCCAGTGTTTCTATTATTAAGAGTAAAATTAAAGTAAAAAAATCTGGTGCGGTTGCGCGCATCACACAACTTTTCCTTACCGTCCTGTAATAATTATCTTTTGAATATAATTTTAAAGAGTTCACATAAACACTGGTTGAAATAAACTCAGCAGCATTCACATCTTTTCCCACTTAAGTACAATAAAACAGTTTTTAAAAATATTTACGCACAACAATTCTGTACACTACCTATATATCTTAACTTTGTCAAGTATGCTTTAAAAGTTTTGGTTTAGTTCCCATGCAAACATTTTCTTTCCAATAAATAATGTGAAAGTAGAAATTATTAAGTTAATTTTCACTTTTGTATTCTTAAAATACTTTATTACAGAGCGTATTATTTACAACAGATTGGCGGATTGGTGGGTGGAGGTTCGGTCGCATCCATCTCCTTTTGGAGGTGCTCGGTTATCCGTCTAAAGTCTTGTACTCCTCATAAAATGTGCTGTATCTTTGGTAATACTGGTCTCATTTTGATGATTCTTTTATTGTTTTTTAGATAATTTAATTTATACATAATTTACCATAAAATGCATACTTTTTAATAAGCTATGAGCAAATAAAATATTCTTTTCATCACAATTTTTTCACCTGTATTTCCTTGGCGATTTACTACATAATGAAAAGTTAAAGGCCTTTATGAAGAATAGTTTAGCCAATTTTCATCAAAATCGTTAGAGCCGTTTTCGAGAAAATTGTAAAAAAGAGTAAAATCAATTATATTAGGTGGCACTTCCGGCTAGTCGATTTTGATGAAAAAGTTGCTGTAACATCACAGCCATATACCTACCTTAAATATATAATTTTAGTATCGTACAACTTTTCGTTTTTGAGCTAGGCTGTTCACATACACACAGACCATTTTGCGAGACTTGGTTATTTGGAATCAGTGGATCTTAAAACGAGTATTTCCGTTGAAAACTCGAATTTGAAAATTTTCACGATCAAAATACTTCCCTTTACTATATACTTTCTATATAGGTAAGGGAAAGTAAAATGAATCGAAAGGTATATTAAAGTAAAAAGGAGGAGGTTTCGACAAATCTCCATTTTCGATAACAAATTCCATTGAGTTCTGATATATATTCCAAAGCAGTACCTTAATGCTTGCTCCACTTCAGCAGTAAACTTTGTTTTTCTCTATAGAAAACTGAATGGAAAGTTTGTTTTCTCAAACAAAAAGGATGGAAATGATGGAAAAATTATTTTTACAGTAGCTTTGCAAATAAAAGTGGAAATGCGAGCGTCCATTTTTGATAGAAAGCTTCTCAAATGACTGAGTTTCTAATATCTAAAACTTAAAGAAAACAGAGTTAAGTTTAATCCTAAGACCTACTTTTACTTATGGGCATGAAGGAGATAAGAAATATTCCGAATATGAAATTTTGTTCAACCATACAGAAATTTTAATACCTATGTCCTAGATGATATGATTAAAAAATAAAAGTTGGTTCAGTATGTTTTTATCAAGAATTTTAATAAGTTTTTTTAAGAATTGCAGAAACAATAATTCTGATGTAAAGAGTTACTATTTGTTTCTCTTGATTACAGAAAAAATTAACAAAATAATAATAAAACACTTACTTTCATGTTGTTGATGAGTAGCATGTTCCTCATGTTGCTTCTGTTTTTCATGGTGCTTTACAGGTTGTGGTACAGTAGGAATGACAGCAGCAGGAACAGATAAAATTTCTGGTTCACCATTGGTCTCTGGTTCAGTAATTAAAGAAGGAGATGGCAGCGATTGAACAACTTCAGCTGTTTTTATGATATTTGACTGGCTTATATTCTTCAGATTTAAAGCTTCAGCAAAACTTGATTTTTTGGTTTCTTCCGGCTCTTCTTTATGTGGTGGTAACCCTCCTGTAACACCAACTACTTTTTTTTCTTTTTTCTTTAATGGTTCCAAAATATTCTGAGGAACTGGAGAAGATTTACGGCCAGGTAAAATAGCAACTGATGGAACCTTTGGTCTGAAACAAATTAAAAACAATGTACTTGGTAGTGCAACAAAACAAACAACACATTCAATAACTTATTTTCTGAATAAAAAATATTTAAATCACAATGATAATGTCCCCAATTAAAAATCAATATTTTAAAACTTATTTTACTGCAACAAATTTGGGACTTAATTGCATAATTGTCTGCGTCATATTGAAGATCTGCTAAACCATTCTACCATTGAAGACACAGGGGAAGAGACTAGGCAGGGAGAATCAGAATTATGAAGAGAAAGAAACTGAGCCCCCTCCGGATTTTGAAGAACTTTTGGAAGTGACCCATAGAATGCAGAATAATAAAAGTCCGGATATGGATGGCCTTCCAGTAGAGCTCATTAAATATGGAGGTAAGGACTTGCATGAGACCCCCATAATATAATTGTACATATCTGGGTTGATGAAATGATACCAATATAATGGAAAAAAGGTGGATCTACAAGAAGGGTGATAAACTAGACTGCAAAAATTACAGAGTGATATCTCTCCTACCGACAGCATATAAAATTATTTCCAGAATCCTCTTCAATTGATTGTGCCCTCCATGCTGAACAAATAGTAGGAATCAGTTGAAGTATGCATGTTGATATAGAAGGATGAATCAAATTAGGGATTGATAAATTATTTGCCACTTCTATAATTTTGATTATATAGAAAACTAGTTCCAAATGTTATATATTCATCTTCAATTCTAAAAACACAACCATTCAAAAATAGGCAATTTGAAATACCAGAGTGCATTTTAAATTGCTTATTTTTGAATTTTTGTGTGATTTTAGAACTGAATGTATAACATTTTCATGTTGGAAAAACACAAAAATTCAAAACTCAGGAATTTAAAATACAATTTGGTATTATTATGCATATTAAATTATATGTAGTCAAAATACATATACATACTAAATTCAACAAATCTTTTCATAAGTATCCCACCACCAGAAACAATAAACATTTTAGAACAGTTAATCTTCCGGTCCTTCAGCTTCCTGGTGACACCCTTTGTGACCTTTCAAGTTTCCGAGCCCTACAGAGGTACAGAGTTTACATACAGAAAGGACTTGGAGCAAGATAAAGGCGCTGAATAAAGGCTGAGAATAGAGATGGATTGAAGTTGTTCGTTGAGGCCCTTTGCTCCACTGAGAGCTACACAAATTCATAGAATAAATTAATCTTCCGGTTGTACCGCGAGAAAAACAACATTTTCAACTATTTGTAAAATTCTTCAAACAGGAAGAAGACTTACCAATGGACTCCCCTCTCTCACCCCTCCTGACAGATTTGTTTATGGACAAATAAGAACAAAAACATTTCTTGACCAAAACAATTCTCAATTAGTTCAACATATCACATTCTGGTATCAGTATTTAGATGATATTATATGCCTATGGTTTAATGAAATCAACAAAATTCACCCCTCGATTAAATTCACAGTAGAACTGGAAAAGAAAAAAACCATTAACTTTTTAAATTTAGAAATCTCAATAAAAAACAAAGATAATGAATTTGGAATTTCATCAAAGACTCAGGAGTTAAATTAATGCATCAGGTACATAATAAAATCCTTCAAATCTAATCCAGATTTTTGTATAAATGACCAAATAAATATCTCCAATAGTCCAATCTTAAATTTATTCTCATCTATAACAGAAAAACAATTACTCACCAGAATAACCATCTATCCTTCCCCCTGAACCGTAACATTAACCTACAATCACCTGATCTTTCTTCCATTACAGTAATTTCTATTACTAGTTCAGTGCGAGAACAAACCAATACAAACTTTTCTGTTTGATCTAATCTACTTATATCTTGATGAGTACGAACATGAATTTGATTTCTTGTCGTAATTAAATTCATAATTGTTTTATAATACTATTTCATATTAAATTTAATTTAATATGTATAATAATACCAAACTGTATTTTGAATTCCTTATTTTTGAATTTTAGTGTTTTTATAACTGAAGATAAATGTATAACATTCGATACTAGTTTTCAATGAAAACAAAATTATAGAAGTGGCAAATAACTTATCAATTATTAATAAAAGTGAATAAATTATTTCAGTGAATCTAATAAAGGCAAATCATTTTAAGCAAAATAACGATATTCATTGTCCTGAACAAATTCTTTCTAGCCATGATGCCAAGAAAAATTTGATTGAGAAAAACAGTCAATCGTTTACTCTCAAAATTAATATTAATAGCAAATGGTGGACAGACAAAAATTAAATGTGAGAAGAGAGAGAGGAACGACTGAATGTTTACGGACTCTGCCGGGGAGACACAATCTTTCCTCCTCCTCAAAAATAATTTTCTCCTAAGACTCTAGTTCTGTGATGGCAGATTTTTTATAGATGTACATTTATAATTTAATAAGGACGTGTATCAAAAATATGCAAATACACATAAATATTAATTTATTTTTGTTTTTGCACAAAATAGCTTCTAATGTCTTTTTAAATATAATTGATCACTAAAGTTATCTTTAGGAGCAATATTCACAACAAAAAAGGCAAAGTTAAACTAAACTTAAAATTTAAAATGAAAATTTCACTCTGTATTAGGAAAGAAATTCAGAGAATTCATGCATGCTTCTTCTGAAACAAAATCTTCTCCGAATTTCTATTGCTTTCCAAAAAAGTGGAAAGTTTTCTTATTTGGTTATTGGTCATTCTTGTGTAGATAAACTAAGGACTATTTGATGAAAATCACATGTTATATTTTTAAATGGAAATTTTTTGTTCGACATAAAGAAATTTTATTCGATTTACAAAAATTTTTTTCTAATAAAAATTCAAGGTTCCTAACTTCCAAACATAGAGATTTTACAACAATAAATATATCAAGATCAAGAACTGTTGGTGTCAGAAAATATAGCAAAGTTAAAATTTGAGGACGTGACGGTCGAGCACGTTGGGGCGAGGAACCAATAGTGCCCGATTTGGAACGTTTGGGTTCAATCCCACCTGGGTCAGTCAATATTTATTTCACGTCAATCCCGCGAAATGAATCTTGACACTCCCACTCTGGTTAGTACGAGGTGGTGACGTAATGGTAGCCACCAGGAGTTGGCAAAAAGGACCACGAGGCTAACTTGCCGGACTAGTTCTCACCACCAATACCAGTACCAGTGGTTAAAATTTACGATAGTGATTGTATATGTTAAACAAATATTGATATGATATAATAACATACAATTTTCTTCTTTTTTTTTTTTTTACATTAAAATTAATTATATTAGAGCTATAGATTTTTTTAGAAAAGAAGTGAGGAAAATAACCAATTAGAAATTGTGAGCAGCAAAGTTACTAATTCCACCCACCGTTCAGACTGGAACATAATTTTCAGACAACTCAATGGTCTATAAGAGCATGAATTATGGTGTAGGTGAAAAACGGAATGACGAAGTGTAATGATCGTCAGTAAACCCTACAAATCTTCTTCACTCCAAGCGCTACAGTAGCTCCACTCCATCATTCTATAGTTTAATTTGGAGTGATCATGAGTGGCTACCTTAATAATTCGATTTGTCTTACTCACCTTCATTCAAAATGTGTAATTTGATTGGTACACTAATTTAGAAAATTACTAAATAAATAGCCCTAATTAATATTATTTTTTATTTACCCACACTTTTCAAGAATCTGTGATTCTGCAGACATCAAAATTATTGATTGAAGTTAGTTTAAAATAAGCAATTCAAAATATAGTTTGGTATTATTATACAAATAAAATTAGATGTAATATAAATCAGTGTTATAAAACATTTATGAATTATGAATTTAATTAAGACAAGAAATCAAATACATGTTGGTACTCACCAAGGTTTAAATGGATTATATCAAACAGAAAAGTTTGTAATGGTTTCTTCTCGCACTGAAGTAACAATGAAAGAAAGGTAGGATGTTTATAGGTAACGGTTTAAGGGTCAGCGTTTTTCCAATAATGCCGGTGAATAATTGGTTATTCTGTTATAGATTGGAATAAATTTAAGATTGGACTATTGGAGATATTTATTTGGTCATTTAAGCAAAAATCTGGATTGGATTTGAAGGATTTTATTATTTCAATTGCTTCATATACATTTAATTTGAAGCTGTTTTCAGCGTGATGTATTAATTTAACTCCTGAGTCATTGATGAATTTATGATTTTTTTCATTTAAATTAATTGCAAAGTTGGAATTCTCTGTCTTATTATTATCTTATTAAAATCGATTTTTGGATTCTACGAATATTGAGTGCAAAATATTGAGGGGAGGGGCAGAGGGGTAAAATTTGCTTTTCTTCGTCGATTCATTTTGATTATTAATAATTGATGCATCTTTCATCACCTTTCTTCGGTACAAAACTTGGGAGGGATTCTTTATTTATTAGCAATCACCCTAAAATGCTAATATTAAAGGTTAGATATAATGATAACATTCTAGTCTCCTTGGTGGCCATGAATTTTTGAATTTTTAATTTATTTTAATTATCTTTCATTATTCATCATGCTTCTTCGGTCCTAGACATTGAGCAAATACATAATTTTTTTAAATATTCACAATTAATCTAAAATGTTTATATGAAAGGTTAGATATAATAATGGCATTCAGGTCACCTTGGTAACCATTGATGCAAATAGATTCATACAAATTCTGGTTTTTAATTATTTTAAAATTACTGGTAGCATAAATGTTTGCTATATTCGCACACACTAAGTAAAAATCCCATTCCAAAGTTACCTTCCTCTTGTTAATTGGTTCAGTCCCTAAAAAAGTGATATCTCCAACAGAAATAATATCGATGTCGTTTTTTGAAAAAAACTTATGCGCCAAAAAGTCGAAATTTAGGTTTCAATTTATTTTTTTTTACTTCCTTGTACGCAGTAAAGAAAGTATTGTAATCGCGAAAATTTTCTGTTTTCAGATTTCGACGGAAATATCCATTTTGACCATCCCTGAATCCATTTTGACTAGATTCGTCGTGGCGTATGTACGTACTTATGTTCGTATCCTGCATAACTCAAAAACAGTTAGCCGTAGGAAAGTTGAAATTTTGTATTTAGGATTGCAATCTTCGGAAACTAGTAACCAAATTTAGTATTACTTTTTGAGCCACGGATTTATAATTTAATAGGCTTACAAGGAAGTCATGTGTTGCCCACATCAGATATTTTTAAAATATGATTGATAGTGGTTTTATTGTACCCGTTATTTTTTCTTATGGAATATATTATTTCAATTTCTTTATTATAGATCTTTTCATTTAATGGTATGTTCAAAAGATGATAAATCATGCTATTAAAGGCTGCGAGTTTATGTGCTATCGGTCTCCTAGCTTCATTGATTATAACGACATCCGTGTGGGTGGGTTTCCGGTAAATTCCAAATTCAAGATGTTTGTTTTTTACTGAGATTTCTAAATCTAAAAAGTTTATGGGTTTTTTTTCCAGTTCTACTGTGAATGTAGTTTATTTGCTTTAAAAATTATTTATTTGTCTTGTCGTACCAGACCATAGGCATATAATGTCATCTACATACCGATACCAGTATATGAAATGTTGAGCTAGTTGAGAATTGTTTGGATCAAGAATTTTTTGTTCTAATTTGTCCATATATTAATCTGCCAAGAAGGGGTGAGAGAAGGGAGCCCGTCGGTAAGCCTTCTTCCTGTTTGAAGAATTTTCCATAAAATTGAAACTAATTATGTTTTATGCAAATAGACATCAAATTGTAAAGATCTAGTTTTTCTAGTGGTGATAGATTCGATCGGAAGATTAACTGTTCTAAAATTTTTATTGTTTCTAGTGGTAGGATACTTAGAAAAGATTTGTGACGTCGAATGATATTAATTTCGCGTTATCCGGAATTACTATGTTATTAATTTTGTTGACTAACGCTATAGATTTTTTTACCGTCAAATGACATTAATTTCGCGTTATCCGAAATTACTATGTTATTAATTTTGTTGACTAACACTATAGAGTTTTTTACCGTGCATTATGGGGAAAATGAGATTCTGCTTTTGAATAAATTGTTCAAGTAATGGGCAAGTTTATAGATCGGACTATTGATGTAAGTAACGACTGGTCTATTGGGGATTTCCGGTTTGTATATTTTATTATCCGGTATCAATATGCTGTTTTTTATCAACTCGCTGACTTTGGTGGCAAATTTATTGATGGAATTTTTGATATTAGGAAACCCGTTTTTGTTTATGAAATCATAACTTTCTTTCTAAGGGGTTATCTCTTTCTAGAGTTACTGTCGTATTCCCTTTATCTGCTTTTATGACTAGAAGATTAATTTTGCATACTTTTTCTGATAATACACCTGCTGTTCTATATTCTGCTAATATATTTTTATTGGACCTATTGATTTTTTCTATTTCAGTTTTTAAACTGGTTATTTTTTAATTTTTGTGTTTTTAGAACTGAACATGAATGTATAGCATTCGAAACTAGTTTTCAATAAAACAAAATTATAGAAGTGACAAATAATTTATCAATCCCTAATTACATTGATTACCTTTACCTTTACTATCATGCGGATGTCAACTGGTTAAAATTTATCACAAATTTCTGCATCAGCAATCTGAACAAAGTTTTGAAAGAAATTGGACAATTACTCTGCATTTATACTATAACAGTAAGATAAAGAATGCCCACTTATGTTGCTCTGTAGACCCTAATACTTGAGGGTTGATCAGGAATGAAGAAAGTTGAATAAAAACTGTCTGAATTGCCAAAAGTTTAAATAAAGTCTTGATATGGGGGCAATGATTTGTTGATGATTTTAAACAGGGAGACAATGATATTACAGTAGCTCTTAAACAGGATGCCCAGCGATAAAGCATGAAAAAATTTAAGCATAATTCAAAGGATTTCAAACATATAAACTGTAAAATTCAAGCTTTTTGTCTATTTATTGGATTAAATTTAAAACAAAATTGGAACTATAAAATGTAATATTTGGTCGGCTTATGATAAAATGTACAATTTGGACTTGAGAATGAATTTGAATAAGTATAAAGGTTGCATTCCTGTTTGATAATGAAAAATTATTACTTAACTTCTTTAACTGAGGGCTCAACGCATTGCCAAAAATAAAAACAACTAGACAATACAGAACAAAAACAATTTCAAGAGTAAATATATAAAATTCATGTATTGGAATAAATTTGACCGCAGTATCATTCATAAACCTACTATATATAATAAAAAAAAATATATATATATGAATCCTGTCAAACCCTAGTCACTCCAGCTTCGGCCTTTGGTGACTATACTGTATATCGATTGAAAATGAAACTCAAACCTATTTGGAGCTAGTACATTATTTTATAATTTCATAACATCCTTAATTCACTTAGCGACCTGGTAAGGTGAGACAAAACATAGAATGAGTACATGTTTGAGAGAGAGGTACTGATAAACAAAGTTAGTGGAAAGAGATTTTTTCTAGCTTTCATGGAATAAGCGATGGTAAACATGCTCTAACAGATGTATGTCTTGACAAGGAAGCATTGATTTAGTTTGCAGTTATATCCTAAAAAATAGCTATTTATATTAGTTAATTATCACTAAAATAAACATGTGTCATTGATTCTGAGATAGAGAGAATATTTGACAAATAAAACTTATATGCAATAGGAAAGATTTGAAAAGTTTACAAAACAAAAAACAGATAGTTTAAAGACCAACCACTTACTTAAGAAAGACTATTTTAGTGTCCATGCGCTTAGCAATAACCATTTGATATCGAAACAAAAGTCAACTTACAAATTATTACAAACGATTGAAAGAATTTAAAACAAATCAAAATGTTAAAAATTAAATGCAGTC
Organism: Rhaphigaster nebulosa; assembly: GCA_948150685.1. Taxonomy (NCBI): domain Eukaryota; kingdom Metazoa; phylum Arthropoda; class Insecta; order Hemiptera; family Pentatomidae; genus Rhaphigaster; species Rhaphigaster nebulosa. The sequence goes on from OX411308.1 coordinate 71,888,002, forward strand.
ATGTAAAGTTATCGTCCGAAGTTATGGAAAGGTAGAAGGCTTTCCCCTCTGAGAATAAAACCTCGCCGGCTAAGCTACATCCAAAAGGGTCTTTTTTAAGTGGTTAGGCAATACCATCTAGGAAATTACCTGGGTAGCTCCACAGTAGGAGAATCTGTCATCGCAGACACTGTTGGAATTTGATGTGACTGTGATAATGGTTGAACGACAGCTTGTTGTGGCTGGGGTTGATGCTGTAGAACCTGAGATGATTGTGGCTGGGGAACTGAAGGCTGTATTTGTGATGAAAGCATAGGAGGAACAACTGTGGGTGGAGGGTTAACTTCAACTGCTGATGAGGGGGGAGTAAGAGCTAATTGTGCAGGTGATGATTCGGCACCATTTACAATTTCGATTTCAGTTTCCTCAGTTGTTTCTTCTTCTTCCTCCTCCTCCTCCTCCTCTTCCTCTTCCTCCTCCTCCTCCTCCTCTTCTTCTTCTTCTTCAGGACAAGTTGGCTCTGTGGCAACCGCTGCCACTCTAGCAGCAAAATCTGCAGCTACATGATATTCAGTTGGCTGAAATGATAAGTAAAATAGTTATATTATTAGAAATAATACATAATTAACATGAAGTGGGGTTAGAGCATTGACAAGGTAAGTGTGTAAATAGATTCTAAACGGTAAAGATTAGTGCAAGAGTGTCAAAATGAAACTGTAACCATTGTTATTAAATAAAAAATTTCATGAGCATCACTTCTCTATAAATAATATGGTAGTATAGATTCCTTTTCGGGCTCTCAGAAGCGATGGATTTTGATGAATGAGGTAACAAAAGCAAGAGACTTTCACAGAGAAGTGATGAATCTCAAATTCATACTAGGGCTTAATTGGCGGATCAACATGAGACAGGACGGGTCGGATTTTAGAGATTTCAACGCGGGCATATTGTTTGTGTTTTGATGCCCTAATAAAACCTACAGTTTTCGACATAACACATGATATAGATCCGCACGGCCGAGTGACAACTTACGTGCCGTCATGACGACTTCATGTCTATGGAAGCAAGTGAGACTGTATACAACAAATTTGTAATTAGAGTAAGGCTTAAGCGCCAAAAATTCGAAATTTAGGTTTCAATTGATTATGGGACTTAAACACCAACTCTATCAATTCCCGCTTACGATATATCAAAAAAAAAAATTGGAAATGGTCAGTCGTCACTTTGGCTTTAACCAGTGCTAGAACCCTTAAAAATATAATGTAATTGTTTCTCCACCTTAATAAATTCCTATTGTATACAATAAAGAATAAAATTTAAAAAATATATATTGTTATTTGGGAAAAAATAGTTTTATCTGTTTCCTGTAAATTTTACTAAATGGCGCTTATTCCTTTTTCAAAAAACGTTGATATATTCTTTTCCATGTCTAATCCATTGATAATATAAATACTACACATAGAAAATAGTATAGCTGAGTCTTATTGCTTAAATGTACAGATATTCTCCAGAAGGGTAAGCTAATTACTTATGAAGTATGAACAGCTACTTCAACATAGTCATTATAAACTATGTAGCCTCACTAAATGTTAGTGTTAAATAAGCTTTGTTGGTAATACTACATTTCTTATACAAATAAACATATTTCTCTGATATAAGCGATATCAGGGAAATATGTTTATTTGTATAAGAAATGTAGTATTACCAACAAAGCTTATTTATTAAGAAGAAGAATAGATACCTAATGCGAGAGTTCTGGCTTGGGTATACTAGTTTTAACATTATTAGACTAATATTATATCGTTTAAAGCTTGTGAACGCATTTACCCCACCTCACCTAATAAATATTTATTATCAAATCTAAAAAAAAACTAAACCACAGATCTGCTGCTAAGCAATATGCAGATCATTAAAAATAAAAATACAAAATAATAAAAAATTTAAGGCATTCTGCCGTAGAGTGGGTGATTGGAAACATACTTTGTACTGCAACCAATCTCACATAGATAGTACCCAATAAGAAGGAATTGATTCTTATAAGGGTTGGTAAACCACATTTTTTATAAATTATTGGTCCTTTTTAATGTCTTAAAATCCAGCATAAATTATTATCAAAAATATTCTCTGAAGTAAATAGTTGATAGAAGAAAAAAAAACTTAAAATTGATACACAAGCCCTAAAAATAAAGAAATATTTTTTCTCACAAAAGTATATTATTAAGTAGCATAAGGAACTATTTCAAATCAACCTAACCATTCCAATAATTTATTATTTATCAGTCGGAGCCAAGCTGCTCCACAGCCCTTTCGTTTTAATTATTAAGTTGATAAAAGTTCTTCCCTTAACTGTTCGAGGTAAGTCTTAACACATTAACAAATGACCAATGACAAAAGAATATTTTTCATGGAATACTATTATATAGAAAATTAATATTTCTTTTACACATTTTTGACTTATTTAAAAATTATTGCTAATATTGTTTATTTTATCATTTCGTCTCCATAACAGCACATTGATTTAAAAACAATAATTTCTGTTTTTTTAAGTAATTAATTTGAAAGCAACGATAAATCATTTCTTTCATTAAAATTATTTAAAGTAAAACTTAATGGAACCATAAGGCTTGGCACCGACATCAACAGGTAATAAATTATGATAATTAGGGATTGATAAATTATTTGCCACTTCTATAAATTTTCACTGAAAACTAGTTTCGAATATTATACATTCATCTTCAGTTCTAAAAACACAAAAAATTCAAAAATAAGAGATTCAAAATATAGTTTGGTATTACTCTACATATTAAATTAGATTAATATAAATCAGTATTATAAAACATTTATGAATTAAGACAAGAAATCAAACACATGTTGGTACTCACCAAGGTTTAAATGGATAATATCAGACAGAAAATATTGTACTGGTATCTTCTCGCATTGTACTAACAATGATTAAATATTAAATTAATCTAATTTAATATGTATAATACTACCAACTATATTTTGAATTGCTTATTTTTGAATTTTTTGTGTTTTTAGAACTGAGGATGAATGTATAACATTCGAAACTAGTTTTCAATAAAACAAATTTATAGAAGTGGCAAATAATTGATCAATTCCTAATTAGATTGACTAGCATACCCGAGCGAGAACTCTCGCATTAGACATCTATCTATCTTCTCCCTAATGCATTCCAAGTATAAGCTAGTTATATTGGAGCAGCATTTTTCTTCTAATGCATAAAGTTACCATGACAACGGCATGTAAGCAAAATGGCATAGGGCCGTGTGGAATTATACCGTGCATTATCTCGAAAATGGTGGGTTTTAGGGCTTTAAAACGCTTGACCAATACGTTCTAAAGGAACATATAAGGTCTTGATGCTCGCGTCAAAATCTTTTAAAACCCAACTTATCCCGTCTCGATCCGCCGACTCTCAGTTGTCAAAGCTTTGAAACCTCCCAGTTTTGTCATCACTTTTATTTAAGCCCTAGTAAGAATTTAAGAAACAAAATTGGAATTCGTCACATCTCCATGAAATTCCCTTTTTTTGATACCTCACTCATCAAAATCCATCTCTCATGACCCGGAAAAGGGACCTATACTACCGTAATAATATATAGGAGTGATATAAATTATATATTTACTAGTATACCCGAGCGAGAACTCTCGCATTAGATATCAATCCTTCTTCTAATCCCTAATACATTAGAAGTAGGAAAACATATTTATTTGTGTAAACGATATAATATAACCAAAAAAGTTTATTTAACACACATATTTGGTGAAGCTACATAGTTTGTAATGACTATGTTGAAGTTATAGTTCATACTTAATAAGTAATTAGCTTACCCCACTGGAAAACATCTTTTCAATTTAACAGTTAGGCAATTAGATTACCATTTTCAATGTGTAGTATTCATACATAGCAGTGCCGTTTAGAGTTAGACATGGGAAACTGTATATAATTTCCCACTCATTAAAAGTTTTTGTAAACAGACTCAAATTGATATAAAGTTGCCATGACAACGGCACGTACGCAAGATGGCATGAGGCCGGTGCGGACCTATAACGTGCATTATCTCAAAAACTGTAGGTTTTTGCGTTATCTCAAAAACTGTAGGTTTTTGCGTTATCTCAAAAACTTTTAATGAGTGGGAAATTATATACCGTTTCCCATGTCTAACTCTAAAGGGCACTGCTATGTATGAATACTACACATTGAAAATGGTAATCAAATTGCCTAACTGTTACCATTGTCCGTAGGAGCCTATATGATCTTGATGCCCGCCTCAAAATCTTTAAAACCCAACTTATCCCGTCTTGATCCACCTACTCTGTCGTCAAAGTTTTGAAACCTTCCAGTTTTTTCATCACTTTTTTTTTTTCAAGGCCTTGTAAGATTTTAAGAAACAAAATTGGAATTCGTCACATTTCCGTGAAATTCTCTTTCTTTTGATACGTCACTCGTCAAAATCCATCACTCCTGAGAGCCGGAAAAGAGATCTATACAACCGTAATAATATATAGTAGTGATCTTTCTATACCATCATGCGGATTTCAACTAATTATGGTAATGTTTGGGTTGATTTGGAATAGTTATTTTTGCTATTTAATAAAAAAAAAATATTGAGAAAAAAATATTTCTTTCTTTTTAGTGTTTTTTGTGTACCGTTTTGAAGTCTGTTTTAGTTTGTTTTTTCTAAAAAGTTATTATTTATTACTTTTTTATTTAGTGGTTCCTGTTTACCGCTTAGAAGTCATTTTTATAGTTTTTATTTGTTTCTTTTTAGTGGTTCTTGTGTACATTTCGATTAATATATTTTTTTAATTTTACATTTTCCAGTGGTTAAACTTTAATACAAAAAACACGAGTAGGCCTATTAAACACGCTGCTCGTATGAGATAGCTAAGATTAGCTTATTTATTTATTTAATAAAAAATAATAACTTAATTCATTTTAGGCTGGATTCACCACTTTTTTTCTTTTTCATGTACTTATGTTTTTTAATTCCCAATTAAGTGTCCCACTGTAGGGCAAGTACCCATATATTTATCTTATTTTGAAAAGAAAAGAAACCAATAGACTTAGAAATGTATACTGTAAACTAACTGCTCTAAGTATCACGAGTGACTGGCTTAATCTCTAAACGTTTTCATCGGATCCCGATTAAGGTAGGAAGCTATATTTTGAGCGAACAGCTAAACCAATTTTTAGGTTTGGCTGCTAAAATTAATTGCTGAGATCCTGTGAATGTTTTGAAACAATTTAAGTTTAAAATACAGGAAAAAATATATTAAATGTGTTTTAATCTTTCCCAAACCAATTTTTAGGTTTGGTTGCTAAAATTAATTGCTGAGATCCTGTGAATGTTTTGAAACATTTTAAGTTTAAAATACAGGATAAAATATATTAAATGTGTTTTAATCTTTCCCAAACCAATTTTTAGGTTTGGTTGCTAAAATTAATTGCTGAGATCCTGTGAATGTTTTGAAACAATTTAAGTTCAAAATACAGGATAAAATGTATTAACTGTGTTTTAATCTTTCCCTTTGTTAGTATCTAATGATTTTTTGAGCAAACGGCTCAAATGATTTTTAAAACTGAACCCCCAAATTACTCAGAGAGATACCATGAATGTTTTGAATTAATTTGAGCTCAAAATACTGAAAAAATATTTTAAGTATTCTCAACTTTTTGCTGCTCTTTTGTTTATATTATGTGAAAATTCATGATCATATAAATCGCCAATTCTTGAAAAATTAAAAAAACTGTCTCTGAAAGTATTCATTGGATCTTAGTCAAATTTATATGGAACCATCCCCCATAGTGAATCCTTATAATTAAAAAAGATTCATTGAAATAGGTTCAAAAATGACGAAGTTATGAGTGAGCTACATTAAAAAATGTTTTTATCGGATTCTGATAAAATTTATGTACAACCCTGGAGGTGTACAGTCTTCACTCAAAAAAATCACAGAAATCGGTTCAAGAATGGTGAAGTTATGCGAGGACATATATAGAACATAAAGTCAAACTTATAACCTCCTTTTTTGGAGTCTGTTAAAAAATAATTTTGTGGTTCATAAATCTGCTATTTGCTTAATTCATAAATTGTTTAAAACAAATTATTTAATTATTATTAAAAAAACAAATTATTTAATCAATATTGACTGATTATTTATAAACTGGAAGGCTTTGTTTGGAGCCTTCAATGATAAACTACAATTATAGTTTTTGTTAATGACTACTTATATAAAACTAATTACCCCAGTAGGAACAGGGGGGCCACATGTGTTGGATTCTACTATCTGCGATTTTTCACTTAAGTAATCTTCTATAACGTTTCTTCCTGAACTGGGATCAATAATCGAAAGAGGGGTACGCCGTCTTTTTTGTGGTGGTATTGAAGGCTGCGGAGGTCCTTGTGGGTGACCATGAGTTATGAGCACACCAGATCCTGTAGCACTTGTAGGGCCACCACCACCAGCATTTGGTATAGCGTCTACTGTATACTAAGGAACCAATGAAAATTTAAGGTTAGTACTGTATTTAATAACTTATATGAATATTGTATATAAAGTAGTAATTTGAATATTAATTAAAAGCAAACAAAAAAACATGACAGAACAGTGTTCTATAAATGAATTTTATATAAATATATAGTAAGTTAATTGATAAAATATACTAACCTGCTGTGGGGGCTGCTGCGGAGGAGGCTGAGGTGGAACACCTTGGTGTGGTCCAGAGTTAGGAGTAGGAAAAGGATTATTTCTCACATGAGAAAACACATCTGAAATTAATATGTGGTATATACCCATATCAGAAAATAAATATTGAAAACATTCTGAGTAATTTACACCAATTAGAAAAAATAGTAGTTAGTCAAAATTGTGATTGTAAAAGTCAAAATTGTTAATCATTTATCAGACCATCTACTTTTTTTTTTTTTTTTTTTTTTTTTACAATTCTCTGAGGCTTTTTGATGGCTGATCTGTCCATTATCTCTTAGGTCAGGAAAATTCAATAGTTAAAAAAGTATGGCCAATATGAAATGATTCAATAGTCACAAAAACTTGGAAATAGACCAATTGTACTTTATTAGGGAGTGGTCATATCTTTCAAAAGCATACATTTTTAATATTTTATTGTAATTAAATATATATAACTTAGACATGTTGTAACATCTCTGGTAATATTCAGACAATTGATAATTTGTCATTTCTATGGATCAATTGCTTAGAGTGAAAAATATATCGTAATTATGAAAACTGGAAATTTAATAGTGAACTAGTTGTATTAATTAGAAAAGAACAATCAGCCATAATAACAATTAAGGGGGGTTTAGAATTGAAGGCCAATAGCTGCATAAGGTCCGGGACAAAAAGATAGCCCACTCTGGGTTTTTTCGTTTATTAAGCTTTAAGCACTGTTATTATTTTTTTTTACCATATATAACTCCAATTAGTTATATTTAGTTGTACTTTTCAATAATATTAAAGTCAGGGGATCTTACAGGCCAATCCATAATGCATGCTTTCTTTTTTTAAAAACTCTTTTGCTAATTTCGATGTGTGTACTGGGGCGTTATTGTGTTGAAAAATAACGTTACCTTTGGAATATGTTTCAAAATATTTTTTTAACTGTTTTCTATTCATTCCAGATAATCTTTGCTTTTCATTCGACCAGAAATAATTACGATATCTGTTCTTTGAGCATACCCGATGCCACCCCATAACATCAGAATACCTCCTCCCCATTTGCCTTTTAGAAAATATCTTTTCTTCTTTCCAAAGGTCGTGATAATAGTAAGCCCGGCCATCTGGACCATTCAAATTAATTTTTTTTTTTCATCTGTAAACAATACTTCCCTCCATTCACCTTTCAACTGAACATGGTCACGGACAAACTTCTTCCGTTTAACCATATGCGCCATACTGAGGGGTAGAAAACGTTTCATTTTTTCCTCTTTGTTTGATGTGCAGTTTGAAGAACCCATATAACGTTTTTCATAGTTTTTGCACACAGTACTATCAGCAGTTTGACGAGCTTTAAAGTGGTGTCAGAAGCAATTCTTAAAATAGCTCGTTTTTGTCTTTTTGATATTACAGGGGACCTTTCTGGAGATTTCTTTATTCCATAATAATCTGGAGATTTTAAAAAATTGGAAATAATTTTTCTACTCTTACCTGTACTTCTCAAAATATCAGAAACAGAAAAGCATTGATTTTTCATTTGCTGAATGATAAGAAAAGCGTTGATTTTTCATTTGCTGAATGATATTTCTTATCATTCAGCAAATGAAATGAAAATTCAGCAAATGAAATTCTTATCATTTGCTGAATAAGTCCAAGATAAAGATTTGGCTTGTCCCATCTTCACTGTTACAAGTGATCATATTAAAAGTAGAGTTAGAACTGAATTAGTCCTCTCTACTTATCCTAAATGCTTAAATTTGTAAATAAAGAGCACTTGTGCTATCATTTTGTCCCATCTCAAATCCAATATTATTTATTTATTTCTAGAAATTCTTTTTATTTATGAACTATTGAGGGGTAAACTACATTTAAACTTAAGCAAAAGGACCTATTTATGGTAAAAGAAAATTATAAGCACTGGTCAAAGTTCAATAAACAGAAAAATATCAGATGGGCTATCTTTTTGTCCCGGATCTTAGACTAGAGAGTTAACTGTATTAACTATAAAGATAACGTACTTATCAAAATTAGAGATAATATTTGGTAAGAAACATATTCTAAGGTTTAATTATGCTGATTAAGAACTTGATTTAGGTTATTTTGTAACCTAAGAATTTTATATTTTGAAACTAATCCTATAATCCTCATATAGGATATAATAAATATCCTTTTATATATATATATATATATATATATATATATATATATATATATATATATATATATATATATATATAATATATATATATATATATATATATATATATATATATATATATATATATATATATATATAATATAATATAATATAATATATCCTTAAAAAATGAAAGAAAATTTTGGCCCAAAAAGGCTAATTATAAATAAAATATATTGAGTAGCTTTTAACTGTATAATTCTAAACTATTTTTAATATTGTATTAAAAAAAAAGATGTTTACATTGAGGTGCCCCTGCATGTGGAGAGTACTGATGTGTAAAGGGGTTTCCTAAGGTAGCGTGTTGCGTAGTCATAAATATTTGTTGCTGTGTAGGAAAATAATTAGTCTGAGGTGTGGCAGTAGTTCCTACTGCCTGGCCTCCACCATGACTATGTTGTCGTCCACTAGGTATCGTCTGGAAATAAATCACATAATTAGTTTCTTTTGTTAAATATTGATAAATGAATATGCATATAGCATGGCCTCACCTGAGAACCACCCACTACTGGATAAAAACACGAGGCCTCACCTGAGACCTTTTTGCACAGAGTGTGTTCATTTCCAACTTAACCTTGACTCAGAATTTCCCCAGGGCACAACAGGGGAGAGAGCGACACTCCCAACTCTATTAGAGCTCCCAGCAATGCCCTTTCACTAGCCAACGTAGATTACAGTATCTACACTACAGTATAACCACAGAAGCCTCTCTCCAACAGACACCCCTCCCAACAGACGATTTTTAAATGTCATGGCTTGAAAGTATAGGAATTTATACAACATACATTACTTTGCAGTAGACACCCCTTTAATGGACGCGGAGGATAGCTATAATTTCAACACCAAAAGATACATTTTTTAAGATTTCCAGGTTATAGCGACTTTATTTCTGGACCCTAGGAGAGTGTTTAAACGAGGTTTTATTGTAGTCATAATTTTAATAGATATTGACATACTATGGAAAAAAAAATGAAAAATTGTCTTTGATCCATAGACATATTGTATTTGAGGCAAGCATAATTTTAACCAAAACTTCTAACAAAATAGTAACTGGCACAGCAATTTATTATCAATCCCTAATTAATTAATTCCTGTTGTTATATTTAATAGGAAGTTCTTTAGTTCAAGTCTATTAATGAAGGTTCATTTCACGAATGTATTTTTTAACCTACTTAGCATTCTTATGGCAGCAATAAGACAATTAAATCTATTATTTTAAACAATGCTTGTATCAAATAGATATTGTTAATCGTACCAGATAAATACAGTTGTGTAGCAAAGGCGAGTCTCTCGACCCCAGAGTCAATCCAAGGCTGATATAGAATAAATAAATTATCTGCCACAGAAATTCAGTGCTTTACTTACTTCTACCTCACTCTTCTTTATTTCCACTTAAATTTGTTTATTTATTCTTCGTTATTATTTCTATTTCATTTTTTATGGATATTTGAATGAGACTGTAAGATACTAAATGGTGGTGGCTACCCCAAACTCAAATCTTTAATGGGCAATGGCCATATTTGTTCCACCTACCAAAAAGCAAGACTTTTATGTTCAAAACAGTTTGGTTACATTCCACTAATTGGCAGAAACTGGAGAAAAATATGTTTGAAGGCCTTTTTTCCAGTAATGACTCAAAAGCCACGAATCGTGATTTTTTCTTCTGACATTGCACACGCGTTTTAAAAATGTAAATGACTCCATAAAGCAAACTCTTGTCACAAAAAATTAATCAAAGTAAACACTGACATAAATAAAAGGAACAAAAACATTCTTACAGGATAATTATGAGAGTTTGCCATTGATATTGTGTTCCATCTACACTAGTGACAAACTATTTGCACAACAGATTCCTCAATTTTAACTGAATATTGGATTTTATAATTATTGTTACTATAAAAATTGATGTTGAAATAATCAGTGATTCATAACTTATTAAATTGCATTAACTGTTTTGATTCGTACTTTTTTCTGTGTTATTGGTCCAATGTTTATAAACCAATTCCTAAAAATCAGCTAATTTTCATAATTCAATCCCCGATCTTGGAAGTTAACAAAATATTATTGTTAAATAAAAAATTAGCGGTAGGAAATGAATATATTTTCACAAACATTTGGCCAAATGGTTTGCCATGTGTGGATACCCCATTTGTGTATTTTTACTTTCACATTCCAAACTTCACAAACATTGGACAAGTTATTTGACAAACGATTGGCCACCAGTGTGGAGCCGACATAACTGAACACTGGCCATATATGTCCCACCTAGGTTTTTGGAGGGGGAAGATTTTTTTTCAAAAGTTTTTCAAGTGCCATTCCTGATTCTTAGGACCAATATTCATTGGATCAACACACACAAATTTTAATTCTGCATGAGAGGGCTTATGCCCTTTAAAGGGTTAAAATTAATCAACTTACTGGTCCTGCGTATGGTAATAGAACTCCAGCAGTTGCCATAGGTTGTGGGAGGTATGGATGTTGTAGAATCGTTGTTGGAGCCTAAAAAACATAAATAAATCATGGTTTTAATCATAAATCACTCATTTCATTATGAAATATACAAGCTATAAAATACACATATTAAGTGCATGGACAAGAGTGGTTCAGCTCATATAACGATTATCCATAAATCTAGACTTTGTCTAGTCTACGGATGAATCAGATGAAGGCAAGGTAGGGAGGGACTGGGGAGTGAGTGGACCAAAGTAGTAGCATACCTTGAGTCTAACGGATCACACTCAGCAGATTTTGAAATAAGGAGTCCATACAATAGAATCAGCAATTAACAAAAGAAAGGACGGACCTACAGAGAAAATAATTCAAATATCATGATAATTAGGCTATCTATGCTCAAACAAAAGGCAAACGACACTGGTCGACAAGGTTTTCTTCACAAGAAATCTGATTAGTGACTCTAGTGCATTTTCTCATCCTGAATTCAGATATGTAGTCAGAATTTTTCTATCAGAAATAGTTTTCGTGTGACAGCCACTTTTGGAAAATCTGATTTTAGCGTTCTCTTTGAGCTGTTAATGTAACCTTTCTTTCTGTAATAGGAACTTTTTTAATGTAACCTTCCTTTCTGTCACAGAAAACTTTTAATATAACATTCCATTCTGTTTTGAAGTGCATTGTACGAGGGGTGTTCAAAAAATAAGGTGACTTTGTAATTTTCTCAAAAAATATGAATTTATTCATCAATATTTATTTCGTCCCCTTCAAAGTAATCCCCCTCAGATATAATACATTTGTGCCAGCGCTTTTTCCAATCTTCAAAGCACTTCTGAAATGCACTTTTTGGTATGTCCTCGAGTACTTTCAGCGATGCGGTCTTTATTTCCTCAATCGTGGCAAACCTCCGTCCTTTCATGGGTCATTTGAGTTTTGGGAACAGAAAGAAGTCGCAGGGGGCCAAGTCCGGTGAATATGGTGATGGAGGCATGATTATGGTTTTGGTTTTGGCCAAAAAACTACTAACAAGCAACGATGTGTGAGCAGGTGCATTATCGTGATGCAAAAGCCACGAATTGTCTTTCCACAAATTAGGGCATTTAATTCGTATTGCATCACGCAAACGGCGCATAACTTGAAGGTAGTACTCCTTATTAACCGTACGACCTTATGGTAAGAACTCGTGATGCACTACGCCGTTGTAATCGAAGAAAACGGTGAGCAAAACTTTCACATTTGACAGAACTTGGCGTGCTTTTTTCGGTCTTGGCTCGTCAGACTGCTTTCATTGGGATGATTGGGCTTTGGTTTCGACGTCCATGTTACCATACACCATGCACCCATGTTTTGTCACCAATTATGACCCTTTTGAGCAAGTCTGGATCGTCATTGACGTCATTAAGCCTCTCCTGAGAGATGGACATGTGACGACTTTTTTGGTCAAAATTCATCAGTTTTGAAACAAACTTTGCTGACACACGTTTCATGCCCAAAAAGGTGATTCGAAGATTATTCAGAACCATTTCCTTTACTTCTTTAACATTTGCATCTGTTGTTGACGTGCTGGGGCGTCCAGGGCGAGCTTCATCTTCAACATTTTCTCGGCCTTCTTAGAAGAGTTTGTACCACTTATAAACATTTTTTTTACTTAGAGTACACTCAGCATATGCCACTGTCAACATTTCAAGAGTTTCGGAGCACTTAATTCCATTTTTTTACACAGAATTTGATGCTAATTCTTTGATCCATTTTTTCGACAGCAACAGATGGCCGAACATGCAAAACAGTTCTAACCTTTATGTCTCTCACATACAAACAAAAAATGCTATATAGCTGAAACTGTGAATATATCTTAGGGACGAGTGTACCAACATAAGAAAAAAAAATATTAAAAACCGAACGTACCTAACCCGCGAAATTTGAAAAGTCACCTTATTTTTTGAACACACCTCGTATATGTTGTGTTGTAGTGTTTTCTTTTTTCATCTTGCCAAGAAAATACATAAATCATGCAGTTAATTCCTGCTATATTTGTGGTCAGCTGACCTGTCTCAAAGGCAAAATTTCATGCCAATTGTAAAAAAGTGTCAAACTTTACTTTGGATGTCAAATAATTTTCTATACCATTTTCTATGAGAAGTTTATAAAAAAATTCAAATGAATATCACACAAAACTCCTGCCCGATGGGGAAAAAATAGTTCTAGAATCTGTTATTTTTATTCTTGTGAAAGAAAAATAATTCTTTTCTGTAGACCAGTGTAATATGGATAAAAGGAGAAAAGAGAGATTTACAAGAAATGAGATTGCAGATGAACGGAAGAGCTCACAACTAATGATAGTCCAGAACTATACTACAATATAGCAAATAGGTTTATCAAGAATGGGATGGAAACTGAAATCAAGGAGACTTGCAGTGCCATGAAGTCTAAAACAAATGAATAACAAAACTAGTAAGTCTTTGATTGGATGTTTTGCTTCACCTCATGATAAACCAAATCTAGAAACAAATAAACGCACTTTGTGCCAGTCTGCAGAAAGGAAATATCCTAAAAATATTTCTTATTTTTATTAATACAAAAAATCATTACATGGGCAAGCCATTAATGGATAAATTTGTTCCAAGAAAGTCTTAGAACTTCAATGCATAATATATTATGAAAATAGTCAAAGGTAGCAAAAACTTACAAACAAGAGCTAATACATTACACATTAAAACTAATACTACACAACAAAAACAAATCTCTTCTCAAAAAATCAGAAATTAAATAAAGCCAACCCAATAGTATGATGATTGCAAAAACATCTTAGAAAACCAAGAATAATAAACAAAGAGACCATAGACAGTACACACAAGAATCTTTCAGATGGTCTGAAATCCAAATAACATTTGGATTATTAGCAATCAAAATAATATTTGTAATAGAATATACTGAAGGAAATGTATTCATAAATCATGAACACAACATACAAATAAGAAACAAGAGTGATGCTAAGAGCAAACTTTAATGACGATCTATAACTGATAACAAAATTTCAATAATTGTTATTAGATATTACTAAAAAGAAAAAAAAAATGGAGTATAAATAAGAAAACTAATATAAAACATAATTATATCATGCCACCAGCTAAATTTGCTAAGAAATAATTTAATTTTTTTATAATAATAATAATAAAATAATAATATATTCAAAAGTTTCAGTTAAGACCAATTACCTGGTAAGTCATACTCGATGAGGGAACAGCTTGAGTCATCATGGGTCTTGCTGGAACTCGAGGTTGTGATGGTCGAGAATAGAATTGCTAGAACATATGAAAAAATAATTTTGATAATTACTCCCAACAGAGAGATTCTTAAAATTTAAGATTTACTTGGCAGAAAAATTAGGAACTTAAATAATCTCTCTAAAATAATAACTTTATCCTTAAATAAACCAATGTTGTTACATCAACAAAATAATTAGCTCAACTGTAGAAACGTTTGAAAAGCAGAGCACCCAATGCCTGAATTAACAATAAATAATAAGATTGATGTACTTCAAGATAGCTTAAAAGCTTCTTTCCACATTCCATGTTCTAAATCTAAAAAATAATATGTCGTTGAGACTAAACTTTGCTTTCAAATAAAGTACAAAACAATTATTGACTATGAACACAAAATTTTCAGGAAGAGATTGGAATTTAAAATAGCTAAATATCCAAAATCAAACTTAAAAAATAAGAATAATTTAACAGTAATTCACAAATGTCCACAAAAAAAAAAAATTGGAATGGGTCAACAATAATACTAAGCACTTCGGCTCTAAATATAACTTGAAATACCAAAGAAGAAAAAAAAAAAGTGTTGGTTAGCATTAAGATTAGTTATTATGGAGATCTGTGGCAGTTGAAAATTTTGTCTAAGTTTATAAAACCCACAAAATTCTTATGATATACGGCTCAAAATATTTGGAAAATAATCGGCACTATCTCTGTTTGTTCTGCCAATTATAGTTAAGTCTATACATTGTGACAAGTTCCATATTACAGTTTATGTCTAAATCCGGTGCAAGTGGGAAAAAAAAACACAAAACATTGACTGTGGAAGAAAACAATATATTACTAAAAAGTTGAACAAGGGTCAGAAATCATGAACTTTGATACTATGTAAAATATTTTCTATTTAGGAATAGAAATATGGAATATATGAACTGTATATAGAGCTGGAGCTCTCAAGGAGCTTACTGATGTATCACAGAAGGGCTGCCTAGACATCATGGCCATACAAGAGATTCCAAAAGACTGTATAAAAGGAAAGGATTTTTTAACGTTACATAGTGAAAGCGAGAGTAAACATGAATTTGAAGTAGCAAACTATGCATAAAGGGTCATTTTAGAAACATTAGTCTGATGATTTGGGTGCATGCTTCCACAGAAGAGACCCATACTGCAAAAGAAGCATGTGAAAAAAAGATAAGATATCCTCGTAATTATTAGTTTGGTAGGAGAGGAAACCTAAACAAAGAAGACCATAGTAAAATGCTAATGCTGGAGGATGAGGTATGAGCAAAGTGGCGACAACACAATTCTTTAAAGCAGGGGATCACGAAGTCACCAGGGAACACAGATCTCTGAAAAGATGAAAGAATATTAGCTGACTGAAATTGAGTTTAGAGCAGTTTATGGCACAATCTTGCTAATTTCATTTCTGTTATAATTTAAAAAATCTGGTGCGGTGTGCGCATCACAAAACTTTCCCTTACCGTCCTATAATAATTACCTTTTTAATAAAATTTTAAAGAGTTCATATAAACAATACTTTAAATAAACTCAGCAGTATTCACTTCTTCACATTTTCTCTCTCCTAAGTGCAATAAAATAGTTTTAGTTTTCGTTTCTATTTAATAATAAAAAAGTAGCAATTATTAATTATTAAGTTAATTTATACTATTGTATTCTTACATTTCATAATTACAGAGCATAAAGTTGACAGCAAATGGATTGGTGGGAGGAGGTTCAGTCGCATTTGTCTCCTTTCGGATGCGCTCGGTTATCTATCTAGGGTCTTGTAATCCTCATAAGACATGCTGTCTGTATCTTTGCAAATTCCGGTCCAACTTCGATGATTCTTTTTTTTTTGCTTTTTAGATAATTTAATTACCTTTTATACAATTCCATACATTATTTACTATAAAATGTATGTTTTTTAAGTTAAGTGCAAATAAGATATTCTTTTTATCATAACTTATTTCCCTGCATTTTCATATATACATGAAAAGTTAAAGGCCTTTAAGAAGAATAATTTAGGCATCTTCCATCAAAATAGTTAGAGCTATTTTCGAGAAAATTGTAAAAAAGTGTAAAATCGATTATTTAAAGTGGCACTCCCGGTTAGTCGATTTTGACAAAAAACTGGCTGTAACATCACTTAAATACGTAATTTGACTGTAGTAAAACTTTTCATTTTGTAGCTAGACCATACTCACAGACCATTTTGCGAGACTTGATTATGTAGACTAAGGGGACCTTAAAACATGCATTTCTGTTGAAAACTCTAATTCGAAAATTTTCACAATTGCAATACATCCCCTTACTATATAATTCCTATATAGATAACGGAAAGTAAAAATTTCTGAAAGAATATTCACAAAAAAAAAAATTTATGTACATTATATTTATAATTCAGTTCTGCCCTACCACATAAGCACTTAGATCATCAAAATATGGTAATAATTTAACAAAAAGTTTTAAAAACTGAATTAGGGATTGATAAATTATTTGTCACTTCTATAATTTTGTTTTGATTGAAAACTAGTTTCAAATATTATTACGTTCATCTTCAGATGTAAAAACACAAAAATTCAAAAATAAGCAATTTAAAATACAGTCTGGTATTTTAAATTACTTATTTTTGAATGTTTGTGTTTTTAGAACTGAAGATGAATATATAACATTTGGAACTAGTTTTCAATAAAAACAAAATTATAAAAGTGGTAAATAATTGATCAATCCCTAATTAGATTGATCCTTCTATACTATCATGTTTATGCCAACTGATTTAAAACTGAAGACCCTTATGTCCTTTGTTACAGTACAAACACAAGGAATATTATATAGTGTGCTAGAATGTAGAATGATAAGGCAGAATAAAATTATCATCATAGACATCTTAACTGAACTTACAGGAGGCCGGGATTGTTGAGAGTAATTAATTCCACCTGGCATTCCACCTAAAAAAGAATTAATTATATAAATAAATATTCTCATTCCATAAGAAGTTTAAAATAAAAAATAAAATAATAACAATGGTAATTTATCTGGTAATTGAAGCAATAATAAAAATGTTAACTTCATGGGAGTTCCCTTTTTACCAACTGAATATCAAATTTTCAGTTAAAAGAATAATCAACACAAAAGTTTTTTTTCAACATGGTAATTATAGCACGACAGCAGAACTACCGAAAAACTAAAGTTAAGGAACTCTTTGGGTAACAACTGAATTCTGACAATTTAAGTATAACTCTCAAATAGAGAAATATATAAGAACTTTATTAAGCCATTCAGTTCACATTTTCTTTTAAATACTTTTTACAATCAATAAGAAATTGCACCATTTGCATTACCAATAAGATGGTATTAGTATTACATCAGTAAGTAGGTATTGTTGAGCTATTATTAGAGTAAACTTGATAAGTTTTATTTTATATGCAGTATTACAGAACTTTCAGAAAACTACTTAAGATAGAAATACTATTAGTTCAATTAACTGTAGACCCCGCGAAGAAATCTAAAATCTGTTTTTTATTGCAGCTTTTATTAAAGAATTAGTCAGTGTTGTCATTGAATGAAAAGCCAACATTGTTTCAGGAATACGGAACAACATAATTAGCTCAAATTTTTATTTGCAATTGTTTATTCCAATCACAACTAAACGCAAATCTGTTAGTACGATGTAATTTTTCATAAACCTCTTTCCCCTCAGTTTGCATTATCCTTTTTTTGTATCGACAATATCAGTATTATAATTGCAAATCTTAATGTCAAACGACAAGATCCAAGTTAGATATCAAAGAAAATTAAATAAATAAATAATCACAGAACCTACTAAACAGTTGGTAAATTTTTAGTCGTTTTCTCTGAAAATAATAGACTTTTGCACTGTATCAAAAGTCATTGAAGAGGAATATTCATTTTAAATCCATTTCATAATCACAAAAACACGATTTGGTGGGTTTCAGGGATGTATGATATATATCATATAAATATATATTATGTATATATCATATATCCCTGTATAATATATACATAAACCTGTATAATATATATATAATATATATATTTATGCCATTGCATTAGAGCACTTCCAGTGGCTCTCTATGGATCAAATGAGCTGAAATTCGGTATATAAAATTGTTTTCTTTCAGAACAATACCAAAAAAGCGGGAATAAATTTTGGTCAAAATTTTGGCCACTATTATGATAATCGTTTTTTGCAGTTTTGCGCACCTCCATATTGAGTTGGAGGGTTGAAAATTTGTATGTGAATTGAGTTAGTGTTAAAGAAGTGCCTTTTGGAGGGTATCAACTTTTTATTCCCGCCATTGTTATTTTCAATTTTATATTTTTGTTATTATTCAAGATAATTTAAAATAGGACATTAGAGACGGAGCTCTAATATTCTGATTCTGATTTTGTGTCCGTTTTGATGATTTGGGGCAATTAAAACACCCTCCATATTTAATCGGAACTAAAAAATGAAAATCTGTGCACATATGTCGTTTTTCCTGACTTTCAAGAAACATTTATGACAAATTTAAAGAAAATCGAACTATGCATTTGGGAGTAATCACATAACAGACAGACAAAGGAAATAGCGAACGGTCGCTTATGCTCAGTCAAAAAGTCTCAACCTTGTAAATAATTAACCTAATATCTTTAATCTTAAATCTAAAATCATAAAACGAAAACCATTTAAACGCAAGTTTCTTACCCTGCATAGATTGGGCTTGAGGCTGTTGTTTAGGGTCCTGTTGTGGTTGGGTCTGTCCACTGGGGCAGATCCTCATGGATCCTCCAGGGAAAGCACCTCCGCCACCGTCGGTCCCTGAAATAATATAAACGTTTATTAATAAAAAATGAACATGGATACAACAATCAACAAAACTAGTTCAATTATACTGAAGATTATATTCCAAATACAAATATGATTATACTGAAGATTATATTCCAAATACAAATACATCATAAATATTCACAAAAAAATATCTTATTTTAGATTATGGTCTACACATAAAATCGCACAAATGTACAACCATGTGACAACAAAAAAACATGCATACATGCTCACAAACAAGTGTTTTAGAAAAACAAGGAGACATGGTAAATATAAATATTAAGAATGTTAAAGAAATGTTTCATTTAAAATAAAAACTTGAATTATTATTTTCAGCTCAGAAAAAAATTTATCTTAATTTGTTCCGTATTCAAGATTTGAGTGGTGAGAGAGTTGTTCTTTTGACACAGCAGTATGAAAGAACAAAAAGGAGCTAAGGTACTCAGAAATATTTTTCATTCGGAAACATAAGAATTAATACTCATGTGATAAATTTCATGCCATATAGACAACAAAACCATTCATAATGTTGGTTCAACATGTTGCTTCTGCCTATCAATTTTAATTATGAATCCAAAGATGAACCTAATAGTCCATAGTAGAGTAAATAATAAGAAAAAACATAAGTGGTTGGAAAAAAAAATAGCAAAAGGATCAGATTAATAAAAAGCTGATAAATTTAGCAAAGTACAATTTAATAATAAAGAAAACAACTATCAACAATAATTAAATTCGAATAATATCGAAGAAACAACCCAAAATATGAAATTTAAATGATTTTTTTCTAATCATATTTTATAGAAAATCGAAAAAATTAGCAACCTCTTAAAATAACTAATATAAAATAATTATTATTTTAATATAAATATAAGTTTTAGTTAACAGTTATGAAATACAATAATTGTAAAAGTATTGGTGAATACATTTCAAAATACAAATTGAGTATAAAATTAGGAATACAGTTGTTATTAACAATTTTAGAAAAGCTTATTCTGGTTTATAAGAGGCAATATGCTTTAATAAGACATGAGCAAAAGTGTAGAATACAAATAATTTTTAAGGATGAATATACTTTGAATAAAAATACTAATTAATATTAATTGTTATTTTTTTTTTCAGGTATTAAACTTGGAGAATTATTTAAGTTGTTAAATGTTGGCAATAAAGAACTCAAGATAGAAGATGCAAATTAGCATGGATTTAATATTCATCCAGGCCGTTTAAAATTTTTTCTTTTAGGTTTTTAAATTTTCAAGCTTATACTGTTTAATGTACATATATGAAAAAGCTGATACTCTTTGAGGTACATTCATGAATAAGCACTATCCTTAGTAAAGGGTATTTTAATTTGATTTACTATTTTATCACATTAAACATCAAATGATTGAACTAAATAAAGAATTTAGACCACTTAAATTATTCTTAATTTTTTTTTAACAGCACTTACAATGACTTAGGTTAGGTGGTTTATTAAAAATGTAGACTTGAAGTAGCTGGATAGTGATTCTTAACATATTCCAGAAAACATATTTGGTTTATTGAGCTAAAGATACATCACAGTAAAATATGCACAAAATGATAACCTCGGCTTAGTTATATTTAAAATTAAAAATCAAAGAATGAGCAGGTATAAAGGCTGGGCAGTACATTTTTCATAACTTCACATGGAAACAATTCACATTCAAGGCAGCAGTTAAGAATAGGTCGTTCAGACAAAAATTAGAAAAAGATTATTGATAAAATTTCTTTTTTCACTCCCCTTCCCGATATAGAATGTCATTTCCTTTATAATCTCTTGTTTTGTTTCAGATGTTCTGTTAATACTTAGATAAAGTCCAGTAGAATAACTAATTACTTTTGCCAATCCCCCTTATCAAGTTTTTCAATATTTAAAAAAAAATCTAAAAAAGGCATTGATGACAAACAGGTTTTACATTTTGATCTCCGATTAACTAACTTTTGCCAATCCATAATTACTGTGAATGACAACATACTTAAAACATATACTTTTATATATATATATATATATATATATATATATATATATATATATATATATACATAAATGATTCAATTTTTGTATTTTATAATTAATTTTTATATGAATATCTGCTTTAGAATAATTAAGGAAAGTAACTTAAGTTTTATTTTCTTAATCCTAACACAGTAAAAATCAATATACCAAATTAAGGAGGCTAATAAAAGCAGAATTTTAAATACAATTGGTAGGAAATTTTATCCAAATGTCTCTATAGAGTATTAAAGAGGACAACCTTGTCTCTATTTGCTAAGTGGGAAGGAAGCCATGCAAGCAGCTACGGCAGTGAGTGCTAATCTGTTCTAAAGGAGGTAACTACTAATTGCAATTAGCCTAGGGTATCCAGCTTACCCCTTATCGTGGCTGTCAGAATAGCAAGGCCGAAGCCTGGGTAGATCTGAAGGCGGCATTCCTTGGCCACCCCGTGGGCCTGTGGCTTCCTTGAGACCATCACTGCCACCGTCACCTGCCAGATCCCCTCACCATACCGCACACATCATACGTATAACTTGATATCATATGAATATCTACCCATAACCTCTCAATGGGTCGGCCTTCTACACTTTTTATTTAACCCATATAAAACACTCAAGTTCTTCTGCAAACAATGAGGATCACACTAGAGATGAACGTTCTGCCGCTCAAACAAACTTACGTCTACCCAACAGAGAACAGTTAAGACAATTTATATCCGTTTGAACTAAGATATCTGAACGAGATTTATAAATTTATTGTTAGCATTTATTTAAGAAAATCAAGAAACATTATTAAGTAAGTCTGTTTTGCATTAACCACTACATTAACAGTTGATATAAAAATGTTAATTAACTGACATCCGCATGATGGTATAGAAGGATCAATCTAGTTAGGGATTGATGTATTATTTGCTACTTCTGTAATTTGGTTTTATTAAAAACTAGTTTCGAATGTTATACATTCATCTTCAGTTCTAAAAACACACAAAAATAAGCAATTCAAAATATAGTTTGGTATTATTATATGTTGAAAACAGCCTCAAATTAAATATATATGAAGCACTTGAAATAATAAAATCCTTCAAATCCAATCCAGATTTTTGCTTAAATGACCAAATAAATATCTCCAATAGGTCAATTTTAAATTTATTCCCATCTATAATAGAAAAACCAATTACTCACTGGCATTACTGGAAAAACCCCGACCCTTAAACTGTTTACCTATAAACATCCCACCTTTCTTTCATTGTTACTTCAGTGCGAGAAGAAACCATTACAAACTTTTCTGTTTGATATAATCCATTTAAACCTTGGTGAGTACCAACATGTATTTGATTTCTTGTCTTAATTAAATTAATAATTCATAAATGTTTTATAATACTGATTTATATTACATCTAATTTAATATGTATAATAATATCAAACTATATTTTGAATTGCTTATTTTTGAATTTTTTTGTGTTTTTAGAACTGAAGATGAATTTATAACATTCAAAACTAGTATTCAATAAAACAAAACTATAGAAGTGGCAAATAATTTATCAATTCCTAAAATGTTAATTCATATCACTTTTATAATTACTGTTTGAGTAGATCATATCTTATCTTCAAAAAAAGATATTAAACAAAAAAGTATTTATAAAAAAACAATTTCTGCCAAAACTGTCCCAATGAAGTATTTATAAAGCTTATTGGCAATAAAAGTAAATGATTTTCATTGGGTATACACTTTGAAAAAGTGACAAATGATGAAAATAAAAGTTAAAACAATAGAACAGGCAAATTAGCTATAACAATAAAAGTAATATGCCTTAGAAAAGATGGAGGCTCCACAATCTCTCTCTCTCTACCAAATTCTGTCATAATCTAAATCCACAAAATCAGGCTAAGAATTGTTCAGTAAGACAATGCCTACTCTACCAACAATTACACATTGGTTCAGTTCTCATTACTTCTTTAATTAATTAACCCAATACACACTCTATCCTATATGATGGTGTTATTATGCCTTGGGCTGATAAATATTTCAACTGGGAAGCACTTCACCTGATTCCACATCCACATTATCCAGCCAACAAAATTCTCCAGTCAAATTACCTATCCTGCAGGCGGATAATAATTTATGGAATGTTTTATTTAAAACAACATTAGCGATATTCGTCCACCATTCAAATACCTACAGAACATTGGGATGACGGGTGATAGCCTCAATGAAAAATTAATTAAGTAAAATTTTCTGAACAGACTAATCGATAAAGTATAATATTCTGAAGAATTAATTCCTTAACGTAAGTTAATGAATTAAAACGAAGTATTCAACGAATTATTTGCAAAATTTAATCACTATTGGATATCTGATGGGTAAATAGACCACTAGTATATGAGGCGAGGTTAAAGACGCCATTCCTAGGTAAGAGGTATGACAAGTCAAACTTCAATGTATGCTTGAATTAAACAATCAGATTTAAAAAACAAACAAACATATAATTACTGCCCAGTAGACCCAGGCGGAGATGGAAAGATAGTGAGTGTTAAATCGTTTCGGGTTTCAGCAGCGAGAAGTGGACAGGAAATACCCAGAAATGTATCGGTATGTAACTTATGGGTCCAGTAAGCCCTAGGTATAATTATTGTTCAAGAAATTTGAGTCGCATTACAAACCCAAAGCAATCACGATAATGGACCTTTATTTTTTGGTATGTTAAACAACTTGTACAGAATTTACAGTATTAATAGAATAT
Source organism: Rhaphigaster nebulosa (assembly GCA_948150685.1). Lineage (NCBI taxonomy): Eukaryota > Metazoa > Arthropoda > Insecta > Hemiptera > Pentatomidae > Rhaphigaster > Rhaphigaster nebulosa. Next base: position 71,912,173 of record OX411308.1, read on the forward strand.
AAAATTTACTTTATTCTGGGACTAGGTCCCTTCAGAATAACAAAATTGAACAAAGATAAAATAAACCTACAAATCTATCCAAAAAACTACAATAATGAGAGTAGATAAGTTTTCACATCAATAGTAATAACAATAAGTAAACAAAAAATGAGATCTTCACATAACAAAAATATACGAGTATTAAAAGAAATGAGAAAGAAAAAAAAAAGTGAAAAGGTGAGAAAAATGAAAATGTCCACTTAAACATCATAAACTTTTGATCTCATTGTTCATCTTAAATTAATTTTTTTTTTCTTTGCTTATACAGCATCTGTTTGGGAAGTGAGGAGATGTTGGAAAAGATGGAATTGAAAGAGGATGGGGAAGATACATGACGGATACTAGAAAGGAGGGAATCCAGAGAATAGTGGAGCGGGCAAGAAAGGAATGTTCGAATGTTTTGGTTCTGTGGGAGGGGGTATAGAGGTCAGAACAGCGTGATCTTGTTTCCTGGGAGTGGACAGAGGATTTGAATTGTAGGAGTCTGTAGATAAGAGAGGATACAAGGAGCTTACAGGTTGTTTGTGGAAGTTGTCGGGAACGATGGAATAATTTGAGGGTACTTATTGACCGTGGGGAGATTTGGGCGATATGGGGTTTCCAGGACAAGGTTTGGTCAATAGTAATACCTAAGTTTTTAACAGAGGATCTGAATATGAGGGGATGATTATTTAGGATTAATATAGGGAAGGTGACGTTGGATCAGAGAAGGGAGTTGGAATCAATAACAATAGCCTGAGTTTTCATAGCGTTTAACCTTAATCCATTCAGATTTGCCCAGCCTAGATAGATTTTCCTGGATATTGGCAAACGCTACTAATAATTCGGAAGGAGGAAAGGATAGGTAGATTTGGAAGTCATCGGCGTATAGGTGGTGGGAACAATGGTGTATTGAATTAGGAAGATCATTGATATGGGAATTGAAAAGGAGTGGTGAAATACTTGAACCCTGGGCTACTCCTGAGGACAGGACAAGAAAGGAAGAAAAAGGTTGATTAGAAATGGAAATTGTTTGGGTCTGGTCGGAAAGGAAGTATTGAAACCGCCGAATAGCGTTTATTATATAGTGGAAGTACTCACGTTAAACAAAATCGAACAAGAACCTTCTTCAAAAGATCGTTAGTCAGACCGTTGCAAAAATGCACTACTTTCAAAACTATTCTTTGGATTGATCCTTAAATCTAATATATCTGCTGGTATCTAAATTATCTAAAGAAAAGATAAACTAATATAGATAATATTATCTCTAAGCCATCTATTATATTGAAATAATGAAAGAGTAGGTCGGGCACAACCAAATTATATTACCTGGAGTTATATAAATATTGAATACGAAATAAAATCTTAATCGTCCATTTATTTAACTTTTATTCCAGCAAAATTCAACACTCCAATCACGACATCAATTCACTTGTAAAGAGCATAAAGGTAATACTCGTAATACGTTTTGTAAAAGGAAAGTTTATCTTATTGCTGGTTTATGTTTTATCACATTGATTACATAAAACAAATTGAAATTTAAAATAATCGCAAAAAAAAAAAAAAAAAAAAAAAAAAAGTACCGGTATTTAGATCAAAAAATACTGAGCTAAAATTATAAAAAATCGTTCTTTCAGTAGTCTCAAAACAAATCTGTAATTAAATGCTGTTAAAATTGAATACACACTGAAGTATTAATAACAGATTAAGGTGACTCACATTTGAAGCTGTCACATACCATTAACATAGCACGAGAATTTTAACTGCCTCTGACGTTCTGTTTCTATCAATAGTAAATAGGATTATTTACTTCAACACTATAAGGCTTCACAACTGGTTTTAAACCATTTTAAAAATGGACAATTGTATATTAACGATTTTCCTATTTGTATCATTGATATTAACTGGTTATGATTTTAATTTGAAATTCAAAACAAATCATGAACCAATTAGGAGCAAACTAACAAAAATAAACAACACTAATTTGCACAATTCTCTGCTCAGGCGGCAAAATGTTGTAAGTCCACTGTTTACTAAAAAAACAATGGAGGCAAATTTTAATAAGTCGATAGCCAGAGTTTAGTCAATTTTATATTTTTGAAGGAACGAAAATATGACTTTAAACATTTTACCATTTGACGAAAGAATTACAAATCTCTGCCAACTCAAGACATCTCTAGTAAACTAAATGCAATTCATAATAACTCAGATTAAGGGCTGAAACTAAATATGCATCATCACTAAATTAGAAGTCTTTTGAAAATATTAGAATGGAACAGAAAAAGAAACTTTATTCTGGGACTAGGTTCCTTAAGAATAACAAGCACGTACAAGTAAAAAAAGGAAATGGAAAATAATGCATATATGAATTTTCTAAGAACATGATTAAGTTGTGATAGAGATTCTAATAAAAACTACAGCGGTCAAGAAATTAGAAACTTGATGCACTCATTTTGACTTCACAAATCCTTCTTTTGAAAATCTTTTAAGTAAAAACATGGAGAAAAAATGTATTATTCATTATTGAATTTAATATTGTACTCATAAGAAATGACAGGGCGACCAAAAATAAAGGTTTTCAATAAAACATCAAAATAATTCTCCTTTCAAATACCTACAGAACATTGGGATGAAGGGTGATAGCCTCAATGAAAAATTAATTAAGTAAAATTTTCTGAACAGACTTATCGATAAAGTATAATATTCTGAAGAATTAATTCCTTTAACGTAAGTTAATGAATTAAAACGAAGTATTCAACGAATTATTTGCAAAATTTAATCAGTATTGGATATCTGATGGGGTAAATAGACCACTAGTATATGAGGCGAGGTTAAAGACGCCATTCCTAGGTAAGAGGTATGACAAGTCTTAATCCCAAACCCTCATGAAATAAATTGTCAAATCACGTCTCATCTTCCCTCTCCCCTCCCCCCCAATTTAGTTTATGTGAGCATGACGAAAAACTAAGTTAAAAGCTACCCAAGAACTTAAAATAAACTAAAAAAAAGCAAGAATTGATAAATGAAAAGATTAATAATAAAAAAATACCAGTAAAAAGAAACAAGCTATATCCAATCCATGATTCATTTAATTTTTCTTAGCAGAGTTGGATTTTTGAATTACGAATTCCATAAGGAAAATATATCCATTCAGTGCTACGACTCTCAGTAAATCGCATAGTAATTTTAAATAGCCCTAATAAAGGTCAATAAAATTCTTATTAAAGCTTACTATTAAAACTCATGTAATAGTATTCAACAGACATGAACACGTAAGACGAGACAGAATAAAGCACGTGTAGACAGACGCCTATCCCCAAGCTTGGTATTGACTCGACCCACTTTCTGACCTCCCGCAACTAGATTCGGTCTAGGTCTGCAAATATTTACTAAGTTAATAATATATATTTTTATATTAATAATGTGATATATATTTAAAAAAAAAAAAAAAAAAAAATTAGAACCACACAGTTTAAAATAAAACCGGTACAGAAATGCTGAGATTCGTAATACTTAAAATAAGACAAAACCTCATAATCGACAACCCTATAAAGAGGCATCATACAGACAAGAAAATGTAAATACATTAATATTAATAAATCACCAGATTTGCACGACCATCACAACAATACAACGAAATTTACTAACACAATAAAACACGAGTAAGCACGCTTCAAAATTATATAGATGGGAATATGTGATGGATACGGCCAACGAAAATACATAATTGTAATATTCACTTAATGACTGCATGTTAATTAAAGTAGAGTTATTCTGTAATGTACTAATTAACCAATAAATTAAGTTACAGACAGTAACATTTGTTTTTTCAATTTCTTAAACGAACTCAAATACATCAAATAAACTGACTGACCAAAAGAAACTTTTTTACTTTCCCATGAAAGTAAAAATTGAAAAGTGAAAATTTTCGAATTCGAGTTTTCAACGGAAATACAAGTTTTAAAGTTCTCTGAGTCCAAATAACCAAGTCTCGCAAAAAGGTCTGTGTGTGTGTGTGTGTGTGTGAGTGTCTGTGAACAGCTTAACTCAAAAATGAAAAGTCATTGTAATGAAATTACGTATTTAAGATAGATTCATTCTTTGGAAGTTGCAGCAACTTTTTCGTCAAAATCGACTGACCGGAAGTGCCACTCTATATAATCGATATTACACTTTTTTTTTTTTTACAATTTTCTTAAAAACGGCTCTAACGATTTAGATGAACCTTGCTTAAAATATTTTTCTCAAAGCCCTTCAACTTTTCATATATTTAGTACATTACGGAGGAAATGCAGGAAAAAAATTATGATGAAAAGAATATTTTGAGTGCGCATAACGCAAAAAGTATGCATTCTGAAGTAAATTTATATAAGGGTCGCTCTAATTTCCAAGATTTGGACATCGGTCTTTTTCGTTCCAAGATACAGCGATATAGATAGATATTGGACTAGATATATGTTTTTATTACCACGACCTACGTTTTTATTACTTGTCTACACCTACTAGATCAAATTATATCAGATCAAAGTTTTTTAAAAAGTGCTTTGCTCATGTTTCCGTGGAAGACCGTTAACTGTTTTTTAGTTTTTCGAATAACTCGAAAATTTTATCTGTAGATCTGTAGTACCTTGGAACAAAAAAGGGCCATTTTCCAAACCTTAGAAATTAGATTGACTCCACGAGGAAAATCAGAGTAGTAGGATATACATTAATTGTTAATAGGGCAATTAATGTATATTCTATTACTCTGATTTTACTCGTACAGTCCCTCTAATTTTTAAGGTTTGAACAATGGCCCTTTTTTGTTCCAAGGTGACAGCTGCCGGAATGTTACAGAAGCCCATTTGACAGATTCAATGATCTACAAAACTAAACGTACAAAAAAAGGACTTCATTATCAGTTGACATCCGCATGGTGGTATAGAAGGATCAATCCAATTAGGGATTGATAAATTATTTGCCACTTCTATAAATTTGTTTTATTGAAAACTAGTTTCGAATGTTATACATTCATCCTCAGTTCTAAAAACACACAAACAATTAAAAAAATAAGCAATTCAAAATATAGTTGGTAGTATTATACATATTAAATTATATAATACTATACTATATATTATTATAATACTAATAATATAATACTATTAATGTATATAATTTAATATGTATAATAATACCAACTATATTTTGAATTGCTTATTTTTTGAATTTTTTGTGTTTTTAAAACTGAGGATGAATTTATAACATTCGAAACTAGTTTTCAATAAAACAAATTTATAGAAGTGGCAAATAATTTATCAATCCCTAATTAAAAAAGGACTTTGTACCCAAAGCGGTAAGGAAAGTCGTGTGAATGAATGGGCACACCAGATATTTTTTAATACACCATTACATTAATTAAAAATAAAAATATTTATAACCAACCGTGCCCGTTAGACACAAGACAACTGGGCTCGGGCAAGGCACAAACTTTTATGTTTAAAGGAAAGTGAGAAGCATTCAATTTGTCAAGAGCAGGAATAGATAGAATTGTGGCTGAGGCAACGCCACCACACTACCATCCCCCACCCCCCGCCCTATCCAGATGTTTATTGATTTTCTAGGCTAACTGCACACACATTGATAAATTGCATCAAAGTTTGTTCAAGTTACCTCCTCCGAAAATGAAACTCTTGGTATAATACAAACGGGATTGGTGGTGTACATTTTAAGTGAAGCAGTCCAAACCATTAATTTTGGCATGTAGAACTTGAGTTGCTACTATAAATTCTTAGAACTAATCCCATATTAATTAGTAATATATAAATAGCAATTTTTAAATAGAATGATTGCCTTATACATTATGATGGAAAATTCAGCTAACTCAATTGTAAATGCCATCGGCAGTATTAAATCACAACTCAAAGTCACAAATATATAATAAAGAAAAAGAAAATCCGACCTAAAAAATTATGATACTTAAAAAAGTTTACTTATTTCCTATTAATGTATCTCAATTAACAAGTGATTCGTAAAAAACTAAACAAACATTTACAATGGATTACACTAGTATTTTTATTTTACGGATATCATCAACCTCAAATGTTCTGTAAACATACATTAATTACAAAAGGGTTATTTTTACACGATTTCCTGATTAGATTATTATTACACGGTTTCTCGATTGTATTGAAGGGGACTTAATTCTGTTAGATTAAAAAAATATATTAATTAATCAAAATAATACTTATTATTTGATACTGGTTTTAAAAACAAAAAGCTATCTAAGTTTTTAGTGATATTTTAAGTTTTATTATATACGATGGAAAACAACTGACTAATGGCAATTCCAAATAATAAGCTATGTGAGATTGGATAGAATTAAGATATTATAAAAAAAAAAAACAGCTAAACAATTAAGTTTTATATAAAATTATTTATTAGAACAAACATCCAACGTTCCAGCCATACAATGTGGCCATAATCATGGCTGAAGTAGGTGGAACAAAATAAAATACTAAATTTTAATAAATACCTATATTTAGAACGAACAAGGTTTATATTTAATATAATAAAACGTAATTTTTAACCAGTAAATTTTATAAGGAACAATTCTCAATGTCTTCAACTTAATTAAACCAACAGTAAAGAAATAAAATGTTTTAAACTATAATAAAACTACTGCCAATAATTTAATTTTAGAGAAAAATAATTGTATTGATTAATCAGAGAAAATATACAAAACACTGAAATGAAGAACACATTATTTAAAAAAAAAAAAAAAAAAAAAAAAAAAACGGAGGATGTATGGCAAATGACTATATTTCTCGCAAATTATGGACTTCAATAGTAATGAAAGTAAACAGCCGTAAACGAATATAAAAATTAAAATTCATTACTGAATCAATATACAAAAACATGTTGGGATCTTAAAGATTGTCCATTAACCAAGGTCTGATTCAATAAATTGGATAGCTCCCACATAAAGCAAAACCTATGAAGATGTAAAAATTGAATCATAACCAAATTTTAATAAATAACAAAATAACTGAAATATAGAGTACCATTGAAAGGTAATTTTGGTATTGAAGTAATTTACAACAAATGGCAAATAGACGATGTGTGATAGCAACCGTATAGCGATTGAGGCTAAATCACGTTAAAACAGGTTATCAATTGCCAATTTCTGGCTTAACTGGCCTCAGATGACATTATGATCCGATCTCTAAACATATATACATATAATTTCCAATAATCGGAAGAGAAAAAAAATAATGATAATACTCGCAAATGAGATTAATATAGTAAGGAAACTACTAGAGTAAAGTATTGAGAAACAGACCTATCAAGGACCGGGACGAGAGACCCGTGCCTAGCCGAAGGACGGGGCCGACTGACCCGGCGCCACAGCCTTTCATCGATTTACTCACCTCACCTTTTTTACATATACTTCACGGCTTAACACATTAACTTACCAATGGGTGCATCCAATCAACTCAGTAGCATGCACCAATAGAGATCAATGGATCTTATGGCCAATATCGCTAATTTCCATCATAAGCTCAGATATATATAGATAAGTGTGGGTCTCATCCGAAAAAGAAACTCATTTTTTAAAAGTTTTACACAGGCATTGTTCATCTTTAATAATCAAATATGACGAACGTCGAGTCCGTTATTAGAGATATGGTATACGATGAGATTTGAATGCTATTATTCGGTACAGCAGAGGAGGCTCACCTTTTTCTTCGGTTATATCAAAATCTCTAAAAAGAGGTTGTCTGAAACATTTTCTTAATAGAAAATATTAGAACAAGATTTCATGCAATTCCATGTAAACATAATATTGTATTTAATAAATGTAGTATATTCAAAATGGAAATTGAAGAAATTAAATTAAAAATATTATCAAAATGCGGTGATTCGAAAGTCGAATTTTAATAATTTAAAGAACAGAAAAGAATTTGCTTGACTACGAGCATTTGACACATTTTTCGAATCGAAGTAGGGAAAACCCAGAGGTATCGGTTGAATTCTATCAGGTTAAATGGATACCAGTAAGAGCGACTTAAGTGCAATAAATCCTCACTCAAGTCGACGTATAAGTCTCAGGTTTGTCAACTTTCCAGGAAAGTAAAAAAACTGTATTTTTACTATTCCTATCTTTTATTAGTTAGTTTGGAGCCGAATTTCCTTCAACTAGTATTGTCGACGAGATTCAGCGGGAAAATATGAATAAAATATGGTTTTCATATCTCAATTTCGGTTAAAAATTGAGACGTCATGTGGCTTCGAAAATGACGAAATATTCAGATTATTAGGGACTGATCCTTCTATACCATCATGCGGATGTCAACTGATTCTTATTATTATTTGTACCGTTTGTATTATACCGTTAAAAATAAAATGTTACATAATCAATTTGTTATAATTACAATTTTGTTGTATTTAATTTTCAAACATTAACATTTATTTTTTAATTTTATTTATTTATTTTTATAAAATATAAATGAGGTTTCAAGCTCTAATTTCAAAAAATTTATTCACCGTTCATCGGTATAATGATAGAAACTATATAACATAACGAAATTCCCTTTCCACAATTTCACTAAAAAGAATTTTGTGTTCTGACATCTTTAAAGGTAGATAAGGTATAGTATAGTCGGCAATATTCTTAATATCGTCGACTAACTATCAAAACATTAGTTAAAACTTGTTATGTCTGTGGCAGCTATCACATTCATTAGCTGCGACACATAGGCAAAAGTGATTTGCCGAGAGATACTAAGGTGAAGAAATGATAAATGATAAAACCGAGTGGTTTTATCCAAGTACAAAATTCGTACGTAGGTTTTGACAGTAAACAGACAATATATTATAGTGATGTGGATTTAATTAGTTTTTAATTTTTTAATTAACAGTTTTTCCAAAGAATTTTGGATATTTATTTGTGTAGAGTTATCAATTTTGAAGCCTTGGCCCAGTGCGGTTCATAAACTTAATCTGGCGGCACACTGAAATTGTTAAAATAAAATTCATGGCACCTTTGGGGACTTTTTTTACAGTTAGTAAATATATGAAGGATGAAAAGTAGAAAAATAGAAAAATGAATAGAAAATGAATGTCGAATCAAGTGGAGTAGGAGTAAGTTAAATTTTTATAAAAACTGAATTATTGATATGCACAAAGGTTTAAAGTGATATATTTTAAATAATTCCTCTTTCCATTTACATAAACTCAATAGTTGGTTCAGAACTTAGTTGAAAAAAGTGACGATACAGAACTGCCTCATAGTAGATAAAGTTGATTTGAATTCATTCTTATATATATATATATATATATATATATATATATATATATATATATATAAAGATATGGTGATACAGTTTAAATGACTTAAAAGAAAATGAAAGGTAAACATTGAGACTAGGATGATCTATAAATGTGTTAACAATTAGATTGTACACTCGAATATATAAATCGATTTTGTAACAAATATTTTTAAAATTGAGATATTTAGAAATGAGTAGAAGGAAGTATACAAGCAAGTTGCTAATCAAGAACGGAACAATGTACACCTTGCAGAAGGGTTGCAAGAAGAGGGGATAGATCAGATATCCCCACCTCCGGGCGTCCTTGGTCTGACCCGGACAAGGACGTCAAGGGAAAGCTGCTTTCTCCCTCCCCCTCCTTCCCCCTAACCCACATCGCCTCTGGCAACAACCCGTTCCTCGATTGAATAACCATCTCCCAAACATTTCATAAAATCGAAAAGTTCATGGAAGCACTTAAATATCAACCGAAGAAACTTCTGGCCAAAATCATTCTTAATATCCAGAATCAAATTTATATATATATATATATATATATATATATATATATATATATATATATATATTCATTATAACAGTCAAATTCATTTTAAAGAACAAAATATAACAAACTCTTAGCGAAAAAAAAAAAATGACTTCTTTATCCAACCACTACAGAATTCTTCTCAATGTTTTAATCTAGTAATATTAATGGATTATCATACACAGAACATTTAATATGTACAAGGCACTGGTCATAAAACCTATAGTAAAAACTAGTTTATGAATTAAGAAAGGGGAGGAAAACAGCAAAATGTCATTCTATACTATATTGAAATAAATTATAGTGTCAACTTTAACAGGATTAAATTTGAACAATTGTAATAAAAAATGTTCCCAAATAGGTTCAATTTAATTACAGAGTGCACTGCGTGTGACAATCCATTAATATGACTAGATAAAAACTGAGGCGAAATATGTGGTTGTTGGGAGAAAAGAGATAAAAGAATTTTTTTCTATTTTTTACGACAATGGGTTTAAGTTATACTTTGTTCTTTATAACGAATTTTACTTTGAGAAAAAGAATAGATGTCAATGAAGCAATATTCACATTCCATGTGAAAACGATTTTAGTGATTAATATAATTTTTCTCAAAGGTGAAGTTCATTATAAAGAACAAAATATAAACAAACCAAAAAAAAGACTTGTACCCCTTTACCCAAACACCACAGAAATGAAAGAAATCACCGATTATTACGGTAATATCAACACACAGAACTCAAGCTCATCCAATTAACATTGACACCCCCTCCCCTTCCCCGAGGTTTCTATTACCGTTGCTAATTTATGTACGATGATGTACAGAGCCACCTCCCCCCTACGACAGGTGACTCCGGAGGAATGTCCGGAATCTGTAGATCGGGTACCGTTATTCGCGTCGCTTGGGGTAGGCCGTCAGTGCCGACCGCTAGCTCTCTCAGTCAATCCTATCTTTATGACACAAATCCCCATCCTGTGTATCATTAATTTAAAACAATTATATCACAGGAGAATATATATATATATATATATATATATATATATATATATATATATATATATATATATATATATATATATATATATATATATATATATATATATATATATATATATATATATATATATCAGGATATTTGCAAGTACAGGATTTGTTTAGAAATATTACCATTCACAGATTAATTCGGGATCATTCATTTCAAATTCATCTTACCCATCAATTATTCGAAGCCATTGCATCATTATATTAAAGACCAATGAAAAGAGAAACATTATTGTCCGAGCTTGAACCAAATAGATAAAAAAAAAAGTTGACAATAAATATATATATATATATATATATATATATATATATATATATATATATATATATATATATATATATATATATATATATATATATAAGCACCAGATGGAACCAATGTGGAACAAAAATACAAATTGGAATCCTATTGCTCGAATAACCAGGCAGAAAAATTTGATGTGGTAAAAGTGACTGAACACATCAGTAACGACCCGCTACAAACGAACACACATCACTATACATACAGACAACAAAATTTTACTGGACTCAGTAAATAATTCCGACAATTCATGACCATTTGACTGACCAAATTAGACAAAATTTAATAGAGCTTCAAAACAAAGGGAAATCAGTGACTCTTCAATGGGTAAAGGCACATTCAGGGGTTGAGGGTAATGAAGGGCCGATTACCTTACTAAAGAAGCGGCAAATAGCGATTAATTGCCCTCATACCATCAAGTACCGCTTTCATACATAAAGAGGGATCTGCAATTTCATTTGGTTAAATGATGGGATCAAATATGGGTGACCTCATCTAAATCACCTAGCTTACACAGATTTATACCCCATATAACTACATTACAAAATTACAGAACTATACACAGTAATGATTACAAACTAACGCAACTACTGACAGAACATGGAAACACAAAACAGTATCTCAAACGGTTCAACATTATACAAATAGACTTATGCGAAGAAGACGGACAAATCCAAAATTTTAGACATATACTTTATGATTGTAAATTATTTGACAAGCAACGTTTTCATTTGATTAAAAGTATAATTCTCAGAAATGGCCTGAAACAGAACAAAATTTGCTTTCTAAATTCAAGACAGACTTGCTTAAATTTATTAAAAATATAGACTTCGACTCACTTATCAAAGATGGGCAGCGTAGGTGATTTCTTGTTGGCTTTACTTAATTTTTTTTTTTTTTTGCTAACTTATAACAAACCAAAAAAATAAATAAATAAATAAGAAGTATATTTCCACTTTTGCTCAAACGGAAATTTTTCGCAAAGATCTTAGCACAAGTTGCAAAGTAAATCCGACTGATATCACTGTTTGATAACGACGTTGATTTTGTAATCTAGAATGTTAACAAAAGAAAATCTTCCAACAATTTTCAAAACGGTTAACATTTCTTAAGACATGTTATTAAAAAGAACTAATTCATTATTGAAGAAATGAATTATTCTTCTAGTTGTTTTATTAGTTTTCGATACCATTTTATTAGATCATTAAATAGGAAGCAAAAAGGCAATTCGGACACCAAGTATTTTAAAATACTAGGTGACCAAATGTCCTTTTTGCTTCCTATTTACTGAATCAATCATAGTAATATGTTAACAATCTTACTGAATCAATTATTACATTGATTAACTTTATGATATAAACTATATAAAAAATAAGATAAATCGCGAGAAAAAAAATTTATGGCTAGGTTTTTGCAATAATTGCTAATTAATGAATAATAAGAAGCAAATTTTGCTACTGCGTAGTACTACACAAATACACATTAAAAATGTATCTTTGTTTCTCTGAAAAGATGAATAGACGAAAACTTTCGTTCTAGCGAAAATATAATTTCGCCAAGAGAATATCAAACACAAAACCTAAAAAAAATTCATAATTAACATAAATGATAACACATTAATCAAATTAAATAAAAAATGAATCACGCAATGCGAATCCAGATATAATTCTTATCTATTCATGCCACGAAAATGATCATATATTTGGCTCAAATCTGTCGTCACCAAGTAGCTAAAAAGATAGTAAAATCAAAATTAAAGCAGACGGATTTATTCTAATTTAAAATAAACTTTAAATACAACATTGGCATATATTGTTAAAATAGAATGCAATAATTATCAATCCGTGTTATGCCATAACTCACAGGGAATGGGAGACTGTTTAACATACTTTTATTTGTAATGGGTGCCAATATTACAGCTTAGCATTGACGTCAATAGAAGGTAAATAATTAATCTTTACACTTGGATCTTCTGCGTATGTTTTTCTCATTGTGTTCCTTCATTTTAACTAATCTAACAAATAATTAACAAATTAAGTCCAAGAATAATTAAAATATTAATCAAATCAAAATTTCAAAGCAGCACATTCCCAACAATATTATTACTTCCGCAATTACCTTAGGAGATTGATTTTTGATCGGTTGAGCCTCTATCCACTCTCCCCACAAGAAAACATACCTATATAGTTTTCGGTATGTACTTAAAAAGAATAAAAAGTCATTCTGTCGCCTCCTCTTTCTAAGTACCTCTGTGTTTCTCTTAATGGTACTGATTTCAGTGAAACTGTCGGATCAGTCGTGAGGAACGGTAATATATATTAATTTTTTTCTTAAAAAAAAAAAAAAAATGGATCAATTCTTTCCATCTAAAACTAAAGGCATTGATGAGGTGCAGTGAGATACAGACAGCTCCGACTAACCAGTATTTCCTGCCGGCAGTAGGGCTCGCCAAGGCCTTTAATGAGGTATGTTTTCATTCAAGTTTATACACGACGGCTAAATGTTTTCAGAACGGTACAAGATGGTTTTGACCTAGCTCTAGGGCATCACCCTCTTCACCTTCGTACTCTGATTTTTTTTGTTTAAATTCACACTATTATATGACTCGAGAGATTGCAAGTTAAGAAGTTATTTATTGGCTTGAAACTTCGGATGATTGAAGGTTGGTTTGAATAATAGACAAATAGATACAACGAAAATTGAATTTTACACTTTTACGTTAGTTTTATAAAAGCAACCATTGATTCACCGAAAAATCGGCTTACAATATTTAGTTGGTGAGAAATAGAGAACAAATTTTTTTGTAAAAAAAAAAAAAATAATAATAATACAATTACAATGAATCGTTAAATTCTACTACTCTTTTCAAATATTCAGAACATCAAACAAACTATTCACGAATCTTGATCGCTACCAGTGATTAACATGGAATCCTCAATAATCCAATTCTGCCAAGCTACATGAAGTTAAGCTTTTGGGTAAAATGAAATTGACCGAAATCATGTCTGTTACTATTAGGAGTACTAGGAGGCAAAAATACTGAACATAATTAATGATCCTTAATATTGATTAAGATTACTAAATTTAAAAGGAATTCCATGCATGAAAAATCAGAGAAAAAATTAAACACTATCTAGAGCAATAAGGAATAAAAAGGAACCGTATCCCGGGCAGTTGTTTCCGATTAGATAAGGCATAAGCTGAGAAAGCCAAGATAATATTTATCGCCTTCCCTCATCACAATATGCAGGCTAAAGTTAACAATCCTATCAAAAGCTGACCAAGTCAGTTTAATCATTTATGTACTTAGGCCTATTATCATGTCAACAATTCAGGCAGTTGGATATCGTCCGGAGAAAAATGTCTGGCATGATCTTTTTATCCTAAGGATCAAGTTTCACGATAGCATTCAATCGTTTATCTGGACAGGCTAAAATTGATCAATTTTAGAGAAGCGCTTTGTTTATCTACAAGTATAAAAGCAAATATAACTATTCTCAGGCAACGGCAGCAAGACGAGAAAAAGGCGATTAATAGCAGCTTTTAATTTATTACTTCTAGAAATTAATAAAATGATTTGCATTTTTCTCAGAAAAATAATTAAGAATAAAATAAAAAACTATGAAATAAAATAACACTGAGATTAAACAAATTGGAATTTTTACTAAAATGAAATTTTTAATTTTATTTTTTTAGATTTGCAAGAAATCTAAATTAAATATAAATGAGGTCTAAAATCATAACATAAATAAAATTCCTTCTATTTTAATTTATTAATATACTTTTTAATTTATTAAGAAATATCGGAACAATTTAAATTGATTAATTGCACAAACATATTTCTAAATTTTTATTCTCTGCTTCAAAGATAAAATTTGCTATGGTTTGCAAGAGATCAAAGCAAAGCTTTTAGCATTGTAGATCCCAACAACTATGGCATAAAACGTTAAATAACAGCTATATTGCGTAATAACTATGCTATGACGCAACAGGAAAAACCCCATGCCTGAATACATTATAATAGTATTTTGCAAATTGTTGAATGCCTATGCAGAACTAGTACCTGAGAATTGTCAGTGTGGAGGAAAATCTAGCAATAAAATATCAATCTGTAATATTTAAAGTAGGGCGGAAACGACTGATACGAGAATAGCATTAGCATTACAGTCCTGCCGGATAGGTGCACTATATACCCTGCCAAATTAAGCATTTAAACCAAGAAATTTAAATGAGATTTCATTAGGAGGAATGATTTTTTAATTATTTCGTTAAAAAAATTATATATTTTATTTTAATATCACTTATTCTTTTCTAATATGGTAGCATACAACAAAGACTTCGCAAGCAGGGATAGAGAAGTGTTTCGGATGTCTCAAAACACTTGCTTATCTAAATAAAATGGTAGGTTACCACCACCTTATTAAAAGACAAAAAGGTTAATTTCCATATTACGTTTAATAAAAAATATAATATAGAGGCACACAAAACCTAAATTATAATAACGAATATTTATTTATTTCAAAAGAATTACCTTGCTTAACATTAAATGTACGACAAATCGCACCGCCCTTGACTACACGTGCATTTCTTGCTCCCAAGGGCAGTGCAACTCCACCGACAGCACTATTTCATAATTTTTAGTAGCTTCTATAATGCAGTAACAAGCTTTCCAATTTATAAATAATTAATTATGTTTTTACTAAGGCGAATATATCGCATGCTATATATTTCAAAATGAAAACAAAATTTATGGACAAAACAAACTCGAAAAACTGAACAAAAGAGGAATACAATCAAGCTAATAGTTGATCCTAAGAACAATTACCAAATTCTACTATACATGGATCGCTTCAATCAGTGCAAAATCAATAATAATTTTGTGATGATAAGATACCTAATACCGTTTCTAATTAGGTTTGAATACAACAGAATATTGCGGAAGTGGTCGATAATACTTGTTAATATACCAAGAAAAGATAATCACTCCACAACAAAACTTTAAACAATATAAAAACCTACTATTTGTAGGTAATTGTTAAATTATTACAAGAAAAAATAACAAAACATGCTAAGTAGAAGAGATAAAAATAAACAGCAAGTTCGCATAGTTATTAACTACTCATGTCATGAATAAATCACTCACATTCTAATAGCTCAGTCATTAATTAAGGGAAAGTATGGAAGAAACATTATGCTTAATGTAAAATAAAAAATAAAACAGTTTATAAACAGAGAATGAATGAACAGAATATATAACAAAATAATATTAAAGAAAAATTACAACAAAAAATAATTAGTGATTAAATATGCTAGGAATTAATATAAAAACCATTATCACTAAACAACCTCAAAATTCCTTTATTATTTATATATATATATATATATATATATATATATATATATATATATATATATATTATGGAGGAAGCTCTTCCCATCAACAGTCTTAATTCAAACAATGAACATTGACCACAAACATGGAAAAACATTTTTATACAAGTTTAGATGAAATCCAAATAATTGAATTAAAATCGGAGGTGAAAATGGTACCGCACACTGAAAGTTTCTTAATATTATTCATATAATAATAAAGAGTTTTAATCGAAAACAGTCTACCCATCATAAAACTTGCTAGTTTTTTAATTTTGAAGTAAGTATTTACATTTCACTGGAGGAATATGGTTGGAGTATTTACATTCATGGTTTTTGTTGTATCCTTACTATCACTTACCTTTATATGAAATTTCAAAATGGTTTCATCTAAAGTACCTTTAATTTTGCTTATTTGATATAATTAACCTTATCTCATTCTTTGTAGTAATGAAAAATGGATAAATAAAATAAACTATGATAGAAATTGATATTTAACTAAAGGAGATAAAAAAAGAAGATAAATATCTTCCGAGATTAAAAACAAATTTCCGGAAATAAGAGTAGTAATATTTATTTATATAACCGTTGGAAAGCTAAAGATTATAGACAAATTAATATCTCACACATTTTAAGTTGTAAAAGGTAGTGGAGAGTGGCGAAAAATGTATACACTTCAGTGATTGTTGTAAATAATTTATATTTTTTTAATGAAAATTAAATGAATTTTTAAATGGAAACTTATAAAAATTTATTTCAAATAAGAAGGTAACTGAAAGCCACAACTTACACAAATGCGCATACCAGATTTTTACTTTCCCTTGCCTATACACAAAGTATATAGTAAGGGCAAGTATTGCGATCGTGAAAATTTTCGAACTCGAGTTTTCGACGGTAATACACGTTCTAAGATCTCCTTAGTCCAAATGACCAAGTCTCGCAAAATGGTCTGTGTGTCTGTGAACAGTCTATCTCAAAAACGAAAAGTTGTACGATACTGAAATTACGTATTTAAGATTGGCACATGCATGTGATGTTACAGCAACTTTTTCGTCAAAATCGACTAACCGAAAGTACCACTTCATATAATCAATTTTACACTTTTTTTTACAATTTTCTCGAAAACGACTAACGATTTTGATGAAACTTACCTAAATTATTCTTCGTAAAGACCTTTAACTTTTCATATATGTGGTACATCACCGAGGAAATGCAGCGAAAAAAGTTATGATGAAAAGAATATTTTATTTGCGCTTTACTTAAAAAGCATGCAACTAATAGTAAATTATGTATAGAATTGTATGAAAGTTATTAAATTATCTAAAAAACAAAAAAAGAATCATAAAAATCGGACCAGTATTAGCAAAGATACAGCTTATTTTATGAGGAACACAAGACCCTAGATGGATAACCGAGCGCATCTGAAAGGAGACGGATGCGACCGAACCTTCTCCCACCAATCTGTTATATACAATATACTCTGTAATAAAGTAATTTAAGAATACAAAAGCGAAAATTAACTTAATAATTTCTACTTTCATTTTATGTAATGGAAACAAAATATTTCCATGAAAACTAAACCGAAACTTTTAAAATATATTTGCAACTTGACGAAGTTAAAATATATAGGTAGTGTACAGAATTGTATTAAAATTGTTTAAAAAACTGTTTTATTGTACTGAAGTGGGAGATGTGAATGCTGCTGAATTTATTTCAAGCATTGTTTATGTGAACATTTTAAAATTATATTAAAAAGATAATTATCATAGAACGGTAAAGTTGTGTTATGCGCGCACTGCACCAGATTTTTGCTTACAGGATCGACAGTCAAATACAACCGGATCACGTAAGCAGCATATAAGTTTTACAAGAACCACAGATAATAAAAGACAAAAAGGAACCCCAGTAAACAAAAAGTGCAGTTAACCAAATCATTTATTCCCTCTCGATTATGTACTTATTTAAACCAAGTTTATTCACATACCATTTAAAAAAAAGGCTTAGCAATTTTAATCAAATTTACGGAATAGCAGATTGAACTATACAAATACGTTTAATAATCCACCATTGTAATAAACAAAAAAAGAAGAAAGGATGTAAGAAAAATTAAAGAAATAATTTAAGTGGAGTGAGAAGACGGTAAGTGGAGCCAGGGTTGCCTGACAATGGAGTACCACCCAACAAGGTATACCTGGACAACAATAAACTTGAACCCTGCTTAGCAAAACTTTTAGCAAATTTTAGGTATATAACTTATACTTTATAAATACTTAAACTAGTAGTTCTTTGAACTGTGGACGGACCTCGGGAAGATTTCTAAAATTTGCTCATCATTGCAGCTTTTATGAAAGAATTAGCCAATATTGGAAATGATTGAAAAGCCAAAATTGGTTCCAGGGATACGGGATATTATAACTATATAAATTCAAACCTTAATATAAATTTTTGAATATTTAATTATCAATAAATCTAATATCGTACCAACCCAGAGATTTATATTTTACTTTGCATACGTTGATTCCGTTTTACAATTTAATTTAAAGAAATAAAATTATCTACAATATTTTTATTTAAACGTCAAAAGAAACAAATTTGTATTTAAGATAAAATGCTAAACAGAAAAATCAAGAAAGTTGATGAACAGAAAACATATCCCAATTTTGACCCAATGATTTTAAGCATTACATAAAGTTGTTAATGTTAAAAGATCATTGTTAGCTTACATAACTATTCCAGTGATGGCTTTGCAATAATATAAAAATTGGTTTGGTGATTAAATATTTTTGAGTGTTAATAAAAGTAATATTTATTTATCTTATCATTTAACTACTTTAATCTTAAGATTATATTAAAAAATGAAGACATTTGGTCACATTTTGTCATGCTTTTTATGGTGTAACTTCCATAAAATAACCAAGATACAAACATCAGAAATTTCAAACCTGCTAATATCAATAATTGTATACACTTTAAAACACGGAGAAAAAGTTTAGAAGACAACAGTCGTATGGAAAAAGCCAGTAACTTGAACACCAGGATCTTCCCAACTATGACCAGTTGTTATAAACGCAAAAATAGTACTTGGAAGTATTTCTTTATCCCTTTATACCTGCTAAGGGTGAGCGAGGGTTGCTAGACAATAGAGTACCACCCAAAAAAAGCATACCTGGACAACAATAAATGTCAACCCTGCTTAGCAAAACTTCTAGCAAATTTATGGCATAGTAAAACTGAAACTACCCACAAAGACTCATTGGTAAAATTGCGAATTTCAAATATGCAATTTCCATTGATAAACATTTAAATAATTGTTAACCGGCTGGAAATATGGAGAGAGACAGCTGTTAACTAAACTATTAGTGCTTTCAACCTTGAAAGCGATGACCACTAAGTTTACAAGGCAACCTACTAAGAAAATAATACCATTAGTGAGCAGATCCACTCCGGCATCGATAATATTACAAGCTTTTAGCAACAAATGTGCTAAAGATAACAGCCAATTGAAAAATTCCATTAATAAAATACAACATAACCACAAAATAATACTAATTTCAACAACCGGTAACGTAATCTTCGACTATTATTATGTATAAGCCGTATTTATACTAACTAGTGGAACGGATTCCTGTTTTAATTTATATATTTTAAAAGATTATTGCACTGAGTCTATTACATATATGCCATATTACCTTTAGATGTTTGCTTTTTTGCACTTTGTAAACGCCAAATATTAGATAATTCAATTAAGGAGACGAAAAACTCTAAAATTCCATCCGATGACTGCTTTTTCTTTTGTGGATTAGAATTCATTCATTATGAGGTACACATTCATTAATACAGCCATTAGCTTTAACCATCAAGTTACAATAGGATTTTAAAGTTATGAGTCTTGAAAATTTTTTACAAATGCCTTTAGTCCATAGAGATGATACCATTACAATTTTTGGAATCAATCATCCGGTTTTCACAACAAAAATATACGTAAAATGAGGCTAATTAAGTAATCTATTTAAAAAAAGTTAAAATGTAATATTTTTAAGTTGTAATATAAACAATTATTTTTTATCCACAGATAAATGAACTCTAATACAACAAATGGCTTGACAATATATTTTCACAACCATAAACTAAACAAAACAAAAAATTAAAATGACTGGCCATTCTTAGTTATCAGTAACAGACTGTGATTTTTAAAATTAATTTATCTAATCTCATGACAATAATAGAATTGATTACAGATTGGAAGAATTATTCAAGTTAAATTATAATCAACAGATCAATGAATAGCTAGCTATTTAAAAGTATAACTGTCGTACTATAAGTTTGCCTTTTACGAATTTAACAATATTATATATGCCATACATAAATACACTTTTTGTAAATGAATATATAATTAGATAATATATCTTCATTAATATTAAACAGCCTTACAAAAAGAAACGTGGAATGCAAGAAAGATAAATGTATTCTTAAAGAGTAACTTTTCCGTTTTCCAGGTCTACAACATGCATTGGAAAACAGCTATAAAGGATGCATGGAAAGGTTTCAGTATTACGAAACAGCTTGATATATTATTTAAGGATTACAACAATTAACACATTATTGGGATGAAACCAGAATGGGACAAGGAATATATTAGGGAGAAAATATTTTTCACATGGCTAACTATAACCGCTTAAATTTCTTAAATACGCATTATAAAACCTTAACATGAATGATATATAAGTGTTAAACTATCAGAAAATACCGCGAATAATTTAAATGACAACAATCAAGCATACAATGAAGAAGCTATTTGTACCAAAGGAAAGGGCAAGGCAAAACGTGCTAGAAGGAAGGGCCAAAAAGCACACTAAGTCCCTCAACTTTGAAATGTTTTGTGAAAAACGCAAATACATCTTTTATTTATATCGACAACTTCTAGTTTTTAATACCACGTCTAGAAAATGAATGCTTGTGTAAAACACATAGGTTAAATGGGTAATGTTAAAATTTAAGTTTTGATTCTAGATTGAAAATAAATTTGAATGGCATAGAAAAATTTAAACAAAATTGAATATATTGAAAAACAAAAGTGATCCCCTTAATTAAATAAAACCATTATCAATGACAAGCTAATATCATCATAATTTCGCAAATACTACCTCATATAAATCTGTAAAATGAATAAAAATCAAACTTTAATGGAAAAACAAAAAAATTATTTCTAAATAAAAAATACACCAGCCTGTCTTAATAAATAACACAAATAGTTTCCTAAAATATCTGCAGTTGAAAAATAGCATAAATCGAAATAAATTAAATTAAAAACGTAACGAAATTTTGTTCGTCTGTTATTAGTTGATGGACTTCTAAAAAAATATACTAGATTGGTTTTGTGCTGTAAAGTTTTCATTTATTCTATATTTTTCGATAAATTAAAACTAAAACCGAAAGTTGAGATTAAAATATAAAACTAAAAACTTTACTTAAAATAAATTAAATTCATAAAAGGAAATCGTTACCCCTTCTTACCTACATTCGGGAAAGTTGTTTCAATACTTTAAAAACATAAATCGAAATATATTTCTCAACTGAGAATACATTAGAATAGAGTTATCAACATAAATAGTATATATCATCATCAGCGGTTACACTTAATACCAACGTTGATCTTTTATTTACTCATTTTTTAAGACTATTTAAAAAAAAAAAAAAAATCAAATTACGTTTGTCGAACCATATTTTATTTAACATTAGAAAACTGTTCCGACATTTTCTAAAAAAAAACTTGAAACAAGAAAAGCCAATACTCGCAGATAATGACATAACATAAACATATTATGAAAATACCTGACATACAGAAGAAAAAAAAACTAATGAAGCAACATACCACACGCAGGTTGCTCCAAAGCCATGATTAACAGTGATTTAATGTTCCTAAAGCATCAGCAACCACCATTTCAAGAAACGAATTAAATTGCACAATTTAAAAAAAAACACAATATCGTTAAAAAATATTTCGAAGCACAGTCACATACACAAACCAAAATCTCCGTAAGACTGAGGAAGACGTGTCAGTCAGGTACAGAAATGGAGTGGGGGGGGCCCCCTGACGTAAGTTCCCCACTATTCTCTTTCTAGGAACTTATAAAATTTAATTTATGGAGGAAAAATGTTCATATTTATAAATTTAAAATGATAATTGAGTTTTAATATTGTTACAGATAACTTTTGTTAAACAAATTTGTTTTACTTATTGTTGATAAAAATAAGACCACAGAACTAACTAATCAGTTCATATTAAGACTGGCCTGTGTAACAATTTAGATAAAGAACAAAGAAACTAAAATTCATCGTAAATATTGAGCTCATACAACACTCTCATCACATGGTTATTGCTAACAGCATTTCTGAAATTATGAATCCTCTCCCTCCCTCACTCACTCACTAACACTAACTCTCACTCTCTCTCTCTCTCTCTCTCTCTCTCTCTCTCTCTCTCTATATATATATATATATATATATATATATATATATATATATATATATATATATATATATATATATATATATACACATACACCAAAAAACAAGACAATTATTATATAAACGGACAAGGTAAAATAATAGTAATGAAATTAGTTTAAAAATTTATTATTTAAATAAATTACCTAAAATGGATACAAAAATTTTCAGGAACAAAATGGACCTATTCAAGAAAATTAAAATTGTTGTACTAAATATAAAAGATGATATAAAAAATTATTTTTATTTTGCTAACTGTTATCTAACAATAATAAAATTGCGAGCATTGCAATATTACATTGATTAATAAAATGTCAATATTTAGTAATAATATTGATCTAATTTTAAAAGAAATAAAGACAAAATAGTTAAATCATTAAAAAAAAAAAATGTCTTTAGTATTAATATTATTGCTGCCTTAAGTGCAACAAATAATATAATATCATCGATATGTTATTCAACTAAAACCAATATTGAATATACACGATTGGAAAATAGCAACGTTGGTATTATTAAAGTAACCATTAGATAAATCGGATGAAAAAACATGGCGGTGAGGGCAGGAACCTAAGGGTGAACCAGTGAACCGTGAAGCGTACTAGCACGTACCTTCATCAAGCCACGGCCAACGGAACAAGACGTCCGTCATCTAAAAACAAGGTCACACTAGAGGACCTGGAAAGACGAGAAGTTTTTGTCCAAGAGATTCAAATTACGTCATTTACATTTGAGTTGCCGAAGGGCAGCCACATTCGGAGGGTGCAGAGAATGGCAGGGGCATAAACTTGGAAATGGAACTAGGAATAAATAAAATGTATCTATCAGAAAAATCGTATTAACATAATTAGAACCCCCAAAAAATAAAAATAGTTAAAGTTTACTTTCTGTTATGTTTTTTAATTTAATATATACAAATGAATTTTTTATAACTGAATTAATAATAATTATTAATTAACCTATATTAATAATAATGTAAAAATCAAAATTTAAGAAGTACAAAACTATTGCTATTGATAAAATAACAAATGTATGGTTCATCTAAGTTACTAATAATTAAGATTAATTTTGATCCATAAAAACTTAAAAGTATTAATATTACAAAATAGTTTCAAGCTTTTTTTATTTATAAAATCATTAGTATAAAATTCAATGATGTAAATAAAGCCTTCGGTTCAGTATAACATTTATCACAAAGTAAGTCTGAGAATAAATACTTCTGGTGAAATGAAATAATGGGTATAAATTTCAGCAGATAAATTTATAAGAAAGTTAACAATATCAACAATAAACCAGGAGGAAAAATCATTTAAGTTATTAAAACATTATTTTATACATAATAGTTATTACGTGAAAATTTTGTCACTTTTTTTTTTCCTATATCTCAGAAACTACTAGTAACGTTTTTGGCCTATATTACTAGATAACATGGATGTTACGCAACTGCTGAAGATGCCAACTCAGATTTAGAAAATATTATAGAATTAAGAAATAGGGTCATGACCAGAAAGACAACTATCCAACTTAAAATATATCCTGAACTACACCATTAATATACATTAACAACCCTGCTTAAAATAACAACTCGACGTGGAACATATTAGATTGTAAAGCTCAATAAACAACAATTTGTATATTAATCATTTAAAGCTTTACCTGAGCCAACAGTTCCGTGACTAGTTGATTAGTTTAGGCGTTATCAGACTTATTCAAAGATAAAGGAATAGACAGAAATCCTGAACCAGTCTTCAAACATGGGTCAAGATAGAGGATGATTTCCGTACAGAGGATTCCAAACCAAGTCAGGTATAGAGAAGAATGAATTTTTCTCAAGGCAACAATAGAGTAATCAAGTACTGTAAAATGTATAAAAACACATAATTTTATTAAACCGATAGCAACCATGCATGATCTTCAAAAATAGGAAAATGAAACAATAACAAATTACTTTCATAAACCGATGAGAACACCTGTCCAAGGTGCTCATATGCCAGGTGCCTGTTCCACTCATAAATGCATTGGAGCTTCATGAAGTATCCATCCCAAGATGCAAAACTACCAAGGGTTAGTTAATCTAATGTTCAATGCTTACAATGATACTGACTAGGACGTAAGAGTAAGGAGAACGAACAGAGAGCCAAAAGGAAAAAATAACTGAAGATCCTATATAACTTTATTATAGAAATGATTTAGAAAATAAATAAATGACCAGAAATTTACATAAAACATAGATTCATTTTTGGTGTATTGGAAAAAGCACCACAATACATTATGGGAATATTATTATTAGAGAACCCCAGCACTTCTTTACCTCTTCCTTTGGTAAGGCAAATCCCGTCACCCTCCTTGTAGAATTAGATTTTGATACATGTCAACCATCAAGAACAATTTGTTGTTGATTGATAAACATAAAAAAAATACCAACCTCATGGTTATTCTCATAGGTCTCTGCGATGATGAAAACATAGACTTGTTGAAGCCAGGAAGCGACATTCATTCAGCAACATACTTTCCAATAAGCACACCCGAGCATATCATGTTCTTACAACTATGAATGACTATGATACGTCTCTGGACCTTTTCAATCAAGATAAATTGAAGTTTGTGAATTTTTTTTCCAATAACCTCAACTTAGCTGCAGTTATTTTCCCAAAATT
The DNA here is from genome assembly GCA_948150685.1 of Rhaphigaster nebulosa. Lineage (NCBI taxonomy): Eukaryota > Metazoa > Arthropoda > Insecta > Hemiptera > Pentatomidae > Rhaphigaster > Rhaphigaster nebulosa. The sequence goes on from OX411308.1 coordinate 71,937,893, forward strand.
ATATGCCACTTACTGACGCATTGGACAAGCAGGGGAATGTATCCTATTCTGTTTTCATTATATTGATGCAGCGGGAGGACTGCAGCCTCTTTGAACCACCTGAGATCCATATCGTACAAGGGTTATTGATCTAGCATCTGACTGAAGGCCAGAGAAGTCATTAGAGTGCATTAAAAAAGGTGCTCATAATTATACATTATTCACTAGCACCATTTCGGATTATTATTTTAAATAAAGAACATTTGTAATCTACCAAGATTTTTGCAAGGTACTTTTTTCAGCCATCACTCTAAAAGTTGTTGATATTTTAAGATATATGGAACCCATAAACGTCCGTGGCTTTTCTTCTAGATTACACAGAGCCGATTTTTTCCAGATTCGATGCCTAAGACACAAGTCACCCCAGAATAAGACTTGGAGCTCGATATTACCATCTACCATTTTGTTCCAAAATGGAGATTTAATGGATAAATTTAGAATCATTTTAACTAAAATCATAAGTTTTTAGAAAAGTTCAATGTTGTACACGATCTACGTTCCAATAAACTGTAGGCTATGCCCATTTTTGAATTTTAACCGTAAATTTTCTCATCAAGACTGTTTTCTTAGATATTTGTTATATTTCCTGATTTTTCCAGAATTAAAAAATTCTTTTCCCACTTTTCTAGGTTTCTCGACACTCTGATCTATGATATAAATTTAATTTAACTCGATTCATTCACAATAATGATATGGTGCTTATCAATACTACCTAATTCAACTTAAGATCAGTATGGAAAGAACAGAACATTATTTGTTCCAGCAGTTGCTACAAACTCAATGGAAGACCAAATTCACCAGTTCGTGTTAAATGAAATTTTATATAAGACAAACAATTTTGACTTATCCAATTGACTAAAAGATTCTCAATACATACATTTTGCACATGAATTTGTAATACATACACTGTGCCATGAATTAGTAATACATACACGCAAGAGAGAGAAATAGAAAAAATACACATATTATGCAATCAAATTTATAATTTAATGAAAATTAAACTTAATGTAAAATTGTATATGTATTATGGCTCTTCAGGTATATCTAATATGTATATATAACTAATGAAAAGAATTTATCATACATTACAGGGACAAAACAAAATTATAATAAGTAAGCACTCAGTTTTCACAGATCTATCTTGTCGAAATGATGATCAAAATTCACACCATTAGAGCAAATCTATTATTACCCTACATCAAAAATATGCAGGCTATGAGCTCATATACTAATACGTAAGAGTTTAGAAGTTGATTATCTTTAAATCTGAAGGTAGACTTTCACTGGTACTGCCTACGGTTGCGATTGGCAGTGCTTCCTACCGCTAACTGTTAATGTTAATATATATCCAACAGTTGTGCAAGGAGGTGATTTGGCCGAAATCACGCTCAACCACCAGGTTTAATTGGGGATTAAGGATATCAACTTTATAGTGGCTTTAAAAATTATGTAAGAGCTTAGAAATTATGTTATTAACAAGATATTATTCTAACAGCATATTCCAAAACCGAAAAAGTGAACTGTTTTATGGTATTACTAATGCAGAGAAAGTTTCAATCGAAAATGAAGAAAAACTAGCAGTCACTTAATGGAAAGTAGGCAAATCAAAAAATTTATCGTTGCCACCACGTTTAACTAATGAATGTGAATTAACTACTTTTCAAGAGACCAAAAGAGTTTTACGTTTTACTTGTAATTTTGCCTTTGTGAATACTTTTTTTAGTTCTTGGCCTATTTACTTCTCTGATTTCTAGATTCGTGTTAGTAACATTTTATTTTGCAAACATACTTCTGGCGAATTAATAAAAGTAAGGAATTTCAAAAATTCGATTTTTCACATCCGTTAGAATTATGTGGTGGCTACGATATATTTATCAATCTTCGTTTGCATTTCTGAAAAATAAGATAAAATCATGGAATGAAAAATGGTTGATAAACAAACATAGAAGTTTATTTTTATTAAATTTTATGAAAAAAAATCCTATAAACAAAGATATAAAAATTATATTGTTCGTAATTGTTGATATCAGGTGTACAAATAAGCTTCCGCCGTTGTTGAGAGATGGCTCCACGGATAAGATTATGTTGAAATTGTCAGCTGTGCAACGGGCACATGGCAAATTTGATCACCTGGCAACATCACCTTAAATACTAGTGACTTTGTGTTAGCAGTGCATATTTTTTTTCATGAGAAAATGTCATTTTGTTCTGAATAACTGTCATTTGCAGGAAGTTTTGATTTATTAATTTAACTTAAAGAAATCTGCAGCTGAGGCCATCAATTGCTAATAGAAGCATATGGTGATGCTGCTTTAAGTGAGAGAAATTGTCATGAGTGGTTTTAAAAGTTTAAAAATGGCGAGTTAGACGTGGAGAACAAAGAACGTAGTGGCCGTCCGAAAGTGTATGAGGACATAGAATTGGAAGCATTATTGGTGCAAGATTCGTGCCAAACTCAAGAAGAACTTGCACTTACATTAGGAGTGAGTCAACAAGCAATTTCACATTGTTTAAAATTGTTGGGAATGATACAAAATGAAGCCAAGAGACATATAATGCCAATTGTGCACATCTGAAATGCTGCTTGCCAGGCATAAAAGAAAAGCTTCATCACACCGTATAGTCACTGGTGATGAAAATGGGAAGAAAGGATGGGTGATGAATATACCACAGACATTGCGCCTAGTGATTACAACTTGTTACGGTCGATGGCAATGGTCTGTCTGAGCAGCGCTTCACATCATATGAAGATATGAAAAATTGGATCGATTCATGGATAGCCTCAAAAGATGGGAAAAAGTAGTAGCTAATGGTGGACAATATTTTAAATAAAATGCAATGTATCGTTTTTTTTTTACAATAACTTTGATTAAAAACGGCGGAAACTTATTTGTACCCCTGATATTATCATAAATCTTCAAATCATCAATAAACTTTCAAGAAACAAACAAAGAAGAGTTTATTTATGTTACATTATTACCTAGTTCTGCCATAAATACTGTTACAAAAGTTGAACTTTGTTTACATCCTTGGGTATTATTTAGATAATCCTTACCTCTATCAGGTACTTTTACTTAAAAATTTCATAAATAAGTATATTTAGCACAAAAAATGGTAAAATTTCAACTTCAGTTAATAGTGTACGGAGAAAAAATTCCTTGTTCCTTTGTATCATTAATTTATAAAATTTTAGATGAACTTCTTTGAATGAAATTATGTAGCTAAATGTTAGTGGTCATACCAAGAAATGGTTTTGGTGATAAAACTACCGAATCAGTAACATTTTATTAAATGAAATTCCTACATTCAAAATACCCAATTTAGGGAGAATGACCCATAAAATATTCACCTTATGTTGGTATAAAATTCTATTAAAAATTTGAGCAATTTTTTTTAACGCTCCCAAAATCTTAACTGTACACTTTTTTTTTGTAGTCTTTTTTCTGATACCGTTCAAAACTAATGAATGTAATAATAGTTAATGCTTTTACAAAGAATAGATTTTATTTCAGATAGCTAGTTTGATTCGTCAGAATAACTTATCCAAATAAAACAATGGTGCAACTTTCGTCGAAGGCAATGATTGTCCTGATTGACATATCCATACCTTTAAAACGTAAGCAGTTTGTGTTAACTTAGTAAAATGGATAACTAAAATATAAATTTTTAAAAAAACTAATTCATGTTTTTCATTCCCAGTCTTAAGTAATCCGTTTGTTTTCTAGAGAAATGGCGTCCAGTCTCTCGAATTTTGAAGTCATTTTTTAAGTTGGAAAATGTATGTCAGAGATGGGGGTAGGTGTCAGCCGTATATTAGTGTACTGCACTATAAATAGATATGAAGAGACCCTATCTGTATGTGACAGACCTCGACTGGGCCGTCCCCGCTCTGTGAGAACGGCAAATGCAGTGAGAGCAGTGGCTGCTCGAATCAGAAGAAATCCCATTTGAAAACAACAAATCATGTCTCGGAAATTGAGAATCTCTGTCAGATCAATGTCTCACGTAATAAAAAGTGACCTTAGGATGGGTGCATTTCGAAGAATGACAGGACAAAGGCTAACCACTACCCTAAAAAAAAATTAGAGTGGATAGATACAAAGTGCTCCTTGGCCGTTTCACCAATGGTCTTCATCGAAAGATTTTGTTTAGCGATGAGAAAATTTTTACAATTGAAAAAAATTTAATCACCAAAATGATCGTGTGTACGCACACAGCTCTAAAGAAGCCCAGGAAGTAATTGGAAGAGTGGAAAGAGGTCATCACCCTTCCTCAGTGATAGTTTGATGGGGAGTTCGCTTTGATGGCACCTCAAAGCTTCATTTTTGTGAAAAAGGAGTTAAAACAGCTGCTAAAAACTATCAGGACGATATTTTGGAACCTGTTGTCAAGCCTCTAAATGATACTCTGTTTGCTGGAAGTCATTCGGTTTTCCAGCACACAATGCAAGGTCAACTCAGTAGTGGCTACAAAAGAACATTGCAGAGTTCATCTCTGCCTCGGATTAGCCCTCAGGAAGCCCTGATCTCAACCCACTAGATTACCGGCTTTAGTCCGAACTGGAGAGGATGGCATGCTACAGAGCACATTCTAACTTGGAAAGCCTCAAACAATCTCTGGTCCGAGCAGTTGAGCGGTTTCCTCATGAAGTGCTGCTTGCTGCTATTGATGACTGGCCATGGAGATTAAATGCCTGTGTCAAGGCAAAAGGGTAAATTTTGAGTAATTTCATTTTTGTTTTACTCTATAAAATTATATTTTATTTTCTAATAAAGTTTTTGAAAAAAAATGATTTTTCTGTTGAAATCTGTATATATTTCCTTGTAACAATATTTATGACAGGACTAGGAAATAAAGAACCTGATATTCATTAACAAATTCTACAAGACATTCATCGTCATTCTCATTAAATTCTCTTCTCTTTGGCATTTTGTTAAACGAAAACAAGCCGGAACCACCACAACCGTGGCAGTATGATTCCCTCTGGAGCACTCAGGGCAGCAGCAGTACAGATTTGACGTCATGCCCAGACTCCTGGGCAGTGCCAACGATATATGCACCTATCTATTCAGTCAAAGCGGTAGTCAACCTATAAATATCAAGCTTTATTGTGTCTGTAAATTGACGCTTTAACCCAGGGGAAGGGGTGATAAACAGGGAACGTGCGACCTCCCTGAGGTCCAAATATCTTTTTTTTGATAATGCGAACTAAAACTTCATAAAAATTGGACACTATTTTTATTCTTGGAGCAGAAATGTTTCATTGTATTGATCAATTTTTGGTCAAAATGGTATTTGCAAAATTTTTAGTACAGTATCAGAAAACTTATAGCATCAAGATAATTTAAGGTAATTTTTTTTTGGATACCCTGCTCCAACCTAAACAATACAAGTACTCCTCGATGCAATAAAATAAGATTTCAGCTCACACCAATTGATCAAAGTTAATTTAAAGTCATCTTGTGAAGGTTTCTCATATGGCTAACTAATGAAGAGTTTGGCTGACTGCACAAAAAGATTGTTTGGTTTAACAACTTCTTGCACAGCAGTAATAAGTCATCATCCCTCTCCCCACCCATCAGACACACCTGGCAGGTCAAGACATTTTTTTTCTAAAATGCCCAACAGCATTAAGTGACAATTAAATGTCTATATAATATTCTTATACCATTTTAATTTGAGAAAAGAATTCATGAGCGATAATAATGGTTGTAATACTTAAAAGTTACATTAGGAGTAAGTCGAATTCGTGGGTCATCTATTACAACATATTACTGCGAATCTAAATACTCCACAATGAAGCTCGTGAAGACAAAATATTGTTAACAGTTGACCAACCAACATCTGACAGAATTTGTACGGATGGCCTTAACTGATTTTACACAAAATTTTAAAAATTTGTCATTAGATGTTATTATACTTTTTTCAATAAATATATTTTTATTATATTAAATTTATCTTATTTTGATTTTATCACATTTGAATTTTATTACTAAATTTTTGAAATAATTATGTTTTTTTCGTAATTATATTGATTTTCAACAGGGTTCTCAATGCTTTATCATTTAATCTATTTCAGGAAAATTAATTCAAAACAACCTATTTTAAAAATTAATTTTCTTTGTATTTCTTAAAAACTCAATACGATATATACACACACACACACATATATATATATATATATATATATATATATATATATATATATATATATATATATATATATATATATATATATATAACCACCCCTAACCACTACAAGTTACCAGGCCTGGTAAGGTATTGAACACATAGGGTATTTATTGGCTAGGGAGTTTCAAATGAGCAAGATGAGCCGAAATATACACTTGGTATATGCTGTAGGTAACTACAGCAAGGTATAATAAAAATGTATAATAACCAAGTGCTTTATCTTAATAAGTTACATGTTCCAAAAGAAAAAAATAAACTTACCAGAGAACAAAAAAAAATCAGTATATATTGTAGTTTCCAAAACCAATTGAGCTAAAATATTTAACTCATAGCACTAAACAACTGATAAGTAACTCAAAATTGGTAGACCTCCTAAGCATAAATTATTAACTTTGAAGAAGACAACTGGGATTACTTAGTTGTATGGGAAAATATCAAAATTATTAGATTTAAAAATTACATTACCTGTACACTAGCATCAAGCTTTGGTTAGCTTCTGCAGGAACAGGATTGATTAGTTAATTAAAATTAAAATCATCAAACAAACAAATTTAAAAAAATAATTTTGACAGTTTAAAACACCATTGTATATAAAATAAAATATCAATAAGTTCTATAAACTTGATTATAGATATAAACTTTTGTAATCTAGTCAGAGATAACTAAATTCAATAAATGATAAAAATATATAAATTATAATGGTTGGAAATTTCTTAATTCATCTCCAATATAATGCAACAAATGAAATAAACAGACTACTTGTTTTCAAGTACACTAAGTCAATATTTGTCATAACATAAAAAATTATTCACCATTTTAACCTATAACAGCACCAAATATGAGATTCAATTAGCCTATACATATTTAATCTACTACAGAATTTAAAACAAGACAATCTCTGCCACAGATTCCCTAACCAACAAGACCACTTTGGTGGAAAAAAAATTATGTTCTTTTAAAAAATTGATTGCATCAATAGAACCTGGTGTACTAAATCAACCAGTTTAGTAGGATATGTAACAATTAGAAATGGATATAGTACTTTTACTGAAGCCATGCTGGTTATAAGTAATGTATTCTTAATAATAAGGTATCATCAATACCAACACAAACCACTTTACTATACAAACCAATAATAAGACACCATGCTGGTTATAAGTAATGTATTCGTAATAATAAGGTATCATTAATATCAACACAAACCACTTTACTATACAAACTAATACTAAGACAAAGCATTGAACATAATGGTACAGCTTGATTATGTAATTTCAAATTTTGATGTCAATTTAATATATAAGAAATATTTAAAATCAATATACTCCTAAACCCTCAAAACAAAGAAATATCTACACTAAAACATATCAAATGTGTACCAATACATGTTGATACATTAATAACTATATACTTAATAGACGACTAAAAAAGAGCAATTGACAGTTTGAAAATGTTATTCATAAAAAAATAACAATTATATTGTTAACCATTACTATTCATAACTTATTTACTTCAAAATCCTACAAATAAAAATTAGAAAAGAAAACAAGTTCACAACATTAAATTCTTAATTAAAAACTCTTAACATTTATTTAAATTCTAAAATGATGATCATAGGTTAGCATCAAAAGTCAAAACTCTGGTTAAATAATGAATCTGTGGAATAAGAATTCATCAAGTAATACTTTTATTCAAGGGGAGTTGAAAAGTTGCAGACAGGAGAAAGAAAATACTAGGTATGGTACTTACAGCAAATACTGGGTGGATCCTTTTGAACACACAACACAAAAATTAATTGGTAACAGCAAAGAACAAATACTTTCTAATAACACAACAAACAGTTTCCTTTAAGTAAAAACCCACAATTTGCTAAGCCAAACTAACAATATGTAAAATGTTAACAAATAAATACTGAATTTTGCACTTGGATTTCTTAGTAATATTGTAAACGAAGAAAAAACAAAAACCTTGTACCTTGCTAAAGCTCACCTGATATTTAATCTTGTTTTATAAATTATTATCCCAATGCTTAATTGATAACATGTGAGCTATTAAAACTGATAAACAGAATCACAAATTCACATCACAAGTCTATGAATACCAAAGGAAAAAAAAAAAAAATCCTAGAAACAAGTAACCAAATCGACAAAAATCACAAAATAACATTACATATTAACCAGCAATAGTTATATCAAACATTACCAGCCTTAAATTTTCACCTCTTTACAGAAAAACCAGAGCATTAACTGGATAAAGTATCTGTTCATAATTTTAAGCATGTATATGGAAAGCAAGACAATAATGTGTAAAACTAACACTAATTGAAAATGCAATGAATCCTGAAGTAAATTATAATTTGATCTTTAGAAAGATCAGAAAAAGTGAGCAGTACAAAATTTAGCATGCAGACAAGCTAACACAAAATTAACATGCTCACTGACAACTTTTAATAAAATTCAAGTTACCTTTATGGTTATGATGCACATAAGATCCATAAAATGACATCTTGTTTTCACTCCGATGAAAATGTTTGTATTGATGTAGTATTCAAAATAATATTAGCAATGAAGTGAAGGTAACAAATAAGAATTTGGGCAGCATGAACATAATTTTAGAATCTTCACTATTTCTTTTCAATATCAAAGTTATTAACAAGTTTTCAACACAATTATTTAATACCTACAATTTAAAAGAACAAATTAATTTAGTACCAATGTTATTCTTAGAAATATAAACATATAAGACACGAAATCATTTAAAAGTTGAAAATAACATAGTGTTTAAAGGCAACAATACTTCATCTGAAACTCTTATACTTAATTACGTTTATGTAAAATGTTTGAAAAATATTATTTAATGAAGTTATCACTCACCGTTGTTTTCATTATATGGATAGCCTTGCGGCCGCCCGAGAGCGTGTTTCTGTTTTTGCATAACTGCAACGTGTTCTCTTCATGGAATCCTCTTTCTTACAGCTTTGTGCTCCACTGGCTCGTCAGTCCGTGTACACTACACAAAAGGTTAGGATAGAGTCTAATGCATATTTCACACGAGCATGGCATTCAAATAAGTTTCAATAAAAAACACGAAGGTAAATAATACAAATCACTACTATATTAACAAATAAATTGAGAGCTCAAGACGCTTAGTTCAGTTACTCGAGTCAAAGATCTGAGCATCGGGCAAACTCGACAGTATTCGACTGAAGTCGGTTAGTACAATGGCCGATATTTTCCAGATATTATTTCACCTGGAAAATGTCTATACAATTTATTAAAATTGTAATAAGACTAGAATAAAACCCGCGAGAGACCGAAAGTAGAATTATAGATGAAAATAAATTATTAATATAAACAAAAAGTAAATATAATTGCTTCACACTGATTAAATTAAATATCTGAGAAAAATAAATAAAACCACTAAGAGCAACAGCTTTTAATATATAATCATTTAAATTATAATTTTCAACAACACATTCTTAAGAGAATAAAACGATTGAACGTAACAAAAAAATTTCGTACGTCTACTTGATGTTTTTCTAGAATTCATAAACATTTAAAAGCACCAACAAAATTATGTTATAACAAAAAATGTAACAACGAAATCTTTTAAAATGCCTGTACTTTCACCGAATCTACTCATAACGTTGCATAAACAACTCGTAACTATAGAGCTTTCCTATAACACTGTAAGTATCTGGACTTCTCTACAAGATGAAAGGAGCAATACGGAAAACATGACATAACCTAAATGGAAGGTTCCAGTTGGAATAAATGAAAGGCACTTCAAATAAAAATAAGTTAAAACAATTACCTTAACAAACGAGTAATTAGATATCCTAAATTTAAACACAAGAAAACAAAATATAATAACCTAAAGTTTATTAAATTTTACAATAAATTAACATAGTACAAAGAACAGCATTGTAGAAGTTTGCTCTAGGAGCAAAAGCCAATGGGCATGCGTGAATAATGCCCTCCTAGATAATTTTTACAATCTTGTAATAGAAATATTCTGGGACCTTCATAAGATTATTCCTTTATTCCAAAAACACATTTCTAATTTACAGAATAGAAAAAACAACTTATAAATGCAGAAAAACAAAAAAATTAACAATAAACTAGCCTCGAAGAAATTATTGAGAAGGCATTCGAGATGAGTCAGTTTCACTCATTTAATCAGACACATGGCTAAGATAAGAACCATTGATTAGAGGTGGGAGAAATCGTTGTTTCCCGTGAACAGTTCTTTTAGAGATCTTACTATTAACGAATCCCGTACTGGTTCTCTATCCGGAATCACCGATTATATTTCCCGAACAACAAATCTCGTTTACTACTAAACATCTTTTTTTTAGAGCGTAAAAATGAGTATCGAATTTGGCTGAAGACGAATTATTTTCGGATGTACATTGTTTTTTAATCATTTAAACGATCATAACTCCTTACAAAAACTTAATTCTGACAAACTTAAAAAGTGGCTTCTTTCAGTTCAGAAGACTGGACAAATATAGAAAATTAGAAAAATAGTTGTAAATTTATAAACAAAATCGTGTAAGTAAGAGAAAATGAAAAGTAGGTAAAAATCAAGGAACATATAAGTTTAATTCTGTACATTATTAAAATAAATTCTAAAAAAATATGCAATAAGCACGAAATATCCAACAGAAGTATTTTCATGAGCATATATCTGTATGCACACATCTATATGCACATCTCGTATTACTTTTTATTATTTATTTAAGAAAAAAGTTGGAAATGAAAACACAAAAACATTTTGATAAATAGATCTTATTACCTAATAAAATAAAATTAATAATTACAATTTATAAAAAGTATTTTAGATATTTTTTTGCTTCATAAACGATTTCGTTTTTCGTTCATTTACCCAGCTTTTGAAAATATTTGTTCCCTAAGAACTCTGCTGATAGGCTTACTACATTAAGGCTGGTCCACACAAGGCGGTAAACGGTAAAAGGCATAGGCATAGACTTTCCAGTTTGATAGGGGGGACTTGTGGCGGTGATCGCCCTCCCTTCGTCTCCTCCAAATCAAAGTGAGCTGTAGGAGTGTGACAATCCGGGAAAAAATCTGTCACTGCTACAACTGCAACTGTGACAGCATTGTATCAGTAACAAATTACCAGCGAATATATTCTATATATATAGCGAATACAAGGTCCAGTGAAAGTGACAGTACCCTGGACCTTATATATATATATATATATATATATATATATATATATATATATATATATATATATATATATATAATATTATATTATATTTAAATTTTTTAACTAATGTATTCCTTCAATTAGCTATCTCTCTCACTCCCTGTGACACTGTCACTGTGACAGTTAATATGTATTGATCTTGTTAAATATTATCGTTGTAGAATTTAACAATATCAATAGCGAACAAAAGAAATAAGGGTCGCGCAGGTAGAGAAGGGTAACTGACAGGCGATGACAGATGTCACCACATAAGTGATAAGGGATAAGTTAATTTAAAAACCCTACTGAGAAGTAACACTGTAACAATGCCAAAAGCTGGAACATCTAATCAATTTTAAGAACTGGTCCCCTTAAGCTTGGCTGACCTCGAGGAAAAAGTGGAAAAGGTATGATTAAATTATGCCAGTTGGATAATGGTTCGCAGATACCGGCTGTCAGGACAAGGGGCGGAGCCATCCGATGAAATCCCAGAATTTCCTCCCTCTATAAAACTAGTAGGCCAATGAACATCGTTTTCAACCCCCTCTTAGGCAAAATAAGAGAGAAAGGGGGAAAGAAGCAAAGAGGTGAAAAGGAAGGACTTCTAAACTGATCGAGGCTGAGGGTGGACGACGAGACTCTGAAGATGAGAAATGCGCTCTGAATCCTGACCTTGCCTGATGCAAGCCTACAACGATCGCCTTCAAGCCTTCGCCTGAGGAATCATCAACACCAACTAGTACAGATAAGAGATTTATGTTAAAACAATTAATGGCTAAGTCTAGGCTGAATCATTCCATGGTTAACTTTTTATTGTAATAGTTTGTTATTCTAATTTTGAAGATAAGATAAGTGTTAGCAAGGAGGTAGTTCTTTAGTAACCATGCCCATATTTAATTTGAATATATTTCATGAAGATAGCAGTAACGTGGATTAACATTAGTATTAATATTAAAAGTAGGAACACTATCTTGGTTAATTATTAAATAATGGTAAACACAAACCAGGCCTTTGGAAAGGTACCCAATTTAGAGGACAAGGTAAGAAATTCAAAAGTATTCATAAGCTTACTTAATTTTGGGATAATCATCTTCAATGATTGCCCAATGGCATCCCTATATATATAGACTAATGTATTAGAGCTAAATAGTAATCAAGCTCAACCGAAGTTAGAGAAACATAGCACAGTTGAATCTCTTATCGCTAACCTACGAGTATGGACTGCTAAAGCCAACCATTCACGGTCCTACATTCAGGATTACACTAGATATCAAACTACCGTTGGACTGTGAGGACGTGACGGCCGAGTACGTTTTGGCGAGGGTCCCTGAGTGCCCGGTTCCGAACGTTGTGGGTTCAATTCCCACCTGGTTCGGTTAATATTTATTTCGTGGCGATCCCGCGAGATGAATCTTGACACTCCCACTCTGGTTAGTACGCGGTGGTGACATAAAGTAGCCGTCAAGGGTTGGCAAAAAGGACCATAAGGCCCACTTGCCGGATTAGTTCCCCCCACCATTACCAGTACCAGTATCAGTACCGTTGGACTGTGAATGGTGGTGTAGGACTACATATAGCGTGTAGGATGTTTGTAGGCTTCTTCGGTCGTCCTACAAGCATTCTCTCCTAATTTTCTACCGCTTTCTCCTTTAATGTTTCAACTCCTAAATACCTCTCTTAACAAATTTTGAATAGTCCATTCGCAAATTAACACCTTCCTGGAACAAAAACTCCTCTCCAGTCCGGCTTTCAATCCCACTATTCCACACAATCAGCCTTATTAAAAATCACCCAAGATATCCAATCCTCCATAGACAAACAGAAAATCACTATCTTTATCCTCTTCGATTTTACCAAAGCTTTTGACTCCGTTGATCACAACATCCTTCTTTCAAACTACAAAACCTCTCCATTTCAAACAGTGTGTTAAAATGGTTCCTTTCCTTTTTATAACTTCGTTCTCAAACCGCCATTATTCCCAATGAGTCTCCTTTCTCCCATCTTCTCCTAAATCAAGGTGTTCCTCAGGGATCCTCGCTCTCACCAATCCTTTTTTCCATCCACATTAACGATCTTCCTAGTTCCATTCAACATTCACAATACCACCTTTATGCAGACCTCCAAATCTACCAATCCTTTCATCCTATCGAGATGCTTGCAGCAAACCAGAGGCTACAAGAGGACATAGACAATATAGACGCATGGGCTGGAAGAAATGATCTAAGGTTAAACGTTGAGATGACCAAGGCTATTATAATTGGTGCCAAACATCTCCTTAATTGCCTTCCTTATTATCCATTACTCTACCTCAATGGTCAACCTATCCGCTTCCACACTTCCGTCAGAACCTTGGAATAATCTTCGATCAACACCTATCCTGGAACAACCATGTTTCTCAGATTACCCGAAAATCCATTTTGATCCTCAAACAATTCCTATGATTCCGTGATTCCATACCTTTCAAAACCCGCCAACTCCTTGTATCGTCTCTTATTTTTCCCCACTTCTAATACGCCTGCCTTGTATACGGTGGACTACCTGATGGGCATAAGATGAGATTGAGAAGACAAATGAGTTGTTTCATTAGATTTATCTTCGGAACCTCCAGGCGCTTCCACGTCTCCAGCCGATATGTCGAGCTGAAGTGGCTTCTTCCTGTTTTCCGAAGACAATATTACCTGGGCGTATACCTTTACCGATCCTTTAAAATCAAAAAGCCTCCTCATATTCTTGATACGTTCATTTCTAGTTCTTCCGTCCACTCCTTAAACACGAGATCTCAGCCCACAAACCTGTATATGCCTTCTCATAGAACTGCTTTCTTTGAAAAGTCCTTTATTATGCGTGCTTCTCAGTTCTGGAACTCTTTACCCACATCCTTACGTAAATCCTCATCATTAACCTCATTTCAACATAAACTATTTATCCATCTTCTTGACTATCAATCTTCCGAATACATGTAAGTTAATACTCCTGTTTAGTTAGTTGGTGTTATCCATTTTTTTTTAATTTTTACTATCATTATGAATATTGCATAAAAAAAAAAAAAAGCAAATTAGTAAGCATATTGTATCAATGTGTTAATTCAACGTTTAGTTACTAACAATTTAGTTAGTAACGCTTTATTTATTTTTTAACAGTATTTAATCTTTATTTTATGCCAGACCAAAGAAATTGTAATAGTTCATTTTTCTTATTCTTAGGGGGACTTATTTGTCCCAGAATAAAGTTTACTTTTCTTTTCTTTTCTTTCTTTCTTTTCATTGGATCGTGAGTTAGGTTATCGTCCTTCTAACTCCACTTGTTTGCTAATTATTACTAATCATCAATTGTTATCAATATTTGTTTACTATTAGGCAGTGTTGCCAGGTTGAGATTTTTCTCCCTTGATTTAGGTTCTTTTTTTTTTACTCTTTGGGTTTTTTTTTTATCATAAGAAAGTTTTAGTTGTTTTTTTTGTGTATTTACTACTAAATGTAATAATCATTTTTTTCTTATTACAAACTGAAAATTAGAATGATTAAAAAAAGTTTGTTTAAAAAGAAAATCTTAATTTTTTTTTATAATTTTATTTCTTACGTATTTTCCAAAAGTGCAGTGCAATAAGCTGATAAAAAGATGTTTTCATGGCCAAATATCCCTTCTTATAACGTCAATGTGTCGTTCTATTGTTAGGACTGAATTAAAATATTAAATAAATAATGTGATTAAATCTAGATGTCAACAATTTTGAACTTATAATTTTGTATCCTTTTTTTAAAAAATTAAATGCTCATCTCTCTTGTTTTTGTTGTTTTAAGTTTGATTTTAATGATTAATTTGACCCAATATTTCAACTAGTATAACCAATTTAAATTATATTAAATTAAAGTAATATGAAAATGTGTAAACCTTGTAAATAAAAGCGTATAATACAAATATAAACCTTAAGTACATATTTTCTCATTTATCCTTACATTATACTAGAGGGATGATTTTGTTATCCAATCTTAAATAATCCTTCCTATCTAAATATTTCTTTTAACATTTTCAAATCAATGTAATTTATTCGGTAAATTGATTTCGCCCAAAATTTCTTTTTTTCCAATAACGCCAGAGCAAGACAAATTGCCGACATTTTCCTATTTTTTAAAACATTAATAAGCTATGAGTACAGATCAGCTGATCGGATCCCTTGTAGGACTGTGAGTGGACGAATGAATTCTTTCGTGGTCCTACAACGTAATCCTACTAATTTGGACCGTGAATGGGTAACTTAAGAGAAAGTCCCTCCGATACTGTCACTGTTAAAGTTGAACGTTACCGGTATAATACGAGTATGGAATAGCTATAAAAAAGGCGCTTCAATACCGTCACTGTCACAGTATAAAACGCGTATAAACTAGCTAGAAGAAGACTTCTGCTACACTGTCACAGTCGAATCTGTTTATGTAGCTTCGAATGTTATACATTCAACTTCAGTTCTAAAAACACACAAAAATTCAAAAATAAGCAAATCAAAATACAGTTTACTATTATTATACATATTAAATTAAATGCAATATAATTAGTATTATAAAACATTTATGAATTATGAATTTAAATAAGACAAGAAATCAAATACATGTTGGTACTCACCAAGGTTTAAGTAGATTATATCAAACAGAAAAGTTTGTATTGGTTTATTCTCGCATTGAACTAGTTATGGAAGAAAGGTGGGGTGTTTATAGGTAAACGGTTTAGGGGTCGTGGGAGGGGAAGGGGAACAAGTGATAACGCGCCCCTCTTGCAAAGTTTTACCGAGAATAAATTTAAGATTGAACTATTGGAGATATTTATTTGGTTATTTAAGCAAGTATCTAGATTGGATTTGAAGGATTTTATTATTTCAAGTGCTTCATATATATTTAATTTGAGACTTTTTTTTAACGTTATGAATTAATTTAACTCATGAGTCTATGATCAATTTCTGTTTTTTTTTTTTTTTATTTAAATGAATGGCAAAGTTGGAATTCTTTTTCTTATTATTATATGCACGTATATGTTCCTTTAATCTCTGATTTAGTGATCTTCCAGTTTTCCCGTGTATTTGGCTGCACACCATTACAATTTATTTCGTATACTCCGCTTTTTTGGAAAGGGTTTATTTTTTCTTTCGGAGAAGGAAAATAAACCTTACGGGAAATAAAGACAAAATAGACCCTTAAAAAAAAAACGGAGAATACGAACCAAATTGTAAATTTAGGGAATACTGGATTTAAATGAAAAAAAAAACAGACATAAATTCATCAAAGACTTGGGAGTTAAATTTGGGTTAAATAATAATAATAAAAGTTAAATAATACATCACGTTGAAAACAGTCCCAAATTAAAGAGAAATATAGTATATGGGTCCCAAATATATGAAGCACTTGAAATAATAAAATCCTTCAAATCTATTCTAGATTTTTGCTTACATGACCAAATAAATATCTCCATTATTCCATTCTTAAATGTTTTCCCATCCAGAAAACCTCATACAGAAAAGCAGTTACTCACCTGATTTACTGGAAAACCCCGACCCCTAAACCGTTTACCTATAAACACCCCAGCTTTCTTCCGTTACTATTTCAGTGCGAGAGCAAACCAATAGAAACTTTTCTGTTTGATATAATCTACTTAAACCTTGGTGAGAACCAACATGTATTTGATTTCTTGTCTTAATTAAATTCTTCTTCTTCTTTCTCTTTCCTCTACTACCTCATATTAGGGTGGAGGTGCATCCAGCCACTTTCTCCAGCCATCTCTATCCATTACTAGATTTTTCATCTGAGCAATTGTTCTTCCCCGTTTCCTTCCTATTTTTTGTGTATATTGATTATAAGACATCCTGGGCCTCCCTCTGGGACGCTTTCCTGTCCCTCTACCTTCCATGGCCTTAATTGGGTCTCTCTCCTCTTTCATTTTGCAGACATGCCCAAACCACGTCAGCTGTCTTCTCTCGATTATTTCAAGGAGTGGGGTCACTTTGAGGTCTTTTCTTACGTTTTCATTTCTAATGCAGTTTCGCCTGGTTTTTCCCATAATTCTTCTAAAGAACTTCATTTCAGTAGCGGTGATTCGGCTTTATTGTTCTTCCGTGAGTATCCAGCTTTCTGCTCCATATAGCAATTTAGGCAGAAACACCGATTTAAAAATATGCAGTTTCACGTCTCGTCCTATCTCTCTCTCTTGCCTACCACTGTGTTGGAAATGTAATCGTTTGCCTTGCCGATTCTATTTGAAATTTCTGAGACTATTTTCCCAGTTCCATCAATAATGGTGCAAAGGTGTGTGTAGTCCCTCGCCTTCTCCAGCTCCACTCCATTGCTTTCCACGCGGACATCCTCCGCTAAGTTCTCCCTAACTGGACTATTTTGCTCTTGTCAGTAATTAAATTCATAATTCATAAATGTTTTATAATACTAATTTCTATTGCATTTAATTTAATATGTATAATAATAGCAAATTGTATTTTGAATTTTTTGTGTGTTTCTAGAACTGAAGTTGAATGTATAACATTCGAAACTTGTGTTCGATAAAAAAAAAATTATAGGATTGGCAAATAATTTATCAATCCCTAATTAGATTGATCTTTCTATACCATCACGCGGTTATCAACTGAATCTGTTACCAATCCATTACGTGTATGGAACAGCTAGGAGCGGGCCCCAACGACACCGTAACTGTCTTAGTTAAATTGAATGGGATCCAAGTTATTGTAGCAATAACGGTAAACTCCTATTTAAAAAATATTTATTTAGATAATATTAAATTTACATTAAACAGTATATGAACAAAAACAAAGATAATAGCTAAAAGCACAATTGATGACTGAAGAGTGTGTGGGCTTCGACTATTCCTTTCTGTATAGGCTTAGGTTTTGCAGTACTAAGCATCTTCCTTTTTCTATACATTTTGCTATTTAACTTCCATACTCGTAGTAGACTGATAAGAGGTTCAACTGTGACACTGTAAAAGGGGTCTGCTCTTTGCTGGTCCTTACTCGTTGTTTACCGGTAAAGGTTCAACTGTGACGGGTCGCATTGGCTGCCTCTTAGCTGATCCATATTCGTTGTGTACCCACCGGTTTGAGGTTCAACTGCGACAGTGGCGCAGTGGCCCGCTTTTAGCTGCCCCATCCTTGTGTTGTACCGGTAAGAGGTTCAGCTGTGGCAGTGACAGAGTCGCTGCATTTTATTAGCCCATTTCGGTAAGAGGTGACAGTGTCCCAGGGACCTGCTCTTTGCTGGTTCTTACTCGTAGTTTACCGGTAAGAGGTTCAACTGTGACAGTGACCGGGTCGAATTCGCCCTCTTTTTGCTGATCCATACTCTTTATGTACCGATAAGAGATTCAACCGTGACAGTGAGAGTGTTGTAGTGTTGGGCAAAAATTAATTCTAATTACAATTAAAATTTCTTACCAATCTGGAGTAGCATGAATAAAATTACTTGATGAACCACTGTTATTGTTATTTTGGACCACAATTATAATTACAGCGGTAAATCCATTAATTTTATTCAAGCAACTCCAAATTATAGTAATTGTTAAGAAATTGTAATTGTAATAGGAATTATATTTTGCCCAACACAGTTACATTGGCTTGCTCTTAGCTGATCTATACTGTTAGTGTACCGATAAGAGATTCAACTGTAACAGTGACCTGGTCGCATTGGCCTTCTCCTAGCTGATCCATACTCGTAGTATGCAGATAAAAGGTTTAACTCAGACAATGACAATGTCGCAAGAATCTGCTCTTTGCTGGTTCTTACTCCTTGTGTACCGGTAAGAGTTTCAACTATAACCAGGACCGGATCTAGGGGGGACAAAGGGGACACTTGTCCCGGGCGGCGGATTTTTGGGGATTGGCATTCCGAGCGAAATTTTATTTATATATTTTTAAATATTTGTTTATGCACAATTTTAATTTAATTAAAGCTCAAACTCGCAGACGAACAATCTTGTGTTTGGAATTTTCCAATTGTAACCTCTCAATTCTAATAATAATAATTGTTCTAGATCTAAATACATGTAAGACAAGTGCAATCAAAAAGCGATACTATTCAATATTTCCCGTTTGAAATGGAAGACACGAGACAATGAGAAAATTGTTAGACAATGTTGAACTTTGTTTTGAATTGTGGACATCTCAGAAGGCGAAGTTTCCAGGTATTCTCTTCGAGCATCCTCCATCCGATTTATTTTTTTTATTATTATGAAGTGAGCTACAGGGAAAGTGTTGTTGAAGATTTTCACATTGAACCTTTTTTTGTGGGAAGTGATTAATCCGTAGTATTAACTTGTATCAAAAACAATTTTTTTTCGAATAGCTGGTCCAAAAATATAATGTTTTTGTGGTTATGGTATAACTCAAACCATAACAGAGACCCTTTGCAAAAATTTCACGCATCCACCAACGCCTCTTTCTCTTCTTTTCAACCCAAAATTGGAACTGCGCAAGCAGCGATACCAAAAAGATCAGCTAAATATAGCAACTTATAGTTATAAAAAATTTGTATTTATCTTTTCCAGATCCGGCATTAAAGTTCCTCACATTAAAAAACGTAACAGAAACAATTTTAATCGTAAAAACAAATATTTATTATTTTATACTCGAACTTTTCATTTTTTCTGTTTATGACGAAAGTGGTGTCTTAATTGATAAATGGAAATCGACATAAAGGCCAAAGCAGTCGAATTGGCAGGAAGAATTAATTTTTGAAATAAAAAGTATTATACACCACGCGCTGGTAATAAAGAGAGGATTTAGACCAGGTGCTAAGGCCAAGAAAATGTTCGATCGTGTATGTCGAAAATACTCTCATAATAGACTGGAAATATGAACGCCTGCCTCCTCGGCAGGAATATCGGTTACTATCAAATTATATATGTCAACGAATTCATCATTTTCGTAACTTTATTTGCCCTCAGCTCCCAGTCTACTTGGAAGATGCCACTGCATCATTCACATTAAGTTTAATTTATAAAAATAATCTGGAAGAAGTGTATACCGCTTAGGAATATTCCTTACCATCCCAGTTTCTGTTTCTTTTGTAGGAAGGAGTTTCAGCAAGCTGAAACTAATTAGCAGCTATTTGAGGAGCACGATTGATCGGAAAAGGCTAAAAAAATCAAAGTATAAATGAGCTGCTTCCATAACCTATGAGATCATAGACATTTTTGCAGCAAAAAAACATAGGAAAGTGAAATTTTAATGTCATTATTTGTATATTTTCATCATTTTAATATTTAATTTGTTTGTTTTTTTGTTTATTTAGACCTTCATTTAGTGAATAAAAGGTGTTAATGCTATGATATGATATTTATTTCTAAACATATTGCATAAAATACAATTAAAAAACTGTTGAAAATTACGCATGCCCCTCCTGAAAAAAATCCTAGATTCGGCCCTGTTATGACAGTTACAATTTCGAAGAAGCCTGCTCCTAGCTGCTCCATACTTGTAGTTTTCTAGTAAAAGATTAAACTGTGACAGTGGCAGTGTGGCAGTTGCCTACTTTTTACTGGTTCTTACTCGTAGTGTACTGGTAAGAGGTTCAACTGTTCAATTGTGGTCGAGTGCAGAGGCATCTTCTTACTTGATGCAAACGGTAAAAGGTTTAAGTATGATTATGTCTGGTGACAATGTCGTAGTCATATACACACACTTATTCATGTATATATATATATATATATATATATATATATATATATATATATATATATATATATATATATATATATATATTAGGCAGGATTTCGTTTCGGAAGGGGAGAGAGATGGGAGGGTCCATCCAAGGATCTACTTTAAAGAAACCCACCCTAACCGGGGATGTAAGGGGCTCCTCCCTACATACATTTTCTATGCCTAGGTATATAAATTATAAAATTACATTAAAATAGGTTTATACAATTTTTGTTTATTGATCAGAATAAGTAAAAGTATTTTGTAATTTCGGTTGGGGTCCGGACCCGATGGAACTTCCCTGTGCAAGAGGAGTTTATTTAAAATGTGTACATCCTTCATGCGAAACCACACTGCAATATATATAAACTCAAAGATAAAAGAAGGTTTTTTTTCTACAGTAGAGAATAAAATAACATTTTTGGAAGTATATATTATATATAATACATGTACGTTTAATTACGTACTATAATTGATTTTCATAAACAAGTACGTAATATTAAATTAATAATAAAGAGGAAAGAGAGAAAACCATACTAAATCAAATAAGTGAATACATTCATACGATGAGCTAAAAAATATACATATATAATAATGAATTGATTAAACTATAAAAAATGGATTAAACTAGTGAAAACACGTTAATTAGGAATAGCCATATTGTAGCCGTAACTGAGAAGCGTGGAGCAGTGCAATCTTGTACAGTAACGTTCAAGTGAGCGGAAGATATACAGGCCTTATTCCACTTTTCATAAATTCTTAAGGCCAATCCTCACCGTTTTAGTTCATTTTAGAATTAAAATTAGGAAAAATTACAACTACATTTTCTTTGTCAAATAAGGATAGTAGCAATTTTTAAATATTAAAACAAGGACTTTAGAATTTGAATTTAAAAAGAAAAAAGGTGTTATACAGTTTTAGGGATAGATGTGTAGATTGTTTTGGTCAAAAAAATTAAGAAAAAAATATAGTTAAAGCCGTCTAATTAGTAAAATAAAATTTTCTCGCCTAAGGGTTGGAGGTTGGGGAGCGCTTAGTTGAAAGGGAATGAGCATGTACTAGTCGAGAGAAACATGATTGGCTTTAATACATCGGCACAAGGGACGTTGCTACGAAAATTTATTGAAATGGACAGAATCTAAAATTTCTCAACTTTTTTTTTTCACTGGTTTTCCAACTATATTAAATATTTTAATTTCCCAACTATATTCTGAAATATTGTAATTTTTCCCCACTCTTATGAATTTGAACTTTTCACGTAACTATTGTAAATGTTGACACTTGACAACAATTTTCTTTTTCTCTCAAACACAATATTGTATCGATTAAATTCCAATATTAGACAAAAGGTATGACTTAATCGAATTAAACATTTCTTTACCTTAATCATAAAAAATATATATTGTTATTGGTTTTTATTTTTAGTAACTCTTTAAGGAAAATGTTTTTCTACTATTTTCGCAGTTTGAAGTCGGTTCTCAATTCTCAAAAATGGAAGTGGTAACACCCCGTCTATTTGTTCCTGTTCTGTATAAATATTAAATTCTTCTATTAGTATTCATTTTAATCAAACAGTTCGTATCTCGTATCTAAATATGAGAGAAAATAATAGATATTCAACAAACTATTCACTCAGATTACGTCTGTCAGTCAACGGGAGAAAACCGGGTCCGTCAAATAAAACAAAACAGTAAGTATATATTTATTGCTTTTAATAATAGTGTTGAAAGGCATATCATTTTGTGATACTTGTATCTTTTTTTTTCTGAGCTCATTGGGCCAATTGTAACGAACACCGGGGCGCGAGTCCAATATTTTTGGATGTAGATTCACAAAAAAAAAAAAAGAAGTTAAAATCGGTGATAAATTTAATTGATTATGACGTCCTCTTATGTGCATGACGTCCATTCCAACGGGCCTCATTCGTTGGTTAAAAGAGAGTTGCACCATTTTTACTTCCTTGTACGGGGTAAAGGAAGTATTGTAATCGCGAAAATTTTCGGTTTTCAGTTTTCAACAGAAATATCCATTTTGACCATTCCTGAATCCATTTTGACTAGTTTCGTCGTGACGTCTGTACTTACGTTCGCACGTTCGCATAACTCAAAAACGGTTAGCCGTAGAAAGTTAAAATATCGTATTTAGGATTATCATATAATCTAGTTGTGAACCTCCCTTTTTGGTCTCTGCATGATTACAGGAAATGATACTTTACTTGAAGGTCATTACTGATTCTCATAAAAAATTATATCAAAATGTTATGCAAAATTTTGGTAAACATTGGCAAACCGGAAGTTGTACTTTACTTGAAGGTCATATTAGACTTTCATCAACAAGTATTTTAAAATATAATGTAAAACATCTCAAATTTGGTAAATTAGACTCTTATATCAATAGAAATAATTTAATAGATCTTGGCTGAAATTGAAAATCCGAAAGGGGTACTTTACTTGAAGGTCATAAGAAACTTACATCAAAAGGTGTATTGAAATTTATTACAGAGATGTCTCGGTGATAAAGATATAAAATTTTTTTTTAAAATATAATATTTTTCCACTATAATTAAATAATTTTATTACTTGTTTTAAATGTTAAAATAGATTGTAAAATACTGGTTTTCCACCCCATTTGTGTGTGTGCCAATAGATGGATGTCGCGACGCCGAGTGTCGTTTTTGAGATACTGCAATCTTCGGAAACTAGTAACCAAATTCAGGATCACTTTTTGAACCACCGATTTATAGTTTTATAGGCGTACAAGGAAGTCATGTGTTGTCCACATCAGATATTTTTTTGTGACTCTACATCCAAAAATATTGGACTATTGGTTGTTACAATTGGCCCAAGGAGCTCCGAAAAAAAATATGAAAGTTATAAAAGTATCACAAAATGATATGTCTTTCAACACTATTATTAAAAGTAATAAATATATACTTACTGTTTTGTTTTATTTGACGGACCCGGTTTTCTCCCGTTGACTGACAGACGTAATCTGAGTGAATAGTTTGTTGAATATCTATTATTTTCTCTCATATTTAGATACGAGATACGAACTGTTTGATTAAAATAAGTACTAATAGAAGAATTTAATATTTATACAGAACAGGAACAAATAGACGGGGTGTTACCACTTCCATTTTTGAGAATTGAGAACCGACTTCAAACTGCGAAAATAGTAGAAAAACATTTTCCTCAAAGAGTTACTAAAAATTAAAACCAATAACAGTATCTTTTTTTATGATTAAGGTAAAGAAATTTTTACTTCGATTAAGTCATACCTTTTGTCTAATATTGGAATTTAATCGATACAATATTGTGTTTGATAGAAAAAGAAAATTGTTGTCAAGTGTCAACATTTACAATAGTTACGTGAAAAGTTCAAATTCATAAGAGTGGGGAAAAATTACAATATTTCAGAATATAGTTGGGAAATTAAAATATTTAATATAGTTGGAAAACCAGTGAAAAAAAAAAGTTGAGAAATTTTAGATTCTGTCCATTTCAATAAATTTTCGTAGCAACGTCCCTTGTGCCGATGTATTTAAGCCAATCATGTTTCTCTCGACTAGTACATGCTCATTCCCTTTCAACTAAGCGCTCCCCAACCTCCAACCCTTAGGCGAGAAAATTTTATTTTACTAATTAGACGGCTTTAACTATATTTTTTTCTTAATTTTTTGGACCAAAAAAATCTACACATCTATCCCTAAAACTGTATAACACGTTTTTTATTTTTAAATTCAAATTCTAAAGTCCTTGTTTTAATATTTAAAAATTGCTACTATCCTTATTTGACAAAGAAAATGTAATTGTAATTTTTCCTAATTTTAATTCTAAAATGAACTAAAACGGTGAGGATTAGCCTAGGATTAGAATATCGAAACGCGATATATCGGATTTGAAAAACCGGTTACCTCTCCACCACCTTCCCTTATACATTCATTCCCATATACGTTCAATTCTTTCTGGTAAATAATTACCGAAATATACATAATATTTACGTTTCCTACAGACGATAATCAGGACTGCTTCTACTTTTCCAGAAAATTAACCACAATAATTACAAAACTAAGAATTTAATTAAAATTATAATGTTTGAATTGAAGAAACGAATTTTCGTTCCTTTGTTAAATTGAAAGGTAGTTATTGGGACCTATCACTCCCTTATCAATAGGGGCGTGGCCTCAGTAAGGTTATAGCCCCACCCGTCACCAGTTGCCGCCACCATTCTTCACTTTTTTGTCCTGGTTTTTGAAAACCGCGTATTCATTGCAATCATTAAAGTTATTACTACCTTAATTACATATTTAAAATTGTTCGTGCTGTCGACTTCCGGTGATCTGGGGAAGTTTAAGTAATAATTTAAAGGAGAAATAATTTAAATTTAAATTTACGGTATGGACCCGACCTCAACTGAAAAGGAACTTTTGGGGTTTGGTTATCTCTTGAGCGAGCGTAGCGAGCGGAAATCGTCATTTCTGTGATCTATTTAAAGCAGTAATAATTGAAGTTACGTAAAAATTATGTATATTTCGGTAATCATTTACAAGAAAGAAGTGAACGTATATGGGAATGAACGTATAAGGAAATGTGGTGGGGACGTAACCTCAATGTCAACAATGTGAGGCCATGCCCCTTTAGATAAGGTGACCTGTCCCAATAATTACCTTCTTCTTCTTCTTCTTTCACTCCTTCCTTAGTGCCATCAGCGTGGAGGAACGGCCTCGGCCCATCTCGCCCACTGATCTCTGTCGCTGGCCCTTCTTCTCATATCCACCATCGTGCTTCCTCTGGCTCGCCCAAGTCTCTCCAGATAGTTTTGATACATCATCCTGGGTCTGCCTCTAGGTCGCCTTCCCTCTGGTTTTGCTTCCAAGAACCATTTAGCCTTTTGGTTATCGTCCATCCTGTAAACATGACCAAACCATTTCAGTTGGCGTTCTTCAATAATTTCTTTTACTAGTTTTACATTCAGTTCCTCTCTTATTCTCTCATTTCTCCAGCAGTCTCTTCTTGTTTTTCCAAGTGCTCTCCTAAGGTACCTCATTTCTATGGCCGTTACTTTGCTCGCATGTTTATCAAGAACAGTCCAGCTCTCCGCACCATATAGAAGGACAGGCAGAAACACTGTTTTAAATAAAGCTATTTTGGTTTCTTTCTTTATCTCCTGTTTCCCTAATATTGTAATGCAGTTAGGGTAGAACACATCATTAGCCTTCTTGACTCTATGTAGAACGTCTTGGTCTATTCTTCCATCTCTGCTGAAAATCGTGCCCAGGTACTGGAAATTATCTACCTTCTCTAGCGGCTCATTATTGCATGAAATATGAATTGGGTCTTCCCCGTCTCGGCCGATAACCATCACCTTACTTTTAATAGGATTTATTTCCATTCCTTTCCTCTGGAGCTCTTCCGACCATTCATCAACAGCCACCTGAAGCCTTTCCTGCGTTTCAGCAATCAGCATCATCCGCATATAGCAGAGCTTGTGCCTGGACAGGAATTGAATTCCAGTATCCCACTGTTGTCCTTGGTGTCCTTCGCTTGCAGACTTTCCATACTTCATCCATGCATATTATGAAAAGAAGTAGGCTTAGTCTGTCCCCTTGCTTGACGCCTTTATAAAACCTAAATGGCTCTGATTCAGTTCCGTTAAGCCGTATAATTCCCTTGGGATCCTGGTATACCGATTTGATCGCACTGATGAGAGTGGGTGGCACCTGTTTTTCCTGTAAAGCATTCCAAATCTCTTGGCGGGGAATCGAATCGAATGCAGCCTTCAAATCCAGGAACGCCAAAAATAACTTTCTTCCTCTATCCCACGCTTTCTCAACAACCATTCGTAGTGAGAAAATATGGTCCTGGGTTTGTCTCCCTGGTCTAAAGCCTGCTCCTCTTCCAGACCATGTTCCACCAATCTCCTGAGCCTCTGTTCCAATATTCTTGTATATAATTTATATACTACAGAGGATAGTCTATAATTCTCACACTTTGTCTGGTTGGCTTTCTTGAAAATGGGAATTATAATATTATTTTCCCAGTCATGTGGTATTATCTTTTCCGACCAAATCTTTTGAAAGAGGTTCTGTAAACACTTGACCATTTCTTCTCCACCATATTTTATGAATTCTGGCGCGATGCTATCTCTTCCTGCTGCTTTGCCCAGTTTTATTTTATCCATCGCCAAAATAACCTCATCTTCTTCTATGACATCATCACTGCTCTCCACCTGGTTCTCGCAGATTCTAGGTCTTCTACGGCCGTCATGTTGAGGATATTGTCTGTATTCCTGGAGGGAAAATGTATCCTGATAATGCCTATGCCATACCTTAAGAATTTCATTTTCTTGAGACACCAAATTACCGTTATTATCTTGGATACTTCGAACCTGTTTTCCTTTCTTTCCTCTTAGTCCATTTAGAGTGCCCCAGAATTTCCTTTGATTTTCTTCGAAGTTAGTTTGGATCTCCTTTCCAAATTCCTCCCAAGATCTTGCCTTGGCTTCTCTGACAACTTGCTTGGCAATGTTTCTCTGTCTGAGGTATTCATCCCAACAAGCTTGGGATTTATTCTGCCTATATAGACTCCATGCTGCTTTCTTATATTTTGTCGCTTTTTGCACTTCATCATTCCACCATCTAGTAATTTTGGTCTGAGGCTTAATTTTCTTAATACCACATGCCTTTGTTGCACAAGAAAGAATGATTCTTTTGATATGAAGCCATAAATCATCGAGAACCATGTCATAATTGACTTCTTGTAAGTTAGCCAGCAGCACCTCTCTATATCTTTTAATTACTTCTGGATCTCTGAACTTTTCGGCCGCAATTCGTTCATATGTTTTGCAGTGTTTCTTCCGCGGCTTAGTAATTTTGGTATCAGCAACAACCAGGCGGTGATCTGTGCCTAACTCTGCTCCTGTAATGGCTTTTACATCCGTGAAATATCTGCTCATCCCTCTGTCATAGATAATGTAATCGATTACGCTTTTGGCTTCCCTCCCTTCCGCTTCAAAGGTAATTTTATGTATTAACTTATGTTTAAAGTGGGAATTCCCAATAAGCATATCATTCTCTATGCAGAACTCTATCAATCTCTGGCCATTATCATTTTTAATTTCTTCTCCACCCCATAAACCTATTACTCCTTGGGAGTTAGCATGATCCTGGCCTGTCCTGGCATTCAAATCTCCGCAGATAACAACCATTCTGTTCTCAACTCGGCCTTTATCAACAGATCTCTGCAAGTCTTCATAAAACTGATCCTTATCAGTGACCGGCGAGTCTTCTGTAGGAGCATAAACTTGAATTATTGAGGTTCTGCCAATAGTGAACTGGATGTTGGCTAATATGATGCGGGGTGACACAGCTTCCCAGCTTTCTATCTTGTCAAACAATTCATCCCTCATAGCAAACGCCACTCCACCTTTTGCCCTTTCTCTCATATTTACTCCAGAGTAAATCATCGTGAATCCATAAGTCAACCTCTTAACACCATTTGCTTTCTTCTTAGTTTCACTGAGGCCTATAATGTCCACTTTGTATTTTTTAATTTCACCAACAAGTTCAATCTCTTTACCAGAGAGCGACTTAATGTTCCAAATACCTAATCGAATGTTCTTATCCATGCCGCGTCGGTTACCAGTAGACTGTCCAGATCCGAGGCTATTTAATCGTCTTTGAATCGGTTATACTTTGGGTGGTTGATTGACCCAAGTCCCAAAGGCCCCTTTACCTTGGGACAACAGGGTCCTCTTTATATCGGGAACAGGAAACCCTAGATGGATTGCCTTCACCACGGCTCGGAGCTCCACCTGCCCCTTCGCAGTACATCAGCCGTTCTGCTGGTCTTCAGTTCCGCCTGATGATGTTTGATCATGGATCCAGCCAACTGCTGGATTTTCGGCTGCATATCAGTACTGGTGCTACTGCTGCCTCACACCAGAGATATTTATCGACATCCCAGCCCCATATAACATCTGTAGTGTAGGGGTGAGTGTAGTGTGCTGTTAATGTATCTGTATGAATGCCAGTGTACTGTCCCCCCAACCTGGAGGACCAGTGGCTAACTGCGGTACTATGACCGGGCGATGGGGCCGCCACCTCCCTACGCCACACCCAATAATTACCAATTTGATAAAATATTATTTAAATTGCATAGTTAGTTCCCAGAATTGCTTAGTAAAGACAAAAATGAACACAATTTTATTTATTAATAATAATAAATCGCCCAAGAAGTAAACAAAACAGCAAGGGATCCTTTTCAGTTGAGGTCGGGATCATACCGTAATTTCAATTATTACTGCTTTAAATAGATCACAGCTGACGATTTCCGCTCGCTGCGCTCGCTCAAGAGATAAACAAATCCCAAGAGTTCCTTTTCAGTTGAGGTCTGTTCCTTACCGTAATTGAAATTATTTCTCCTTTAAATTATTACTTTAACTTCCCCAGATCACCGGAAGTCGACAGCACTAACAATTTTAAATATGTAATTAAGGCAGTAATAATTTTAATGATAGCAATGAATACGCGGTTTTCAAAAACCAGGACAAAGAGGAAGAATGGTGGCGGCAACTGGTGACGGATGGAGCTATAATGAGTCTAAATATATCTAAACTGATTCCATGCTTTATTTTCTTACGTTTAACAATCAATAGTTACAAAACTCTCTTCATTTAGCAAACGGTGGATTGCAAAACTACTTGTCTACACCACAATGTGAAAAAATTGAAGCAAAGAATTTTACCGTTAATACCCTTACTTATATTTATAGGTGTTTGTTTCTAAAAAGTTAAAATGTCAATTAAAGTACTCAATTGAAATCTGGCCTGTCCATCATAACTGCTCAGAATCATCTGTTGTATATAGAACAGAAAGAATAAATAAGGACAGAATTAGTGGGTTATTTATACTGATAAATAACCTACTAATTCTTTCACTAGTAGTGATTAGATTTGTAAAATATTATGTAATAAGCAAATAATTTAAGAAAAAACCTTTTAGTACGCAAGCGCTTAACAATTACATTTTGTTATTGAAATCAGGATCAACTTATGAATTATGCACGCAACTGAAAGAATGTTAAACAAATCAAAATATTAAAAAATATTCAAGATAGTTTATTTGACAAATAATTTTAAAATTTTAAAATTTATTTTCAATCCAACCTTGCCTTTACGGCTAAACGAGATTTCGCAGCAATCGGTATAGCACTGTTGCCAATTTTCCGATCATTTATTCATTGAATGAATTGAAAAACAGGATTAAATCCTGCATTTAACCAGCATGCGTTAACATTAACATTTTTAACAAACTGCATTTAACGCTGCATTAAAATAGAAAAAATCCTATCCTCATATTTCTCTTCTCCTAAAGACAAAATAGATTCTTTCCAAAAAAGCGGAGTATACGAACTAAATTGTAATGATTGTGCAGCCAGATACCCGAGA
The DNA here is from genome assembly GCA_948150685.1 of Rhaphigaster nebulosa. Lineage (NCBI taxonomy): Eukaryota > Metazoa > Arthropoda > Insecta > Hemiptera > Pentatomidae > Rhaphigaster > Rhaphigaster nebulosa. The sequence goes on from OX411308.1 coordinate 71,968,467, forward strand.
AAAAGTAGAAGATCGCTAAATCAGAGATTAAAGGAAAAGATACGTGCATATAATAAGGCAGAGAATTCCAACTTTGCAATTTTTTTTTTTTGGTAGCACTATGTGAAGGGTCCTGGCTTCCTCCAACAGCAACATCCATGCGACCCTGTTCTGTGTCACTGACATCCAGTTTCCCCCGCTCAGATACTCTCTTGCGTCATTGGCCACACAATCTACCCAGCGTAGTTTTGGCCTCCCAACTCTGCGACGACTAAATAGGGACTCAGTTAGAATCTTTCTAGGTGGTAAATCATCAGCCATTCTGGCGAGATGTCCTGCCCTTCTGAGCCTTCCAAACTTAATGAAACGGGAGATATCATGTTCATGATATAAATCATACAGCTCCCGATTGTTTCTCTGTCTCCATTCATTGTTTCCAAACACACCTCCATAAATTCGGCGCAACAATTTCCGCTCAAATATAAGAAGGAAGCTGGTTCTCAGCTCCAGGTTTCTGAGCCATAACAAAGCACAGACAGAGTAAGAGTCTTATAAATCATAATTTTTGTTCGCCTTGTCACCAGATTGCTTGAAAAATGCTTTCGGAGTCCAAAATAGCAGCGGTTCGCAGCCAATATTCTCCTCTTGATCTCAACTGCGGTTTCGTTGTTCCAACTTATCATAGATCCAAGATAGACAAATCCTGAGACCTGCTCAAACCTGTAAGGCCCAAAAGCAACACTCGCACCTGCCAATCCCGGAGCTTGATCCGAAACCATGTACTTTGTTTTAGCTTCATTGATAGTGAGTCCCATGCGTCTCGTAGCAGCTTCTAGATCAAGGAAGGCTTTAACTACCGCTTGTCTGGATCTCCCCACAATATCTATGTCGTCTGCATATACCAACAACTGTACCGATTTGTTCCATACCGTGCCAGTAGTTTGTATCTAAGAGTTCCTTATTGCTTTCTCTAGCGCCATGTTAAAAAGTAGGCATGCCAGGGCGTCGCCCTGCCTGACTCCTTTCATGGATGAGAATTCCAATGACCTCCGACCTTGTACCTGGACCACACACTCAACACTTGCCATTGTCAGCCTTATAAGTTGTATGAGCTTTGATGGAACATTTAGCTCACGTAATGCTTTGTAAAGCTCTGCTCGGTGAATACTATCGTATGCCGACTTAAAGTCAACAAATAGATGATGTGCAGTCACATTATACTCCCTTCCTCTCTCGAGTATTGTTCGGAGGCTGAAAATTTGGTCTGTTGTAGATCTGCCTTGCCGGAATCCACATTGATAATGACCAATCTCCCGTTCAACAATTGGGAGAAGCCGGCAAAATAAAATATTTGAGAGGATTTTAAATGCACATAGAAGCAAGGATATTCCTCTATAATTAGTGCATTTAAACATATCTCCTTTTTTTGTGTATGGGCCAGATCAACGTTTTTCTCCAGTCTCCAGGTAATACTTCATTGGTCCATATTCATCAGGTTCATTGTAGGTCAACATTACATCGTTGTCTCTTTTTCTTACGATGACCTCGCTTCTCCTCCCAACGTTTTCTCCCGTACTCCTGGACAGTTCTACGTGTCCGCCTATTGATCATGGTTTTGTAGGCTTCATTCTTTGCATCTGTGAGGGATTTGCACTCTCCATCGAACCACGGGGAGTTTAAATCTTTTTCTGCTGGACCCAAAATTTCTTCTGCTACTTGTACGATGGTTGAAGAGCAACTTGCCCACTCCTCTTCGATATCTCCGCTGGTAAGCCGCTGAGAAAGTCTCTGATCCAATTTTTCGGAGTACTGACGCTGGATTTCTTTCTCTTTGAGCTTCTTCAGATTAAACCGCCTGATAACCGGTATTGATGCATGTCTGAGACAGCTTCGGAATTTCGGAATCTTTGCAATTCATTTAAATGAAAAAAAAAAAAAAACATAAATTCATCAAAGACTTTACATGAAGCACTTGAAATAATAAAATCGTTCAAATCCAATCCAGATTTTGGTTTAAATGACCAAATAAATATCTCCTATAGTCCAATCTTAAATTTATTCCCATCTATAACAGAAAAAACAATTACTCACCGGAATTACTGGAAAACCCCGACACCTAAACCGTTTATCTATAAACACCCCACCTTTCTTCCATTGCTAGTTCAGTGCGAGAACAACCTTTTCTGTTTAATATAATCTACTTAAGCCTTGGTGAGTACCAAAATGTATTTGATTTTTTGTCCTAATTAAATTCATAATTCATAAATGCTTTATAATAATAATTTATATTACATTTAATTTAATATGTATTAGGGACTTGAATAAGTTCTCGCTGTTTTTTCGTGAAAATAAATGCTTTATTTAAAAAAAATAGTAAAGAACATGTCATTGAAAGTATTGTCCATCGCTAGCCACTACTTTCTCCCATCTTTCTGGCAGCATACGAATACCATGTCGAAAGAACGACTCATCTTTTGAAGTTATCCACGAATCGATCCATTTTTTGGCATCTTCATAAGATTGGAAGTGCTGCTCAGCCAGGCCATGAGTCATCGATCGGAACAAGTGGTAATCGGAAGGAGCAATGTCCGGTGAATACGGCGGGTGGGGTAGGACTTCCCATTTTAGCGTTTCCGAGTAGGTTTTGACCGGTTTTGCAACATGTGGCCGAGCGTTGTCATGCTGCAAAATTTCTTTGTCATGTCTTTCCTCGTATTGATACCGTTTTTCCTTCAATGCTCGGCTCAAACGCATTAATTATAGTCGATAGCGATCTCCCGTGATGGTTTCGTTGGGTTTGAGGAGCTCATAATACACTACACCCAGCTGATCCCACCAAATACAGAGCATGAGCTTGGAACCATGGATATTCGGCTTTGCCGTCGATGTTGATGCATGGCCGGGCTTACCCCACGATTTTTTACGCTTCGGGTTATCGTAGTGTATCCACTTTTCAACGCCAGTCACGATACGATGCAAAAAACCTTTCCTTTTCTGCCGTTAGAGCAGCTGTTCACATGTGAAAAAACGGCGTTCGACGTCTCTCGGCTTTAATTCCTACGGCACCCAATTTCCTTGCTTTTGAATCATTCCTGACGCTTTTAAACGTTTGGAAACTGTTGTGTGATCAACTCCTAATGATTGTGCAAGTTCATTTTGCGTCTGACTTGGGTCTTTGCGCCAGAGCGTTCTTTATTTACTTTTAAAGCGTCTAAACCAATCTCTGCATGTTGTTTCCGACAGAGCATGGTCGCCGTAAGTCTCCACAAGAATTCTATGTGCTTCAGATCCAGATTTTTTTTTAAAAAAGGAATGCAGTAAAATTCCCCGCAAATACTCTTTTTTTGGCACGAAATTCGACATGTTTAACGCTATGAAAAAGTATGTTGTTTACACTTCGGCGGAATAACAACATATACTGTGATTTCGAGTCTAATGGTGGAGCTTCACGATAAAGTTGGCTATAGTATTGCCTGATGCAAAAAGACTAAGATAACACCATCTGTCGGGAAACAGCGAGAACTTATTAAAGTCCCTAATATAATAATACTAAACTGTATTTTGAATTGCTTATTTTTGAATTTTTGTGTGTTTTTAGAACTGAAGATGAATACATAACATTCGAAACTAGTTTTCAATAAAAACTTAATAAAAATAATTTATCAATCCCTAATTAAAATTTTACCATCGGTTACATGCTAAAAACTTCAACTATGTATGCCAATTTTAAAGTTTATAGCTCATTTAGTAAGAAGGTTAGAATTTGTACAGCTCAGTGAGTGAGAGAGGCAATGTGACTCGCTGCTTATGAGTCAGTAAGTCGAAGAAGGGGTTGTGTAGTATTTAGATTCTAGATATGTATAAGGTACTGCCTAAATACAAAATTTGATGCTCTACAAGTCTTATTCGTCTGATTTTTAATTTTGAAAAGCCGATTTCGAGTTATAGAATCAATAACTGCACGTACCCCAAAAAACTTCAATGTTTGATTGGTCGCCATTTTTTAGCTCTTTTTCAAGCATATAATTATTAAAAATAAGTGAATGTTTGAGTATGTTACGTTTTTTTGCATGGGCTGCCGGACTATCAAGTCTCCTTTCTCAGTAGTTCAGACATGGGTATATGCCGGAGAGGGGCCGTATAAGTTATTAAAACAAATAAAAATAATTAAAATACAAGATAAATAAATTTAAGCTAAAGAAAAAAAAGGGTGTGTCCCAACCACTTACTTCCATACACGTACTTAATTTTCAAATTAATTAATCATAATAATTAATTAATAACAATTCTCTTTGTATTAGTTTTTAGTTGATGGACATTAATCTGTAGCTATTAGTTTACGTCATTGGCAATCATGACGTATAGACTATTTTGTCTATGATGTGATGTATACCAGAGGAGACCATCGATGAAAGACATTACTACTTTGTTAATAGGTAACTGTCACAGGTTCTGGATCCTTCGGGGTGTCTTAATACATCTATGAATACTTACAGATCGTAAAGCGGTAAGCCATAGAAGACAGGAGGCATCAGCTACTCTCATCTTATAGGCTACAGACTGTAACCCCTATTGGGATTCACTAGGGTGTTTTATTACAGTCAACATAGGCCGACCTTGCAAAAGATGAAGTAGTTCCTATCTTTCTTTAAAATTTTGTTTGGATTTAAGCTAGTAATAAAAAAACAAATTTGCTGCTTCAATAGACAGGTGGGAGCTGCATAGAAGCCAAAAAACACGGAAAAGTTGTCACTATTTTCAGTTATACCTCTACATTACACTATCATTAGCTATATCAAAACCCACTTTGGTAGCAAGTCTCGGTTGTTTTCGATGGTTATCCAGAGAATGTCCTTAATAAGAGCACCAAAAGTACCTTAGGTAGTAAGCCTTGAAGATCAAAACCAGTTCTATCTGAACTTGTCACCCTCTTTGAGTATGAGCATATTCCTAGAGGACGGACCCAAGGAGGGGGAAGGACCACTCAAGGTCCCGCACCATCGAAAGTTATTAAATGACTAATAGGTTACATATAAATTTGTAGTTTTTAGAAGCCATTGTACTCCTTTTTCTTCGGGATATTCCATAAATCCCAAACTCCCTGGCATTTCTCTGCCCTAACCAAGAGTAAGCCCTGCAAGGTCTAAATCCACTACTGATATTCCATTATGTATATAGTCATTTGGATATATTGATTTTTTTTTGAGTGGGGATTTATTTATATATATATATATATATATATATATATATATATATATATATATATATATATATATATATATATATATAAAACAATATAGAATAAATAAATCAAAGTTCTTAATAATAAACTTTTAGGAATTTAGTTTTAATCCCTTAGAAAAATATGACAATCTATTAAATTATAAGTTGTAATTAATTATCTTGTTACATACACAACTTTTAATTTTTTAAAAAGTAATATAATAATGAGATATAGTTTTTATATATACTATAAAATAAAACATACTTTATTATTGATAATATATACAATATTATATACATTATTTACAATTCAAATTTACATTCCAAATACAATTAAATGGTCTTAATATACATAATTTATGTTTCTCCACATAAAAAATTAACAGAAAAAAAAATGAAATTAATCAAATTTAGAAGATAATTCACAATAGGCTTGGAAGCCTATTACATGCAGTGAATGAGGGAAATGAGCAAGGCTCCATTACATAAAAAAAAAAAGAAAAGACAGCTGATGAATGTATGTAAAGATCAACTAGATTTCATAAGTGATTTGTCTAACATGCTAACAGCAGGAATGACTTCTAGATTCTCAACCAACTATTTATCCCAAAGACCAAGTTCCCTCATTTTAGCTTGAAAGTACCTAAATAAAAAGATAATATATATATAAATTACATGATGATTTATAACACAAAGGGCTGGTTGCTGTCCCAGAAGTTAGTTTTAGTTCTAGACTGAACCTACTATATCTTACCAGCCAGTCTCAAAATAATATGAACGGTTCTGAGGATAAGGTAAGCACCAAAAGAAAATGAACCAGCAATACATTTTTTAGTTATGCACTGGTGTAGGTCAGATTAGTTTAAACCCAAGACTACATTAACTTGTGAACAGAGACCAGCCATTAGTAAAGGCACTTAAACTATAATAACATGAAACAAAAATTTACAACTAAATGTTTACCTATCAAGGGTCTTGGCACACATGAAATATTCTGTTTCTGGTGAGTTGTAGACTCTGCAATTATTAAAAATTCTCTGCATATCAGCAATAAACAAGCGTCTTGATGTATAATATCCAGCCTTAAGTCTTTCTCCAACAGTACGTAAATCTTTAAAATAAATAAGTATTTAAAGAATTTATAACTTGTGATGAAAATTAGATATATTTGAGAAACCTTAAGACCAAGAAACAATGGCTAGACTGCAATTAGTCTGCTGTGCCATTCGCTAAGCAAGGCCAATTTGAAAAAAATACAATGCTTTTTAAAAAAATACTGAGGCATAATTCATAATGATTTCATTGATTAATAACTTTATATTGATTAGTTCGAAAGAATGCAAGTTGTTGAGGGTCAGCACTACACAGGATTAGTAAACAGAACGGGTTTTGTTTGAACAAGAACATGCCCAATCACAAACTTCTCATCACATGAAACAAACAAATTCAGAACTGGATGATTCAAGAATATTAAAATTAAAGATTTATCATTTGAAGTGGAAAATGTCATTCTAAATTCCCTCTGGATAAAAAAATTAGAGTCTGACAGGGAGGAAACAGCAAATTGACAAATGCTTCCTGTGTAAACTGGGGCATAAGTCAAAGAGTAATGTTAAGATTGTAGCACAGGAATGGACCACACTGTTCCCTAAAAATACCATAAGATGTTCCACATGAAATTCAGGGATCTACTTCTACCAGTATCTGTACCCCTTCTTCTAGGACTGATTAATTTATTTTTTCCCTTTAAAGTAAATAATAGGAAAAGAGTAGGTCATAAAATACAAATGAAATAAGATAAATCAACGATTGAAAACTCTTTATACATTATTGAATTGAATGATTGACAAAAATCGGATTAGTAAAAAAAGTACCTTGGAAAAACAGAAAAAAGACAAAGGTTTAATGATGCTTAATCATAGTCATGTTTCGGCCTACATTGCAGGCTATCATCTAGGCAGAAATGTAATGGGGAGAGAAGAAGCCCTGTATGTACTTCCGATTGTGTGACATCCAAATTCTTGAAACTTTCCAAACACATTAAAAAATGTTTTACATAAAAAAATTAATAAGATAAAAAATGAATAGAAAAAGATTTTAACAGGTTAAATTAAGATTTTAGACCATTGTTTAAAGAAAAGTCTTTTGTTTTTTTTAAATTTGGCTGTATTGAAACCTTTTAAAAATAAAGGGTTCAATACACTTAAAGTTTGGTGAGTTCTTCCAAATTTATCCAGTTGATGCATACTTGATTGGATAGAGAAAATGACAAATCTTCCAGATGTTATGAAAAAGGTGAACTCATCAAATGAAGTTGAATTGAACCAGACGTGTCATCAAGAGGAAGGGTATTAGATAGACCAGATAAATGATGGATTGGAATTCGAGAAAAGATAATAGATATAAAGAAGAATTTATATTATTATACTTTTTTTTTTCAAGAGAACTAGAAAGTTACATTTTTTAATTTATGGCATAATTTCCAATCAAACCAGAAACATTTTGAGGCAGAAAAAAAGTATCTTGTAATCTTGAAAAAAAAAATGAAACAAAGATCTTATAACATTGGGTATAAGAGAAATCTATCATCACTGACAGGTCCACCAGGAGGGCTGTAAGGTAGTTTAAGTCATATGAGGCCCCAGACACAGACAGTATCCTTCAGGGTATGCTGAACAAGGCTTTAATGCATTACTAAAAATAAAGCATTACTCAAATTGCATTTGAATATATACTGGAGTCATGGAGGAAAATCATTAATTGCTTTCATACCTAAGAATAGTAAGGAGGATTATTGTGTCATAAAAGCCTTCCGGCTTATAAGCTTAAACTTTCTTTTTAAGACTTTGGAGAAGTTTAATATTCCTAGCAAGCAAGGTGCTACCACTCCAACACCTTCACCCTAATCAGCACACTTATCGAATCCACAGAGACTGCCCTTTACTCTTTAAGGTAGACTTTCGTGGGCACTGCCTGCGGTTGCGGCTGGCAGAGATTGCTGGCAGTTGACTACTGCTTTGACTGAATAGACAGGGGCATATTTCGTTGCCAATGCCCGGCAGTCTAGGTGTGACATTATACCTATACTGCTACTACCCTGACCGCACCAGAAGGAGTCATACTGTCACAGTCACGACGGTTCCCGCTTGTTTTCGTTTAATAAAATGCCAACAAAGAGATTTAATGAGAATGACGATGAATGTCTTGTAGAATTTCTTAATGAATATCAGGTTCTATATAATAATATTACAAAAATTAATAAAAATAAAACAAATAAACTTCTTTCTTGAAAGTTTATTCATGATCTGAAGATTTATGGTAATAATATAACAACTAATAAAAATAAACATCTTTATTTGTTTGTTTCTTGAAATTTTATGATAGTAATAAAACAAAAAATAATAAAAATAAACTTCTTAGCTTGTTTCTTTATTTGTTCTTTATAAAAATTTGTTTGAAAAAGTTACAAATTGTACAAGTACAGAATCGTTTATCAACCATTTTTCTTCCCAGGATTTTATCTTATTTCCCAGAAATACAAATAGACATTAGGGTACAGGGTAGATACTTCTTCATGCACCCAGTGAGGAACAGATCTACTTCAGAGACCTAGCGACCCTGACCATGCGAGCTCTTGTTATCCACATCGTCATGTATCCCAGGAGAAACATGGCCAGTTCCTAAATCCTTTCTACCAAAACTTTATTCCCTCCCCTCCTTATCCCTATCCCAACCCTTCCTTCTAGGGAATAGAGGGCTAGTTATCCCAAGGTAACGGGATCTCTTTTGCTGGGCCAATCACCCGTAAAGAAGTAAGATGATTCAGAGAAGTAATGGAAGCCTCGGAAAGAATGGATTGACTAGACGGAAACGACATGGCGCAATCAAGGACTTACGTATGGCAACATGGAATATAAAGATGCTAAATGGAAAAGAAGTAGAGCTTGTTGAAGAAATGCTCAGATACAAGATTGATATCCTGGGAATCAGCAAGGTGAAGAAGAAGAGCAGTGGAGAGATGAAATTGGATCATGACCATGTTCTAATTTACTCCAGGGTTCCAAAAGGTAGCTTTGCAAAAGAAGGGGTTGGTTTTGTAATGAAGAGCGAAATGTATAGTCAACTGGAAGACTGGAAACCTATCTCATCCAGAATAATAGTGGCCGAAATGCAATTATGAGTTGGGAAATCAGCAGTAATACAAGCATATGCCCCAACAGAGGATGCATCCGTGTTAGATAAAGAAATGTTCTATACGGATTTGGTGAGAACAATAAACCAATGCCGCGATAGAAGGAAAACCATAATCCTTATAGGGGACTTCAATGCCAGAACTGGATGCGACCACAGTAATGCACACTGAGTTATTGGCCTACATGGAGGAGAAAGAATGCTAAATAATAATGGCCAGCGATTGATCGACTTCTGTATAGATAACGATCTATTGATTGGCAATTCCTTTTATCCACATAAAAAAGTACACAAAATTACCTTTTCTTCAGGTGAAATAAATAGTGTCATTGATTATATCTTGTATGATAGAAACCTCAGGCGATATTTTACTGATATATAAGTAATCAGAGGCGGCGAAATGAGCACAGATCATCTGTTGTTAATAGCTGACACATGTATTTTAAGAGAGCGCAAACAACATATCAAGACCTATGATAGAGTTGATATAAAAGCATTAGAAAATGGCACAAAGCGCGAAGAGTACACTCAACTCCTTGAAGAGAGATTAAGAAGCATTGATTTGGAAATGGGACTTGATGAATTATGGAACAAGCTGAAAGAAATAGTCCTAACAACTGCAAGTAGTGTTTGTGGATTGAAGAAAATAAGTAATAAAGGAAAACGCTCTAAATGGTGGAACCAAGATGTTAAAGCAGCTGTGAAAAGTAAGAAAGAGGCCTGGAAAACATATCAGATGGCTCACACGACTCAAAACTTAAAACAATATAGACTCAGAAGAAACGAGGCTAAGATTATTGTTCGTGAAGCTAAGAAAAAGTCTAGGGAGGAATTTGGGAAGTCTCTAAATAAGGACTATTATGATAATATTAAAATATTTTGGAGGACAACCAAAGCCCTGAGAAACAAAAAAGTCAAGGAAATAAGAAATATCATGAATGAGAACAGTGAAATACTTACAAAGTCAGAAGAGATCCTTGATAGATGGAAAAGGCATTTTGAAATGGTTTTCTCTGAAAACCTGCCAGAGACCATTCAGTAAAACAGGGAAATAGCTTAAGCCCCCTCCTCTTCGTAATTCTGATGGATAAGATCCATAAGATTTGAAAAAGAAGGACACCCTGAACAATGATAGGAAAGTGGAATCTCAGGACAATTCTCACAAAATGCTACTTATTCGCTGATGACATTGTGCTACTTGCTGATACAAAAGAGAAACTGCAACAAGTGATAACTGAATGGTAGGGGGAGCTTTTGCGGAAAGGCATGAAGATAAATACTTCCAAGAGCAAAGTACTCATTGTTTCCAGGAAAGAGACAAGAAATGAGAGATTTTATTGTGGAGGAGAAATATTAGAAAATGCTAACGATTATACCTACTTAGGAACAGTTATTAGCAAGACGAGAAAGATAGACCAGGAAATTTCAATAAGGAAAGCAAATGAGGTCTATTACCAGATTTGTAACACCATTGTAGGTAAACGTGAAGTAAGCAAGAAAGTCAAACTCCATATTTTTTAAGCGATATTTCTCCCTACCCTGATGTATGGAAGTGACAGTTGGTTGCTAGTGATAAGAATATCAGCCGAATCACTGCGGTAGAAATGAAATACCTACACAGAGTAGCAGGTAAAACTATAAGAGACTGTAAGGAATAAAAGAATTAGAGAAGAACTAGAGATCACTGCATTAATGGATACCTTGCACAAGCGACAACTGAGATGGTTCTGAGGCTCCTCCACACTGAAAGGTACAAGGTAGGGTTGGAATATCGAAACGCGATATATCGGATTTGAAAAACTGATATATTATATTGTTATCCTAACACCCGATATATCGATGATATCGATATTTTACGCCGATATATCGGTGATATTTATATTTTAAACTTTATTATTTTATTTTAATTAGAAATTTCCTTTATTCTTTATCATATTTTTAATTTTATCCGTGAGCTGTACTTAACATTATAGCTTAATTATTTAATCAATCTAGGACGCTGTCTTTGAGCTGTTGTAACTTCCTTATTATTTTAACTCATAGGCGTCACTAACGGTCAGTTACCTGTTCTTCATTGTTGTTGTTGTTAGTGTGATGATTAAAGTGAAAATAGAAACCAAAAGTGTCGCCGCCAAAAATTGAAGTGTGGAAACATTTTAAATTAGAGACAGTAAAGATGCAGAGTGCAAATATTGTCACAAAATATTTCGGACATCGGGAAACACCACAAATCTGCAGCCACACCTCAAATCTTTCCATTCGCACGTTTTTTCGTCTCCATAAGGGTCAGGTTTTTCTGCAACATCATCTATTTCTAAATCAGAAGCAAATTAAATAATTCCTCCGTCAAAAGCTTCTGACATAAGAAGTAGTTTCCAAAATATCACATCATTTGAAGAGAGAGACGAACGACGAAGAAAAATTAATGATGCTATTTTGTATTTTATCTGTAAGGATACTCTGCCATTCTACACAGTTGAAAAGGAAGGTTTTCTCAGCTTGGTTAAGATTCTAGCTCCTTTATATAAGATACCTTCTAGAAATACATTAAAAAAATTATTGAATGAAAAATACTCAGAACTGCACTCTCTTTTTCAAAAACATTTGAATGAAGTAAATTCAGTGACATGGACGGAGTCCCACCAGATGAAAAGTTTAATTGGTGTCATTGTTCATTATATTTTAAAAACAAAAGATGAAATGTCCTCAATGTTCCTACTACTTGGAGAACTTACAGACAGACACACATCCCAATACATATCTCATGTTTTGGAAGATGTGTGCTGACATTTTAACATCTCAAATGAAAAAGTAACATTTGCCACTCGCAATGGGGCTAACATTGTGAAGGCAGTGGATACGTTCTCACAGGCCAAACATGCACACTGTTTTGCTCATTTGTTAAATCTAGTGTGTGAAAAGACCTTGGTGTCTGTGCCAGAGGTGGAAGAATTATTTAGAAAGCTTCGAAGCATTACAACTTGGTTTGCTATTGTTGGATATGACCAGTTAAGAAAAGCCACTGAAGGTGGCACTAAATGCAAGCTAATTTCAGATGTTCCTACCAGATGGAACAGCAAATATTACATGGTACAATGTTTACTAGAACTTCTGCCTCATATCAGCGTTATATTGAGTGAACACAAGTGCTCCAGATAGGGTCCAGGTTTTTTCTTCTTACCCTTCAAATAAACTCAAGAGTTTATGATTACCAAAACAAAAAATAATATAGGTCAATCACTCACCAAATTGAAATAAAATAGACAATACTATAAATGTACATAAAATGTTGCAGATAATCATTGGTTAAAATATAGCACATGTTAATTTATAAATGTAATGGGGTAAATATGAGAATAAACAATATTTAGTTGTCAAACAATAATTAGTATATAAGATTGAAACACATATACTGTTAATTAATTCTATGTAAAGACAAACAGGTAATAATATAAATGGTGATTGTACTAAAATATATATCAGATGAGTTACATGTTTTAGATAAATGTTTTGAGAATTCTCAATGTATGCCTGGAAACTCTATGAAATACAATTTTTTTTTAGAAAAATAAAACAAGTTTAAAAAAAAAAAAAATTGTAGAATAATATAATATATGAAATATGGCAAAAAGCCTTCAAGATAAAAATGTATTATAATACTTATTTTTTTTACCGAAGTATTATTCTTTTCTATCTTTTTTTATAATGATTCATGGATCATAAAAATATTGTGCTATAAATAATAATTATATTATTTCATAATCTTCTTCATATTTTAATGTTATAATCATTTAATGCACGGTTTCTTTGCTTTTTCATCCATTTCCTTTCGATATATCGATATTTTTCTACCGATTATCGGTGGATATCGATATTTGGTTTTGCAATATATCAAAATATCGAATATCGATATTTTTCTTTCGATGTTCCAACCCTAGTACAAGGAGGAAAGAAAAGATGAAGAAGAAGCAAATGAACATTGATAAATATATCGTCAGCACCACATATAACTGATATGACGGATGTGAAAAATAGAAGTTTTTGAATTTCTTACTTATATTAATTTACCAAAAGCATCGTTTGCAAAATAAAATGTTATAAACACAAATCAAGAACTCAGAGAAGTTAACAGGCCGAGAGATAAAAAAAAGTATTAACAAAGGGTAAGTTACAAGTAAAATGTAAAGCTCCTTTTTGGTATCTTGAAAAGTACCTAATCGTTAGTTATGGCGGAGCTGTGGTGACAATAAATCTTTTGATTTGCATATATATCGTAAAGTGACTTCATTTTTCTTCAGCTTCGATTGGAGCTTGCACTGCATTAGCAGCTTTTCCTACTACGAGTATATCTCCTTTCACCATGCTAAACACAAAATTAAACTGAGAGGTATTTAGTTAAAAAAAGTTTCTGAATTTCCCCTCATCATTCCACAAATGGCCAGTTATTAACTTGGCTTAAAACATTCACTTTCCAGGGTTTGGAATATGCTGTTAGCATTACATCTAGTTAAAAATATAATTTCATCTTCCTCTTCTAATAAAAAGCAAGAAACTTGAATGTATAGTTTAAACTACAACGGATATTTTAAAAGGTTTTAACAATTTAGTATATAGCTATAATGATATCATATATGTACAATATATAATAACGATATTATTTCTATATTATACATATAAGAAAGGTTTTAAAGATATAGATTATGCAAGGGGAGTTTGTTGCTGCGGTGAGCACTTTCAACGAAATATACAAACAGTAACAGTTGGTAAGTGCTGCCAAACGCAACCGCGGGCAGTACCAGTGAAAGTCTACCTTTGGAAGTGGAAATAGAGAAGGCCTTGCTAGATAAAGAGTCTGCTTTATGACTCTTTTTCGATGTCAAAGGGAAATTCGATTAGACGAGGCCTGAGGCAGCCTGTAAAGCCTTATATTTCTGCACCCATTGTGTTAGGCAGATTTGTACTAGAAAATAGAATTATTGTTGTTTCAGCAGAAGGCCCCTGATTACAAGCACAAACACAAATAAGATGCCAATAAGGGGGTTGCATCACATCATTGCTCTGGTGCCTTATAATGAACAAGCTATTAAGAAGATTTAAGGACGTTAGGATCTAGGCTCAACGTAGGGGGCCTCCTCTTTATGGGTAAGCTCATTAATACAACATTTCAACAAATGCATGTCACATGTGACATCGTTCAGGAGTGGTATTCTGAAATGTGATTATCAGTAAACCCAGTAACAACAGAATTGATACTATTTACCATGAAACGAAAGCTGGAATAAATAAATAAATATTATATTTTACAATTTTCAACAGTGCTTGGGACAGGCCATCCCACTCGTATTTGTATAAATATTTAATTTTTGCCAATTTTATTATTATCTTTTTTGTATCATTCTTATCTCCATGTACCATAATTAATATTTAGATTTATCTAAATTCATTTTTAGTTTCCTTATTTATCATTTTTGTTATCTCTGTTTTAGCCTTGAAGAAGACCTATATAAATTCTGGATTATTTGTTTATCAAGTATTAAGAAGGAGAAATTTTAAATTAAAAGCTTTTTTTGCAATGACAGTTCTAAATCTTAATATTATATCACACTGACTATATAACAATCTTAGTTAACAGGTATTTTTTACTTTGCTACTGCAAATCACTTTTCAATGAAAACATATGATTTTGGTTTAAATTGTTTTTAACTTTTTATTTAATTTAAATTGTCGATTATCCAACTTCATTACGTGCTCTCTCAAACCTTTTCTTGATGTATGCACTATCCCTGCTTCTTGGAGTAATCGAAGCACGTTCACTCTGGAATGTAGCAGATAATTGCAAAAGATTCATTTTTTTTTCAGTATGTAAACACGCCAGAACGTATACAATAAATAAACCAATATGTAACAGTTAAAAACAATTTAAACCAAAATCATATGTGATTTGCGGTAGCGAAGTAAAAAAGACCCCAGTTAACTAATCAGTACTATAATAAACATAAAAACATATAAATAAATAAACATACTCACCCATTGGATATTTTATATGATCATAGTAATCTGGAGCCACTATTTTATCCACAGGTTTTTGAAATGGCCAAGCCATTTCATGGTTCTTCACCTAAAACAAAATTTGAGCTAATGCAATTTAATCAACAGGAAACTGAATAAATAAGGCTAAATAGACACTAGGCTAATGGCACTAAATTTGGAACAAAGAGATCCCATCTTGAAAAAAATTATGCTTATTAGACAAAAATAAATTATTTTCAGTTATAACTGTTTTAAGGTAAAGAACAATTTTATAAAAGTATAACATAGTTTTATATTGTTGATTTGGTCTAAATAACTATAAACATATATAAAAAAAATATGAAGAATCAATCTAACTAACCTAAAAAAAATATTTTATAGCACACAAATTAAATTTTTTTTACTGGACCATGAAAGATATATTAACTCAATAAATTTAAATGAAATAATTAAATTAATTAATCAACCCACCATAAATTAAACTTACTGTGTTTAAAACATTTAAAAGAGCCTTCTGCAGAGTTTCTGGATCAGTAGGTTCCTCAATTAACCTGGAAACTCTAGTAGTTCGTACAACAGGCCGCCAACCTATCAGATAATAGTCACTCACTATTGTAATCAAAGGATGTGAAATTCAATAAACAATGCTATAAACATACCTGTTTCTCTTATACCAGGTATTTCTTCTATATGTATATATCTAACGTCTTTAAAACATGTCAAACCTGGATGAATTTTTTCCACTTTGTCTTTTTTCTCTCCAATAAGCCTTTTTAAAATCTGAAAGTATTTTAATTATCATACATAAACAATTATAAGATAGAAGCAATTAATAGAAATATTTTAAACATATACAATATGGTTAAGACTTTCATAATAAAAACCTAAAATACTAAGATATCTAGTATCAAAGAAATCTTAACATTTCTAGCATACAAGCAGCAACAGTAATTAAAAAGATAAATTTCCAATAACTTCATCTCTCAACTATGCTCTTCCTAAGAAAACATATGTGGTGATGTACATACATATGAATGAACAGTCATGCTACAGTACAGTTGGATCCCTGTTTATGATAAGTGACAGTTTATGAAAAATAAATTTAAAAAGTAACAGATTATAAAAATAACTAAAAGTATGAGTCTGCCTTTCTTTTTCCCATATAACTGTTCATATATTGCAAAAATGTTTCAGATAGTACTTCATGTTTCCATATTCAATTAAGAATAGTGTTAATTTGTAGTCTGTACGATGTAGATGTTTGTGATGTATTTAGGTAGGATGTATGATTTAGTCGATGTTGTCCAACTAATATTCTGTTTTTTTATTGGCTCTTTAATCAAAAATTGCTTAACATAGGACCCTTACTGTAAAGGAACAAGAGCTCACAGGCTCCCTGGTTTGCTTGTGTGCATGTGGATGTTGTACACACATCTGTAAAAAAAAAAAATAGAACAATAATATTAAGACTATACTTAACCGAAGAAAAACCCTTGAACACATGGAAAAGAATCAGTTACCTCCTGACAATAAATGAAATTTAAAATATACCAAAACGATTAAGGCAAACTTATCATTTCTTGTAAAAGTGAAACAATTTAAAATAAAAGGAAACATCATCAACAAAAAGAAAGTTGGTTACATGATTATTCTTACTTAATTTTTCTACAATATTCACTCTTTAAATCTGTAAATTAGTAGTCGATAAAAACCAAACAGATCAATCCCATATAATCAAAATCTTATTAAAAAAAAAAAATAAATTAAGAAATAAGAAGGAACTGAAGAAAAAAAAAAAGATTTGAGGTACCTCAAAAAACAATATTGCTTGGCACCATGATTTATGATATTGCGGAGTTCAGTCTTGACATTCATTGCTACAAAAAAGGCTCTAGCATTACAAATACCATTGGAGAAAAAGATGAAATGCAGGAAGAAGAAGTAGTTTCTATTTAAAATTGTATAACTCTAAACATTCAGAGGAGGAGTGAGATGATGTCTCAAAAGTAAGTCTCCTTCAGAACACCCATCATCATTGAATTATTAGCTCAGAGATAGAAAATTATAGTTTGTATATTGAGAAGTAAACTTAATAGTTGAGTGAAGTATCAATTTTTTAAAATATATAAATGTAAGAAACACAAAGTTTGTTAATACAAGCTAATCGAGCAGAATAAAAACTATCCATAACATGCATCCTATTCCAGGAAGACCTTTTAATGGCTAAAATAAAAAAAAGTAACAAAATAATTTATTAAGAAAGTAATATCGCAATCCCAATAATTACAATACTTGTAATATTGCAGTAAGACATGCTAAGGAAGGAATAATCGGTAATTTTAATAATTCTCAATTATATACCTCTTTCTGCTTTCTTATCACTGATGAAAGTTCTGTATACACTATCCTCGGATTTAGCTGGCAATGCATAAGAGTAGCTCTATCATAATCTTTAATGAAACCTTTATACAATGAACTGTCCATTTTAATATCCTTGTTGAATCCTTGTTTCTTAAAATAACCTAGTGCAAAAAGGATATATTGTTTGTAAATACTTATTATATACTTCACTAATTACAGCTAAATAAATAATAAAAATTGACAAATAAATAATGATAAGACTAAAGGTAGTTATTTACTATACTTAGTAAATTAGGACCCAAATCTTTGTGAGAGGTAATTCAATATTTTTTTATTCATAATGCTCAAATGATTTCTTTTAAGTTTTAATATATCATACTCATGGCTTAGAAATGATATATCGTACCTGCAAAATGACTACTTTACAGGAAGAACAAAAAACTGTTTCAAATTAAAATGCAATTTATCCAGAACTTGTCCAAATTTGTTTGTACTTTTCATGACTTTAAGGAGGGATATCAAAATAAAATAATTGTTTTCAGTAATCGTATGGGTAATATCATAAAACAATATCTTACAGATAGATTATGATTACGCATGCACAGTTATGAAGTTCAACTTCTTAGCCATCTGTATATTACATTTACAAAAAAATTATATATAATATGTTTACTTGCTTATTCGTTGCTAAGAAAGAACATATAATTAAAGCATACTTTTTAATGAAGTCTGTCATTGTTTCTTAAATTATAGCTAGATTGAGCAACAATCGTTGAGCTATTTACACTTACAAGGGGAGGAGAGGGCACAGTCAATAGGCCACCGATCTTAACCAAATTTTTGGGGTGATTCTACATCCAAAAATATTGGACACAAGAGTCGGCATTCGTTCCAATGTGCCATAGGAGATGAGAAAAAAATAAACATGCTCAAACAACTTTATTTTTTATCTGCTGTATTGGAAAAATACAAACTTAAAAAAAATATTGCTTTTTGGTCAGATAAATTGAAAAAAATATTTAGATTATTGTGTTAACTAGCCTTATAATTTTTTTACACCAAAAATTGTGGTAGAAGTTGATTCAGTGCACCGAAAAACCTTTATGTTGAAAATATCATAAAACAAAAAAAAAAAATTCGGTTTCGAGGGGGTTCAAAATTTGTAAGCCACGAAGTTAAGTTTTTATTTGAAGCTCTGTATCTCATTTTCAGTTTATCCGATTTCGATTTTCTTTTGTTGGAAAGAGGAAAGTTTCTTCTTTCCATTAATATTAAAAGCTTTTTTTAGTGGATACCGTTAGTTCTAAAACACGGTGGAAGACTATAGTTAAAGTGAACCGCGTAAATTAAGAACTTTTATAGACAACCCAATTTGGTCGATTCAAAAACCTCGATTTTGTTTTTATTTTGTAATCACATAATTTTACACAGACCTTCTAGAAAATGCAATAGCTTTTAATATTAATGGAAAGAAGAAACTTTCCTCTTTCCAACAAAAGAAAATCGAAATAGGATAAACTGAAAGCTCCAAATCGAAATGTGATTTCGTGGCTTACAAATTTTGAACCTATCGAAACCAAAAAAAATAATTACTTTTTGTTTTCGATGATATTTTCATCATAAAAGTTTTTTGGTGTGCTGAATCAAAATCTGCCACAAATTTTGGGGTAAAAAAAATCTATAAGGCTAGTTTACCCAATAATCTAAATCAGTTGACATCTGCATGATGGTATAGAAGGATCAATCTAATTAGGGATTCATAAATTATTTGCCACTTCTATAATTTTGTTCTATTGAAAACTAGTTTCGAATGTTATAAATTCATCTTCGGTTCTAAAAACACAGAAACATTCAAAAATAAGCAATTCAAAATACAGTTTGGTATTATACATATTAAATTAGATGTAATATAAATCAGTATTATAAAACATTTATGAATTTAATTAAGACAAGAAATCAAATGCATGTTGGCACTAACCAAGGTTTAAATGGATCATATCAAACAGAAAAGATTGTACTAGTTTCTTCTCGCACTGAACTAACAATGAAAGAAAGATGATTGTTTATAGGTAAACGGTTTAAGGGTCGGGATTTTTCCAGTAATAATGGTGAGTAATTGGTTTTTCTGTTATACCTAGTTCTGCCATAAATACTGTTACAAAAGTTGAACTTTGTTTACATCCTTGGCTATTATTTAGATAATCTTTACCTCTATCAGGTTATTTTCTTTACATATCAGGATAACAATCCCAATTAGTTTGTATTTTTCTTTCGCTCAGTTAATATGGAGTGGGGTGATAAAGAAAACCGAATAGCTGTGATCGCCTTACACAAAGTTGGAAAACATAGGTCAGAGATTTTCAACACTTTGAAACCTTTGGGTATCAGCTGTATATTCGTGTACCGCACTATAAATAGTGTAAAGTTACGTTTTTGGGAAAATAAATAAATTAAACTTATTTTCACTTTTTATATATTTATATTTGTTTTATATAAATTTTGACTCTTTTCTCAGGGGGGTTACTAGACAATCAGACACATACTCACAGAACTATTTCTATTACAAAACATACTAAAACGTGAAGCGTCAATATATCTTAAATTTAACACTTTCTTCTTTGAATAACGATAAAAGGTCTAATAAAGTCTTTGAAGAACGACGACCGTGGTCTATGGGATATAATTTAAGTGTGTTACCAAATGATGTGGATCTTGTGGATGAAGTATTACGGGAGCTCTTAAGATGTCTGCTCCGGTCCCTGGTCCAAACAACAATAGCTACTCTCCCTTTATTGTCCGTTACACCATCTACAGGTTTCAAAATGGCGAACTTCCATTTTGATTATCCAATACGAAGGGACCATTTATTATTTTCAGAAGTTTTCGTTTGATCAAAATCTCTTCAACTTCTTTTTATTTTCTTATATTAGACTTATTGTCGAAGTATTGAAAAAATTGGGAAAAATTGATCATCTTCACCCACTCGATCATCATGGCAGTGGTTCTGTTGAAGTCCAAAATAGAGCCGCCATGTTTTTAAATGAAGGCGTCTATTTTGGTTCCATTTATGATGACAAACACACTTTTCATTATAATTTATGATGATTGCAGTCAGGATAAATAAATGTATTATTTTCCTGAGAATCCCTATCTCCAAGTACTAAATCTAATTTAAGATACAAAAAAAATAGTTATTTACTACGTACATAAAATCTGAAAAAATGTGTATATTACAATAGATATAATGAGACCCTATCTATATGTGAGAATAGCAAATGCCATGAGAGCAGTGGCTGCTCGAATCAGAAGAAATCCCATTTGAAAACAACAAATCATGTCTCGGAAATTGAGAATCTGTCAGATCAATATCTCGCATAATAAAAAGTGACCTTAGGATGGGTGCTTTTCGAAGAATGACAGGACAAAGGCTAACCACTTCCCTAAAAAAAATTAGAGTGGATAGATGCAAATTGCTCCTTGGCCGTTACACCTATGGTCTTCATCGAAAGATTTTGTTTAGCGATGAGAAAATTTTTACAATTGAAGAAAAATTTAATCGCCAAAATGATCGTGTGTACGCACACAGCTCTAAAGAAGCCCAGAAAGTCATTGAAGAGTGAAAAGAGGTTATCACCCTTCCTCAGTGATAGTTTGATGGGGAGTTCGCTTTGATGGCACCTCAAAGCTCCATTTTTGTGAAAAAGGAGTTAAAACAGCCACTAAAAACTATCAGGACGATATTTTGGAAACTGTTTGTTGGAAGTCATTGGGTTTTCCAGCAGGATTCCACTCCAGCACACAAGGCCAGGCCAACTCAGCAGTGGCTGCAAAAGAATATTCCAGAGTTCATCTCTGCCTCAGATTAGCCCTCAGGAAGCCCTGATCTCAACCCATTAGATTACCGGCTTTGGTCCGAACTGGAGAGGATGGCATGACACAGAGCACATTCTAACTTGGAAAGCCTCAAACAATCTCTGGTCCGAGCAGTTGTGCTGCGTGCTGCTATTGATGACTGGCCACGGAGATTAAATGCCTGTGTCAAGGCAAAAGGGGGCCTTTTTGAATAATTTATTTTTTGTTTTATTCTCTATAGATATACATTTTATTTTCTAATAAAGTTTCTGAAAAAGTTAATTTTTCTGTTGAAATCTGTATATATTTCCTTATAACAATATTTATGAAAGGACTAGATATATGGGAATAAATTTAAGATTGGACAATTGGAGATATTTAATTTGTCATAATAATTTAAACATTTTTTCAATTTATTTGACCATCAAATATTGAAGTTTGTATTTTTCCAATTATATACCCTGAAAAACAAATGTTTTGGTGGAAAAACCATGTCGATATCATTTTTCAAACTCGGGATAAAAACTAAAGATGTTTCAGCAGGTTTTATTTTTTATCTCCACTTCTAGGGCCCATTGAAACGAACGTCAAAACAATTGTCAAATATTTTTGGAATCACCACAAAAAAATTGGTTGAAATCGGTTGGTTAACAAAGACAAATTTTATTATCATTATCTGTTGTTTTAAATCGTTTAAATACAAAAAATATTTCAAACAAAACTTGTAGAACACATTTTAAGCTTCAAAATCCGACTGGTTTATATGTGAAATGATACAGTTACAGCTAGGGCTACTGCGTGTGCAATGCTCCAATGCGGCCTCCATAATATTTGGTGAACAGCATGTGGAATCACTAAGGATCAGGAAACTGAGAGATGAATCTGACCATGAGAAGTTTACTAGGCTAACTCAACACTATCTCTTCCCCAAACTATCTGGAGAGTTAGTTTCTTAGTCCTCAGAATTTATTTCAGATGAGAAATTAAACGTTGAAAGAGCTTATGAAATAGGAAAGTGGCTATCGAAAAAATGAAGGGAAAGATCTTTGGAGAACTGAAAGAAAGAAAGGATATGGTAGTTCAAATATTTTGCTATCTGATCACATACTGTAAAGGTGAATCCTCAACAATTCAACCATATTTTCTGTTTGTGTGGCTGTCCAGGAAATTTAAAGACATATATGGGATATGAACTAGTATCTCTGCCAACTACTTTGACAAATTTTCGCTAAGCAAGAGAACGAAGACTTCATTCCTCAAAATATTTCATGAAGGCATCACAGATAAAATAATAATAAGTAACAAGATGATGTAGGTGTGGACATGAATGGAGGATTCATAATTATCCTATAAGAATGTTTTTATTCCTACTATTTATGTCAATATTTACTTTGACTAATCCTTTAATTCCTTGTGACTTGAGTTTGCTTTGTGGGGTCATTTACATTTTTAAAACGCAGGTGCAATGTCAGAAGAAAAATCGAAAGAAGAAAATTACGCCCTCATAATAGATAATTATGAGGGCGTAAAAATTGGATGTGAAGAGTTCTTTGCCTCAAAACCAAAGGATTCCTACCGGCATCAAATTCAATTACTGGCAGATAGATGGGTGAAAGTAGTTGAAAACAATGGACTTGATTGGTCATTGGAGACATTGGACTTTGAAGAGTAGTATTCAATAATGTTTAAAATATGCACTCTGAAATAAAGCTATACTAATGCACAAGGACTTTTGTAACAACCTCGTAGAACTCAACCATTTTGTAAAACACAATATCAAGTTTCAAAAAAATAAAATATAATAGAATATAGATAAAAATCATGTCTAAAACAATATATACAATATCCTTTCTAAAAATTATATATCACATAAAACAGGAGTTGCCCAAAAACAAATGGAGCTGTGGAAAATAGTGTAAAAACTGTTAAAAGGTGTTTGCATCATGCTTGTTGGAGAAACTGCTGGCAGATATTGAACCTGGTTTTCAGCGATTTCTGTTAAGTTATAGAAATGCCCCGCATGCAACCACTAATATTCCTCCCACTGAGCCCATGATGGGATGGCTATTGCGCACAAGATTCAATTTCATCTGTCCACCATCAACTAGCAAAAGGGTCATTAAAAAGCAGATAAAGTAGTTGGAAAATTAAAAAGGTAGAGAGCTAAATAAACTGTTACAGGAAAGGGATTTAGTTTGGGTAAGAAATTGTAGGTGGAAAGAAGAGAAATGGGAACAGACTGAAGTGACTCAAATTCTGGGGCCGTGATGGGTGCAAATTTTTGACCAGTTCGAAAATCAAGAATGAATTCGACATGTAGACCAGATACAAAGAGGTTGCATTAAAACTCAATCTAGCAATGTTTTACCCGATATAGAGACGACGAGACAGCAAGAGATTGATGTGATTGAAGATGTTTTTTATCTAAAGTCACAATGAGGAGAATAGTCAACAAATGACAAGAACTCAAAAATTTCCAGTCGACATAGAAGGAGGTGAGTTTGATGAACCTCATGCAGAGATTCTTCAAACAACAAAACAGATAAGAAAGCCTGTTAGGTTAATTGAAGAAATGAATTAGTTAGAAAGCATGTATGCATATATATTTTTTTTGTTTGTTTGAATTTTCAATATCAATAATTTCTTTTGTTTATTTTATGTATTAGATTTGAGGAGAAATTGTAGGGATCAATGGTAACAACTCTCTGATTGGTGAGAGAGGCCAAACCACATGTTGATACTAATGACGTGTTATACAATGTATGAGAATAAAGTTTATTCATTATTATAAATCTATTTGTGTCAATTAGAATACGTTACAATACCTATAGCAAATTTATCAGCATAAGTTAAAAAATTTAAAACTCCGATGCGAATGTGATATTCCTTTAAGTGGTTCATCAAATGAGATCCATAACCTTTTAGCTGTTCGGAACTGTTCACAGCACAAAATACAATTTCAGAAAAACCCTGACTAGGAAAAAGGCGGAAACATATGCCCCCAATGGGTCGAGAGTCTTTCAACAAAGTCAAGGTTTTGTGCTTCCTGGAAAAAAATTAAAATATCATAATCAAATATAATACAAAAAAATATACTATAATAATCTTCAGAATTTAAAAAAAAAAAAAAAAAAAACCTAAGGGCACTTACGGATCAAATACCAGCCTAGATATATATTCTATAGGCATTCGAGGAAGCTGGTGAAAGAAAACACTCTGTAACCCTATAAGCCTAAGCATTGTAGTGCGAGATGCTGGTTGATCAAGAGAATTGGAAACAAGGCATACTTCTATTTGGCCTGTTTCTTCCTGAGCTTTTGCTATCTCCACAGGAGGGGTGGTCTCCTTAAAAACTAACTAGAATAGTAATTTATAATTAGATTTATTGGGATCTCAAATTGACTATATTAACATTTTTATAAATACTAACTTTTAAAAATTCTATACTATAGATACTACTAGGGAATTTGAGGGATTGCTCTTCAATAAATTATTTACTTATTTTCAGTTTTTATTTTTTATCTTTGCCAATGAGGTATATGTATGAAAAATGTATTCAGTTCAAATATTTTTATTTGGAATCTTTATTGCTATTGATTAAAGCCTAAATAGTTTTTCTTTCCAAATTTTTGCTAAATAATAAGTTTTAAGTAAAAAAAAAAGTAATAAATAAGAAGGAAATTTACAGCAATGCAATTGGTTAGGCAACAGTGTGACATCAAAATACATGTAAGCATAACTACTTTCTATGATTTCTGGATACTTTTTAAGTGATCGACAATAAATTGAATTTTATCAAGGTTTCGTTCATTAAGTATTGTGTGAAATTATTAATTAAAATAACTGAAAGAGAATTTGTTTAAGCGCAATCAGATAACTTTCTAAGAATATTATTATTATATCGCGATTATTATGTACTTTTTTCTTCAAATCTAGATTTTATATCTACTGAATTTAAAGGAATAAAAGCTACAAAATAATTTGCAGTTTTGAAGCTCATTTAATGCATCATTTCCCATTTTAATTTGTAACACTAAACATAACGTATAAATGCAGAAAAAATAATTTTATCAACAAATGCAGTAAAGTATATAAATATGAATTATTTTATCGAGAATATGAACTAAATTACATATAAAATAATCAATAGTTGACTGGAAAACTTTTATGAAGGAATGAGATGGTTCGGGAGGTGATCTAAAATAAGTGGATCACAAATAGTAAAAACTATTTATTAGGGACCGACATTGCAACCTACTTTGCAGGTCTTCATCAGGGCTTGAAGTTCAAAGAGAGTTAGAGTAGTAGTATTATATATATATATATATATATATATATATATATATATATATATATATATATATATATATAATAATAATAATAATAATGTAATATATATTACTATATTACATATGCTTCAATTAGAATATACTACAGTTAGAAATATCTAATATTTTTCTTATAGATCTCAATGAGAATCATATGGCGACTCTTTATTTTATATTGCATATAATGTTGTATCATCTTCTAACTATAACAATAAAAAAATCTGGTGCGGTGCATGCATCACACAACTTTCCCTTACCGTCCTGTAATAATTACCTTTTAAATATAATTTTAAAGAATTCACATATACAATATTTGAAATAAACTCAGCAGCATTCACTTCATATCTTCCCCCACTTAAGTACAATTTAACAGTTTTTTAAACAATTTTAGTACAAGAATTCTGTACACTACCTATATATTTTAAGTTTGTCAAGTTGAAAATGTATTTTGAAAGTTTCAGTTTAGTTTCCAGGGAAACATTTTCTTTCCATTAAATAATATAAAAGTAGAAATTATTAAGTTAATTTCCGCTTTTGTATTCTTACATTTCATTATTACAGACGGTATTGTTGACAACAGATTGGTGGAAGGAGATTCGGTCACGGATGCGATCGGTTATCCATCTAGTGTCTTGTACTCCTCATAAAATACGGTATACCTTTGCTATTACTGGTCCGATTTTAAAGATTCTTTTTTGTTTTTTAGATGATTTAATTACCTTTCATACAAGACTATACATAATTTACCATAAAATGTATGCTGTTAAGTAATGCGCAAATAAAAAATTCTTTTCATCATAACTTTTTTCCCTCCATTTTCTCGTTGATATACTACATGCATGAAAAGTTAAAGGGCTTTAAGGAGAAGACATTAGGCAAGTTTCATCAAAATCGTTTGAGCCGTTTATGAGAAAATTGTAATATCCATGATATAATAGCTACATCTGCTTAGACCGATGCGCTCAATCTTATCTAATATTGGTCCGATTTTGATGATTCTTTTATTGTATTTTAGATAATTTAATAAACTTTCATATGAGTCTATACATAATTTACTATAAAATGCATACTTTTTATGTTATGTGCAAATAAAATATTCTTTTCATCTAACTGTTTTATCTCCATTTCCTCGGTGATGTACCACATACATGAAAAGTTAAAGGTCTTTACGAAAAATAATTTAGGCAAGTTTCATCAAAATCGTTAGAGCCGTTTTCGAGAAAATTGTAACAAAGTGTAATATCGATTATATAAAGTGGCACTTCCGGTTAGTTGATTTTGACGAAAATGTTGCTATAACATCACATGCATGGGCCAACCTTAAATACGTAATTTCAGTATCGTACAACTTTTCGCCTTACCTATATACTTCGTATATAGGTAAGGGGAAGTAATACTAATTATATTCATATAAAAGCATTGATATGCAGATAAAAAACCATTAATAAAAATATACATATTGATAAAAGTTCATCAAATGTTCAATCAAAACTTTTTGAGGTTATAATACTTTTTTAAAATAAAGCAACAAAATTGTAAATTCGATTGTGAAGGAAATAAAGTATTCATTACAATGACTATAAAATGCAATAATGCAAACTAGAGGTACTTTATCTCTTTTTATGGCTTTACACCACTTTGGTCGTATAGTTGAGTGTTTTGGGACCAGAAAAATATGTAATCTATGAAATATGTAATCTGGTGCACTTATCATTTTATTCTTGAACATAGGAACCAGACAATACTTATATGTAGATTTTTGCTCTTACTCCATGGTTTTACTATAATATCGTATAAATAGCATTGTTGACATGCCTTGTGGTGTCACAGAAACTCTGCAAATAATGGAGCATTTGAATAGCCAAAATATCTTGTCCAAAGGAAATATTTATTCATTAATTTAATAAGACTGCTTTTATGAATGATTCAATGTGTGATGTTAGTTTTGGGAAGAAAATAATTATTTTAAGGTATTTTAAAAAATCATGCATATACCCTATTATATTTGCACATGTAAAAATAATTAAAATCAGGAAATGTACTGAAGTAAAATATGATCATGATATAGGAAAGCATGAGAGAGACAGCACTGTCCTGATAAGCTAAAAGGCCCTACCTCCAAATCATTTTTCTCAATACTTTTTAGTATTTTGCCCAAATTGGTCTAAAAATTATACCTTTAAATGACATTAGAAAATCCTCAATGTAGATCTAGACAATTAAGTTCTAGATAATGTAGCTTAGATCTAAATAATTGGTTTTAAGTCTTTCTAATGCCATAAAAAGATATATTTTTTTAGAAAAATGATTTGGAGTAAAAATAAACTAATCAGGGCAGAGCACTTCAGAAGTGCATCTTCCTCATGCAGAGCTAATGTCAGACCACATCTCTGCATTTACTTCAGCCAGGATATGTCAGAAGTCTCTCAATGTGTCCATGTAATTTGTCTTGAAATCATTTATGGTTCCTGTAAATGTGGGTTGTGACAGAATAGCTATGTCTGTATTTAAGGTTTAGTTGCATTTTTTTTTTTTAGTTATATCAACAAAAACATTTGAAGAAGTAATTTAGTTCCGGATGTAATTGTTTTTGTAATAATCTAAACTTTTAAACTGAAAGTTTTTGATTTCTCCCGTGAATGCAGGTACTTTATTAAAAACTAGAACAATATATAATTTCAAAACAATAAATAGAATTCACATTTGCTAATGACAACTTGGAAAATTTAGAACGAAATTTGACACAGAAGTTTCAACAAAAAGTGAACAAGATTCTTATTAACAAGTAGGTTTACTAACTAGTGATGAAAATAAAAAATAAAATTCTTAATGGTGAAACATTAACTGATGGACAAAAATATCGCATCATTTGTGTTTCTATCTTTAAAATCATACCACAATCCAATCCACATAAACTTTTATTTGGTTAGAGATAAGTTAGGTAAGATGAACTGCTTACCAATGCAAAAAACAGTCAATACCTTAGGAAGATCAATTCCCTCAGTATATTTCATGCTTTTCACTGGGTAATTAATTTCTCTGTAAACATGCATTTCTTTAATAGAGTTTTTTTTTTTCATTCAAAATGAACAGATAATACTGTTGATAGTTTTGATAGAAATTGTTCTTCCCTGAGGTATTAACTCTGGTTTACATTGGTGCACAGTTCATCATTACCTAACTTATCTACAAGCAAACAAAAGTTTATCTCTATTGGACTATAGCATGATTTTAGAGATAGAAACACAAGTGATGCGATATTTTTGTCCAGCAATTTATGTACCTAACATGCGGAATGAAAAATACATTAATATTACCTAAATTTAGATAGACACCAGTGGATGTAGAAACACAATTTTTACAAGACTCTTAAATAATAAAAGATATGATTATGAGATTTGTGAAGTGATTCTTCCATGTATTTTATATTTATCTTAAATCTTTCATTTATATTGACTACGTTTCGAGGCAAATGACCCATCTTCAGGTCATTGCATTGCATCATAATAGATTCTTTACATAGTCTAAATGACCCATCTTCAGATCATTGCATTGCATCATAATAGATTCTTTACATAGTCTAAATGACCCATCTTCAGATCATTGCATTGCATCATAATAGATTCTTTACATAGTCTAAATGACCCATATTCAGATCATTGCATTGCATCATAATAGATTCTTTACATAGTCTAAATGACCCATCTTCAGATCATTGCATTGCATCATAATAGATTCTTTACATAGTCTAAATGACCCATCTTCAGATCATTGCATTGCATCATAATAGATTCTTTACATTGTCTGAATGACCCATCTTCAGATCATTGCATTGCATCATAATAGATTCTTTACATAGCCTAAATGACCCATCTTCAGGTCATTGCATTGCATCATAATAGATTCTTTACATAGCCTAAATTGTGCTAAGGGTCACATCATTATTCTATAGACTATGTAAAGAATGCTGAAAGTGTTAATTTTAATCTACAAATGTCATTTATTATAATGCAATGCAATGATATAAAGATGAAGCATTTGCCTCGAAGCATAGTCAATATAAATTAAAGATGTGAGGTAAATACAAAATACATGAAAGATTCACTTCACAAATCTTATAAGAATACTTTTAAGTCTTCCTAGAACACTAATAAATTTAAAATAACAGATACGAATGTCGTTTCATTGAAGAAAATATTCAAATTTCTGCGATAATGGGATGGATAATAAGTTGTCACTACTCCATTTTTTTTTTAATTGTGGTTATTTCTATGGTAATAAAGTCATTAAATATTCCTTTCCAAATTTTTAATACTATGTAATAGAGTTTTTGAGAATTATTTTCCAGAGAAGTAAAATTGCAAAGATAGATTTAATATCAGGTAAAAGTTGATTAGCAGCAAGTAAACTGGAGTGAGCACAAAAGCAAGTCAGGAAAACCTCAGTAATCTTTCTAGTAGTATTTAATGGTTTAACACTATTTAAAAACTGTAAAAATAAATATACATGTATGCACATGCACACACACACATAAAATAAACTTCAAAAATAAATAAATATGTATGCTTTTAATAACACTTACGTTTGAAGTATGACCAGGATCAGACATTTCGGCAAGAATTTGTTGAATGACTACTTCAGGAATATCATCATCATCTTCTGGGGATAGATTTTTTTTTTTTTTATTTTCAACTTTCTTTCCTTCAGAACTAAACAACCATAATAATTGAGTTGATTAGAAATTAAACAATAGACTTAAAATTTTAATTGATAAAAGAAATTAATGATGTTATTGCAATTCTATATATGTATACACCATTGTTCGGTTTGTCGGTGTTCAGATAGAATTTTTGTCAGCTTGTAGTCAATACTAAGCATGCTTGTATAGTTGTAGTTTGTGGATAAGTGGTACAAATGGAGGCTTGATGATTTCAATTAAGCAACCCAAGCATGGTTTCATTTAACTGAGATATTTTCCTTTCCTATCTCTGCTACAGAGTTAGGGTCCTTATTAGTTATATAATAGTGGAAGATAACTGTGAGCTGCTAATTTCAACAGGTTGTTTGCTATTTTATTTCCTTTGATTCCTGAGTGGCCTCGAATCCCCACTATGTTTATGTTTTTAATTTGACAGTGTTGTTCAGCGCAATAACTTTTCATTAAGTTTGTCATAAATTTTCAGTTTGAAAGTGAATGCCATGTTTGATTGTGTCTATCATATTCTCAAAGAGATATTTTATGGCTTTGAGGGCAGCTTCTCAAGTTGATTATTTGAAGATGCTATTCCCAATCTGCACTGATCTTATATCAGTTTTTCATCTTTATCTTTCAATAACAATGCACATCCCACATTATCTCCATCCTTGCTTCCTTCTATAAAAATTTATTTCTGTTTTTGCATCTATTTGTTATGTGACAATATTTGTGGGATGAATCCATTATTTGCAGTCCTTGGGAGGTCTACATTTCCATACAATATATTTTTGTTCTTAGTACATCCTTTTTTAATTTTAAATAGTTCCATTCTTTTGTGGAATTTCAAATTTTTTGGAATTATTCCTGTCGAAACATAGGCAGCGTGATAAGAGATGAGATGAGAGTATGTAAGATTTACAGATTTTTATTGTCATAAGTCTTTGGAGCCTTCAGAGTTTCATGTGATTTGTTTTCCAGAGCATAAGTTTATGCCACACCTATGCTGGGTATAACAATTTTGGCATGATAGCTCCTTGATATATAATTTTGAGAACTTCAGATTTAAGACACCGAGAGACCCTGGCTGTTAATATCAGTCTGTGAGTAGTTTGCAGAACCTGATTGTAAATCTTGTCTATTTGTCTGTATCATGGTTTATTTGTGAAAACTTTAATCTTGGTATAGTTTCTCTGAAAAAACTATAAATCCATTTTTTTTTTAAATTTAAAGTGAGTTTAGTAAGGTTCGTCCACCTAGTCAGCCTGCGTTTTTGATAGCTTCAAGCTCTTCAAGTTTCTTAAAATAATTGTCCATCACGCATAGTCGAATACTCCTTTTACATCCAATATTACAATAAGTAAGTGCCTTCTTTAATGATCTAAGGTCGTATAGGTTTGTTCATTTGGTTCACACAGTACATCACATCTGTTCCATTGTGGCCAGAAAGCAAACTGATTTTTATCTAATAATTTATTGATAAAAAGTGTATCAATCTATTTTAACGATTCTTTTCAACACTTGATACAAAACAGAGAACATGCTTAAAGGCCTAATTGAGTTGAGTCTTTATTGGGGATCAATACTGATTTGGTAAATTTTATCATAATGGCAGGATTTCTTGTTATTTAAGTTGTTAATAATTTCTAATATTCCTCCACCTTCGAGCTGTAAATCTTTAATTGTGTTGGGTGAAATAATTACATCAAGCCTCATATAGCTCTGTTCTGTGGTATCACTGCAAGTATTATCATATTGAATAAAATTATTGAGTATGTAAATAAGTGTTTCTTTAGAATCATTAGTGTTTTTGCCGATGTCAATCCAAAGTGTTTGCAAAATTATTCTACTTTTAATTTTTCTATAAGGCCAATACCAAGTTGAAGAATTTTCATTATATGCTTTACATGATTCCATTTTCGAATTTTTCAATGGGAGTTTGTAATTCTATAAAGGTAATTGTTTTTTCTTAATTCTCTTAGTTGAATGTTTTTAACAGTTTATGTTGTTTGACAAGCTATAATGCACAACATTTAACACTTTGTAACATAAAATACGACGACAAGTGCCCTTTTACATGACGGACAGATACACATTTTTCAATATTTAATTTGTAAACAATTTGACAACATTTGGGCAAGATTAATACAGAATGATCTATTAAAACAAAGAACTTGGCCAGAATCAGAACAGAAACTTATAACAAAATTTAAAAGTGGTTTATTACAATTTATTAAACAAATAGAATTTTAAAGACTGGTCGATGAATGTAGAAAGGCAGTGTAGTTTAGTTAAGCTTGTTAAGTCCGAATACTGGATGATCTATCTGACACTCCATCATCTTGTTTTTCTAATGTAAAATTGTTTAGACAATTTTTTATTTTTCACTAGACTGGAGAACATTTATTCTCTGGTTGTCTTTAATGCTTGATGAATAATACATATTAATAAAACATAACAATGCATTTTTTATGGTGTTTTGTTCTTTGAAAAATGAAAAAGCACCTCCTGGTGCTTCCAGTATTTCTAATTCAGATAGCTAGACTTCCCAGCTCTAACAATTCAAATTTTACTAAGAAATATTAATATTATTAATTTAAATATCAATTGAAACTGATACTGAACCCATGGAGCTTCTCACAGCCATTTGGAACTGTTAATTTCAAGAATATTGCCATATAGCTTTTACTATATTTCTGATTAAAAAAATACATTAAATGAAGTTAAAGCTAATTATGGCTTCCATAAATCAATATAATTCTAAATGATTTAATTGTGTAATAACGAAAATTGACATACAAATCTGATGCTCCTCTTTTAACACCTGAGACAATTACATCACTGTCATTACTCCCTAGATTTTTCTCCAATTCAGATTTTCGACTTCCTATAGAAAAGAAAAAAAAAAAATATATTACTAAGATTAAAATTACAATGTCAATGTTTATCATATCTTTGTTGTTTGAGACATAATGGATCACGTAAAAGAAGGCTCAAGATTACAAAGGAATAACATGATTGCACAAATATTTGTAAATATAACTAAAAGATTCAATTCTCTCTAAATTTTAATGCAATTTTACCAACAGATTATCCAGATGACAAAGACTTAAAAGAAATAGAAATTAGTTCTGTAGTAAGACCCTAAAAAGTCATAGGGTTACAATAATAAATCACCTATCATTCTTTGGGATATCTTTAAAATTATCTGCACTCTTTTAACATGTATATAAAAAATTATTAATTAATCAAAATGAAATCTAAGATAATCAGAAAATTGGTCAGCTCATTATTATATCAAAGAAAACTGGTAATTCATTTAGTCCAATTATTATATTTACAATTATAAAATTTATAGCAAGGTAATAAAACATCGATTCATTAAATTTTTAACTGTAAATAATGTCTTAGGCGAATATCAATATGTATTCAAACCCACAACAAGCACACTCGATGCTTTACAGTTTCTGTCTGATATCACAAAACCAAATTAAATGTTAACAAGCAGCTGTTGGTAAATAGATTTAGGTATAATGGGGCTTTTGATAATAGATGACAGTCTGCTATTATGCATAAACTTAAAAATACAAATATCCTATACCCATAATTTATATATTTATAAATAATAAATATATTTATATATTCTAATTTATATTTGTGTGTGTGTGTGCGTGCGCGGGCATGTATATATATATCCAACATGCTATTTCACAAAACCAAAACCAAAACTATTTCACAAAACCAATAAATGAATCTACATAGTTTTCACAAAACCAGAAAATCCAATTTAGATATTAGATTAAGTAGTCTTTCAAATGAACAAAGAAGACACTCCAAGATGTTTTAGAAAACTAAAAATTCAAAACATTTAAAACAAACAAATTGTCTCTGTTGGTACTAGGATAATCTGGGGTATAAAATCTGAATTGTTAAACATTACTTACGAAGGAGCAGTATTTCAAAATTACTTTACGGTGTTCTGATTAGGCACAATGTAATTTTTAAAAATGCAACCTTTGAAAATTTCAGAGAATTCAATGGTTTGTTGGCAGTAAAATATTAAAGAATAAGAAGACAATATTAAAGGAGGCAGCATGCATTTTAGGAGTATTAACATCAATTAATCTAAAAATTTCAGAAATAATAAAGTTATCTGTTGGGTCAAGAATCATCATAGATATAGTTTTAATTTAGATTACTTATATTCTGACAAATTATATTCTTCCCAACATTGGATTCAACAAGCCTTCCTTTTTTAAATCCAGGCCCATATACCAATGGAAACATTATCTGAAAGCTTATTTACAGATGGTAATAAGAACAGAGAAAACACTGGATGTACATGA
The DNA here is from genome assembly GCA_948150685.1 of Rhaphigaster nebulosa. NCBI lineage: Eukaryota > Metazoa > Arthropoda > Insecta > Hemiptera > Pentatomidae > Rhaphigaster > Rhaphigaster nebulosa. The sequence goes on from OX411308.1 coordinate 72,003,470, forward strand.
ATAATATTAAATCATGAAGAAATTAAATTTGAGAAATAATATAAGTTAGGATAAAGATGCTTAAACAATCAGGCTGAAAACTTTGTTATTGTAATTTACAGAGAACATTGGGCATCATTTAATTACATTTACACATGCTGGCTATGATGGTACAATAGAATGAGCTTAAAGGTCACTCGAGAGTCATGGGAAACGAGCTAGGAGACCAAATAGCCAAAAATGTTGTCTCAATTAAGCTTAACAGTGCATATATGAAAACTCCACTCTTGTACATACAAAAGACACAATCGAAGAGTGGAATAAAAATTGGAATTTATCCACCAAGGTGTGTACAGCCATCACAAATATATTCCGTGAATAACAACAAATTATAATACTTGAAAAGTAAAAAACATAAAATGACACACAAGCTGACTGAACACAGACAGAACCAAAGCACATTTATACCAATTTAAAGATACCCAATCACTGTAACTTAGGAGGGCAAACACAAACATTTACACATTATGAGTGTTCAAATTTTGAAAGAGATTTAAATCAATCCTGACTTATCATATGACAAAGAGGAAGTTGGTCAGAGACAGAATTTAATCTTTATAGTAAATACAAGCCCAATTAGACAGAATTAATCAAATTATTGACTTTACTGAACTCTTTAACAAAGAGAAGGTAAGGGAGATTGCTCACATAGAGACAGAATGCCCATCAAGCAGGAAAGAATTACAGTAGCTTTGGTAAAACTATCTAGTAAACACCTCCTAAAATTTCATTAAATTTTAATGACTCTGTTATTTTAAATTAATTTTTTGTAAAAGTGTGGCAGTAAATATTATTAGTAGTCACAAGTAGCTTGGTATAAAGTGGTGTAACTATTAGGCGTTGTCACAGTTCATGAAACTTTTTACATCTTGAAAACAAGTAAGTGAGACAATCAGACAATTTGAACAAGTAAGTGATTCTTAACTATTTAGTTTTTATTTGAAATCCAGGATTGATTTCAATTTTTTTTTTTATTTACTCTGCCTTAGATGGATCCCAAACCATCTACATCAAATGATGTAGAAAGTAGTATTCCACCAGGAAATTATTTTTGATCTATTCTCTCTAGTATAATTTTTAGACCATTATAATATTTGTATGAATTCTCATTAAATTTTTTAATTATAATAATTTTTTAACGATAATTTGTGTTTTATCATTCAAAAGGGACTGTTACTCATGCAAAAAAATTATCATGCCTACATTCCAGGATTAAGCAACCAAAACATTCATCCTTTGCAAGATTTAAACATTACATTCTTCTCCACCTTATTTTTTTGGCTTGGACCATTGCCTATAATATCTTAGTATAAAAAGAGTAGTATCATTAAAAAAAAATATATATATATATATTTTCTTTAATACTAAGCTTTTCTGAGGAGTGAATGGCACTAAAGCGTGTTTTGAATTGCAAGAAATACATTAAAGCCAAAGGAGGAAATGCAATTACAATTATTTAACATATTTTAATCATCTAGCTTTATTTTATTAATGCAACCTTGACAACTGAAATTTCATTAATTAATTCTGTGGTGTTTGGGTAAAGAGTTACAAGTTGTTTTTTATATGCGGCAATTTTTTTTCTTTTTAATGAACTTAAACCGAGGATCACAAAAAAATTATTAGTACCCCTTAACCCAAACACCACAGAACTGTTAAAGTAGTAAAATAATACTAACATATAATGGAAATACCCAGGCAAATAAATAAATAAAATCATAACTATTATAGCAGAACTAAAAAAACAATCAATTTTAAGTAAAATTAGGGATGTGAATATAAAAAAATCTATATATATCTATGATGAAAATGGTTCTTTCTTTGTCAAATCCGCTGTCCATCCTTGTAGAATTTTTTTATTTTTTCTCCTTTTTTTTTTGTTGAAAAAATATCAATTTTAATATATATCGATATATTTTTTAAAAAGTATCGATATTCATTAAAAATCCCTAAGAAAATCAACTACAAAAATTGTACGTAGATTTTTTAAAGTAAATAAAGGATATTAAATAAAATTACCTTTAGTTTCAATTGATGCCAGGAAATGTGCAGGAGGAATTTGTTTGAAATCAGTATCCCATATTGGTGAATTATTAGAATAAATTTCTTCTTCAATTAATGTCAAAAACCTATCATTTTAGACAATATTTTTAGAGAACAAAATAACAATAAATTATACAATAATAATAAAATAAAGGTCTTACTTCCGAACATGGCTCAGTAATAAATGTCGTCTTTCTACTGGCATTTTATCTTTAATCATTTGACAATTGTCCATTAACTGATTTTTAACAGATTTAAATATGGCACGAATAAATGTACGTCCAAATACAGATGTTGTTTCATAATGAGGTAAAGAGTCACATAGTGTTGAAGGAATACGGCAAAACACAAGCCATCTATACATAACAGTTTTTAAAATACAGCATAATTTAACATTTGTAATGAAGTAAATTAATTAAAATTAAATATAAATACATTTAAATACATACAAATTAAATTTAGAAGATGGATGATATGATAAGCATACAAAAAATAAAAGACAATAACAAATTGAAAAATTGTTTTACTGCATTTTTATGGTTTGAATGCAACACATGCAACACCAGTCATCACATTATTTACTTGACATCCGCATGATGGTATAGAAGGATCAATTTAATTAGGGATTGATAAATTATTTACAACTTCTATAATTTTGTTTTTATTGAAAACTAGTTTCGAATTTTATACATTCATCTTCAGTTCTAAAAACACACAAAAAATCAAAAATAACCAATTCAAAATACTAATATTATTATACAGATTAAATTAAGTGTAATAGTAGTGATTAAATTAGTATTCTAAAACATTTATGAATTCTGAATTTAATTAAGACAAGAAATCAAATACATGTTGGTACTCACCAAGGTTTAAGCATAAAAACAGAAAAGTTTGTATTGGTTTGTTCTCACACTGAACAAGCAATGGGAGAAAGGTGGGATAAATGGGTAAGAGGTTTAAGGGTCTGTCGGGGTTTATCCAGTAATTCCGATGAATAATTGTTTTGTCTGTTATAGATGGGAATAAATTTAAGATTGGACTATTGGAGATATTTATTTGGTCATTTCATTTCAGCAAAAATCTGGATTGGATTTGAAGGATTTGATTATTTCAAGTGCTTCATATATATTTAATTTGAGACTGTTTTCAACGTGATATATTAATTTAACTCTAACTAATATAATAATTGATGAAATTATGGTTTTTTGCTTCCTTGTACGAAATAAAGGAAGTATTGTAATCACGAAAATTTTCGGTTTTCAGATTTCAATGGAAATATCCATTTTTACCGTCTCTGAATCCATTTTGATTAGTTTCGTCGTGGCGTCTGTACTTACCTACGTTCGAATCTCGCATAACTCAAAAATGGTTAGCCGTAGAAAGTTGAAATTTTTATATTTAGGATTGCTTTAAAATCTAGTTGTGAACCTCCCTTTTTGGTCACTGCTTGATCACCGGAAGTGGTACTTTACTTGAAGGCCATAATTGATTTCCATCAAAAATTATATTAAAATACTATGCAAAACTTCTCAAATTTAGTATTTATAACTTATATATTGACTTAAATAACATACTATATTTTGGTCTAAATTGGAAAACCGGAAGCAGTACTTTACTTGAAGGTCATAATAAACTTTCATCAAAAATTATATCAAAATATAATGTAAAATATCTCAAATTTGGTAAATAGAACTTTTATATCGATATGAATGTATTTACTAGAGTTTTGTTAAACTTGGTGAGTCGAAAAGAGTACTTTTCTTGAAGGTCATAAATTTACATAAAAAATTATATGAAAATTAAACAGAGAAAACAAAAGTTAAAATTGAGTGTAAAATACTGGTTTTCCTCCCCATTTGTGAGATGAACAAGTCTGCAGCAGGAAAATAAGATATAAGTTGAATGGTTTTTTTCTGCTTAAAATGTCGAAACTGTCGATTTCCAATGCTTTATCTATCTAGTGATATTGACAGTTTTAATGTTGTCACGGAACACGAAGAAATCTCTTGGAAACAGTTACCTACTGAAAGAAAACGACATATAATAACAGAATGAGACCTCCAGAAACAAGAGTACCTGTGTGCGCATCAATAGATGGATATCGCGACATCAAGTGTCGTTTTTGAGATACTGCAATCTTCGGAAACTAGTAACCAAATTGAGGATCACTTTTGGAGCCACCGATTTATAGTTTAATAGGCGTACAAGGAAGACATGTGTTGTCCACATCGGATATTTTCATTTAAATGAATTGCAAAGTTGGAATTCTCTATCTTATTACTATATGCACGTATATATTCCTTTAATCTCCGATTTAGTGATCTTCCAGTTTTTCCCGTGTAATTGATATAATCTACTTAACCCTTGGTGAGTACCAACATGTATTTGATTTCTTGTCTTAATTAAATTCATAACTCATAGATGCTTTATAATACTAATTTGTATTACATTTACTTTAATATGAAAAATAATACCAAACTGTATTTTGAATTGCTTCTTTTTGAATTTTTGTGTTTTTAGAACTGAAGATGAGTGTATAACATTCGAAACTAGTTTTCAATAAAAACAAAATTATAGAAGTGGCAAATAATTTATCAGTCCCTAATTAGATTGATCCTTCTATACCATCATGCAGAAATCAACTAAACAAGATGATGATTGGTATTGCATTCAAACCATAAAAACGCAGGAAAACAATTTTTCAATTTGTTATCATGTTTTATTTTTTGTATGCATATCCTATCATCATCTTCAAATTAATTACTTAATTAAAATTAAATATAAATATATTAAAATACATACAAATTAAAATTAGAAGATGATGATAGGATATGCATGCAAAAAATTAAACACGATAACAAATTGAAAAATTGTTTTACTGCATTTTTATGGTTTGAATGCAACACCAGTCATCACCTTATTTAGTTGACATCCATATGATGGTATGAAGGATCAATCTAATTAGGGATTGATAAATTATTTGCCACTTCTATAATTTTGTTTTTTTATTGAAAACTAGTTTCGAATGTTATACATTCATCTTCAGTTCTAAAAACACACCAATTCAAAATACAGTTTGGTATTATTTTTCATATTAAAGTACATATAATATAAATTAGTATTCTAAAACATTTATGAATTCTGAATTTAATTAAGACAAGAAATCAAATACATGTTGGCACTCACCAAGGTTTAAGCATAAAAACAGAAAAGTTTGTATTGGTTTGTTTTCACACTGAACTAGCAATAGAAGAAAGGTGGGGTGTTTATGGGTAAACGGTTTAAGGGTCGGGGTTTTTCCAGTTATTCCGATGAGCAATTGTTTTTTCTGTTATAGATGGGAGTAAATTTAAGATTGGACTATTGGAAATATTTATTTGGTCATTTCATTTCATATAAAAATCTGGATTGGATTTGAAGGATTTTATTATTTCAAGTGCTTCATTTAATATATTTATATTTACACATTTAATTTGAGACTGTTTTCAACGTGATGTATTAATTTAACTCCTGAGTCTTTGATGAAATTATGTTTTTTTTTTCATTTAAATAAATTGCAAAGTTGGAATTCTCTATCTAATTATTATATTCACGTATATGTTCCTTTAATTTCCGATTTAGCGATCTTCCAGTTTTTCCCGTGTACTTGATATAATCTACTTAAACCTTGGTGAGTACCAACATGTATTTGATTTCTTGTCTTAATTAAATTCATAATTCATAAATGTTTTATAATACTAATTTATATTACATTTACTTTAATGAGTATAATAATACCAAACTGTATTTTGAATTGCTTCTTTTTTAATTTTTGTGTGTGTTTTAGAACTAAAGATGAATGTATAACATTCGAAACTAGTTTTCAATAAAAACATAATTATAGAAATGTCAAATCATTTATCAATCCCTAATTAGATTGATCCTTCTATACCATCATATGGATGTCAACTAAATAAGGTGATGATTGGTGTTGCATTCAAACCATAAAAATGCAGTAAAACAATTTTTCAATTTGTTATCTTGTTTAATTTTTTTTATGCATATCCTATCATCATCTTCTAAATTTATATTGCATGTATTTGGAATGAAAAGTAGTAATTAACCAGCACTGGAATAACTTTTGGTACAACACCAACTATAATCAAGTATAAAAATATTTATTAAAAACTGTGCCATGTTCAATGACACAAAGGATAGCAGAAACATAAGTGGCTAAAAAATAAAACACTTGTATCATCAGCTCATAATGGTCAGCACAAAATTTTAAATTGTAAGGATAATTATTTAGATCATTAAAGAACCTTCAATTTTATGTTTTTGATTGAGATGATTCAAATATTCTTGAAAGTACCTTGAATAATTAACTTTATAAGCTGATATTTCATCTTGGGATAAAGCCTGATGACGAGCACTCGGTGTTTCAAAGTTCCAATGATTAAGAGCATTTAAAAATATTTTTGCAACATCCCACATCATCTGCCAATCCTTAAAATATATTCATTATGAAAATAACATGTACTTCACTATTATATTTATTATAGAGCAACTTCATTAAGAAAAATAAAATACCTTTTGAGTCAGTTGACCAAATTTATAGTATACAAAATTCATTGTTGCCTTAGCAATGTTTGGATGTTCAAAAGGAGGATGTCCCAAAGGACCTTGAACCATAGTAGGTTTTTTCATTTCTCCAATACATTTTCTTAAGATCTAAAAGAAAGGCATACATATACTTTGATTTTATATTTTTCATTAATATGATAGGGTGAGTAAAAAGAAATGACTGTTTCACGGGTTAAAATTAAGTTTATTTTTTTCTTACATATCTGTTAATTCCAATGTTGTTGTTATTGGTATCTTTTTAATCCTATATTATTCTGAATAATTCAGTAACCATAACGTCTCTCTGTGAGGCTCCCTACTTGTTTGGAATTCTTTCAATCAAAGTGACGTTAAGGTATGAAGTTCAAGTAATTCTTTTTGAATTATCCAGTAATGACTGGATAAGGAAATTTTCAGCCGCCGAAAGCGGCTTGATACGGAAGTTGACGTGGAACCTAACTTTAATGAACACACTGTGAAGAAGTAGTTTGCCAAATTGGAAAGTGGGGATACAAGCTTGGAAAGGCAGCCGGGCTCCGGGCGACAATCTGTTGTGGACCTCGAGACTCTACGACATGCTATTGAAGAGGATCCCACAAAAAGTACTCGAACTTGGTTTGACACAGTCAAGTGTGAATCGTCCCTTACACCAATTAGGTAAAGAGAAGAAAGCATGTAGAAAAGTTCCACTTGAGCTCACCTTGCAGCAAGTCAAACGTAGCCAAAAACTGGCTGATATGGATGTCATCGAACTTCTACAACACCCATCCTATAGCCCTGATCATGCACCTTCGGACTTTCATCTTTTCAGAGCAATGGCTCACTTTCTTAAGGAGAAAACATTTCAAACATTGAAGGAGGAAAAAATTGGAATAGAAGACTTTTTTCAGTCGAAACCCAAAGAGTGGTACGGCAGTCAATTGAACAGCTGGCTTCTAAATGGCAACTAACCAAACAACATAATGGACTGTAATTAAAAAAATTAGAAGAAATTTTATGTAAGAAAAAAATAAACTTCACTTTAACCCTTGAAGCAGTAATGTTTTTTTACTCACCCCACAATAACAAAAAAAAAAGAGAAAATAAAATTAAGAATACAAATTTTTGTTACTTATAAATAAATTTTGTTTGTAATATTGGCTGGCTTCGAATCATCTTAAGAAAAACTATCTAAATCCTTATAAAAATATCTGATGTGGACACTGCATGATTTCCTTGTACACCTATTAAACAATAAATCAGTGGCTCAAAAAGCGATCCTGAATTTGGTTACTATTTTCCGAAGCTAGCAGTATCTCAAAAATGACACTCGGAGTCGCAACGTCTATTTGAATCCGCATCTATGGACATCCACACAAACACACTCGATTTGTGATTTTTAGCATTTGTTGATTTGTTCTAAGAAGGCAGTATAAAAATAAAAAAAAACAGCTTAAGGTAAAGTACCACTTCCAGCTATTCAATTTTAACCAAAATATGGCATATTATTTATATTGATATAAATTTAAGATGTTCTGTATTATATTTTAATATAATTTTTGACCTTCAAGTAAAGTACCACTTCTGGTTTGCCAATTTTAACCAAAATCCAGTATGTTATTTATATTAATATATAAGGCTTAAATAATGAATTTGAGAAGTTCTGTATTATATTTTAATATAATTTTTGATGAGAATCTATTATGACCTTCAAATAAAGTACCACTTCCGGTGATTATGTAGTAACCAAAAGAGAGGTTCATACTTTAGATGTTCTAGCAAACCCAAATATAAAATTTTATCTTTCTACGGCCAACCCTTTTTGAGTAATGCAAGATACGAATGAACTTACAGACGTCATGATGAAACTAGTCAAAATGGACTCAGAGATGGTCAAAATGGATATTTCCGTTGAAATCTGAAGACTGAAAATTGTCCCGATAACAATACTTCTTTTATTGCGTACAAGGAAGTAAAAAGGCACTCTAATACAATATTTATATCAAAGATTGATTAAAAAGTACAAAATATATACCCATGATAATTATTAATTATCAGTAAGATAACGAATAAATTTAAAAATAACATGGTTAAAAAATAAAATTACAACATTCAAATAATTTATTTTTAATATTAATTCAATTTATATTTTAATGATAAAAATAAACCACATGCATGCTATTTATTGCAAATTAGGTTTAAACATTATTATAAATAATTATTTATTAAAACAAATTTAAGACATGTAACTGCCAAAGAACTTTATAAAGCAGTATGAGATGGGAGTTACAAATCATCTGCTTATCTTCTGTATTGTGCAGGAAACCTCTCTTCTTTTTTTTTTATTTTTTATGTAACTATGACTTTAAGAATCTTAAACTATCTTTCTTCTAACAAATTTTCTTATGTTGGGGATTAACACAATTTCATAGTTGAACTAATTTTATAATAAATTGCTAAGAGAAAAAGCATGTCTCCTAACGTATGTCGTTAAGGGGACTTCATAACAACTTCATACCCATACAGGAAAACTTTTTAATAAGTGTGAAAGTATTGACTAAAAATTTAAGAGGACAGAAAATACAGTATTAGTAACTCCTTCAAATGTAGCTCTACTACAGAAGAATGGTAAATCATAACAATTATTAATATTAAATCAGCAATAGTCTAATATAGAGGGGTAATGAAAAAATCCCTCCAAAAAGTGTAAAAAACCTGAAACTTTTATTTAAAAGAAACTTGATTGCCATTAAGGCGAATTTATTGTCATTATGACCCCGTTTCTTGAAAATGTTTGAAAGAAATGAGCCTGAATAACATTTTATAGGTTATTTTGTTTTTTAAGGGATTAATAACCTTAAAAAATAAGGGTGATTGCTGAATTTTAACTTATATGTATTGTCATTTTATTTAACTACGTGTAGCTATTGTTTAATGCAATTTTTACTCCACGTTTTTTACTGAAACTATGTGGAATAAATAAATAGATATTGGGTTTAGTAATTTTTTCAATGAAGGCTCCCACCCTCGAACAATTATTTAAAAATTTGTGGAGCGAAAGTGTCACTAAATTAATTTTAATAAAAAATTGATCAAAATAAAGAATATGCTGCTGCTTAAAAGCGAAGAATGGCAGCATAAAGGAAAAGAAAATATTGAATCAGTTGTGTCACACTAAGCAAAAAAAAAAAGAGAATGTGTACAAAAAATTGAATATCAGAAGCCTTAATGAGCAGCTAAACGATCAAAAGAAATTACACAAACATTGAAAGATGAAAAGAGGATAAAATCTAAAATCTAAAATAAGATAGGGGAAGGAAAACATCAGAAACAAACCAACGTAATAGAGCATCACTGAATAATACCCTCAGTCTGAGAATGGCCAAGGCCAGGCTGAAACTCGCAGAGTAATGATTTCTTTCATGATTCATCTATTGTTTTTATTCATTTGATGATATGGTACTAATAAGGATCTCTCTCAATGCCTGTTATAACCACACCTAGAAATTCTATATTCCAGATTAGTTACTCCTAGAAATTCTGTACACTTGATGTTAAAAATAAAACAATACCTTCAAAACTGACTTTGGGAACTTCTTGATATAATTTTGCACACATTTAAAAAAAAAACAAAAAAACGGAGGAATATAGAGGCTTGGTATACAAGGATGCCAGTCTATAATGGGTGTCAGTCAATCACTTGACCAATAACATAGCAAAACTCAACTCTTCAAGCTAAGAAATTATTGATGACCAATAGATACTAAATTTTATTATCCGGATATAAGAAAGAAAATTAAAATAGTAAAATTGGAATCAGCACTGTCTAAAAGAAAGCCTCAACAATAACAATAAATCAAAATACGCACATGCGATCGAAAATTCGAATTTAGAATGCTAATTCAGAATTAGCACCTTTAAAACTTTATAAATGGTTGAATAAAACTTTAAAAATAACAGTACAATTGAAGTTCGCATGCACAATAAAAAATCTGATTGTAAATTCATAATTATCGTCCTTCAAAACCTAATAAACGAAACCTATATCGAAGAAATCTTATAAAATAATAGTAGATCAAAATACGCTTGAGTAATAAAAAATAGAACAGAAAAATTAGAATTTACCTTAGAACGATATACTTTCTTTAACTAATCCTTATTAGTGTTTGCTAGAAATTGGTTGTAGATATGGTTACCTTATCTTCCTTGGAAATTCTTTAACCAGAATTCATGAATTGCCGTAGATGATTCTCTAGCACCTAAACTCTCCAACACTGTCACTGAATAATCTTATATATTTTTGTATTCCCGTAGTAATCCAGAAACAATGTACATGTTAACTTGTAAAAGGCTGGCTAAAATATTTTATATATATTCTTCTGAAGGAAATTTTCTGTGGCCTACAAAGCTCAAAGTTTTTTGGTATATTCAAAATATTTCATTGACCTTTGTTCCTACAAGAATGCTTGCTCATTTCATTCTTAAAGACAAGATACTTTTCTACAACTTTTAACCTCTTAATGTTTTTTATACATGCGGTACAGCATTTCAAAAATAATAGCAAGTTCGGTACAGCATTTCAAAAATAAAGTAATTTTTCCAACTTTCTTAAAAGCAGTGAAAAACATTGATTTGCGAAAATGTTTATAACATTGCTCATACATTTATCCATAATTGTTCTAGCTGTATTTGTAACATTTAATTACAGATTATTTGCAACCCTCCCCCCTTCTCATCACAACAGCTAAATGAAAAAGTGATAGGTGAGCAATGATTATATAAAAATAAAATACAAAATAGGAAATGAAAAGTTTTATTATTACAATAAAAGTACACAGTAAAGTAAGGTATGTAATAGAGATATGGGGTAAGATAAATGAAAAATGTATTTTATAATTACTGGTATTAACCCACTATATATTTAGTAACACTTTTGTTTCTTTGATTGGACTCTCATGGGATCATCAGCATCCAGTTTCGGAGACTCATCCAGATATTTTAACTGGAAGAAACATCAAGATCATGTTCATCTTGAGGTAGAAAGATGATCATATTCCATTCATCAATGTTAGTCTGAATTTTCTCTACTAGTGCCATCTTCATCAGGAGAAAATTCAGCAATGTTTTCACAAGTAATACCACTACAGTTTATGCAAATTGATAAACCTTTAATTCAAGTTTTAGGCATGTATATCCTCCAGCGCAAATCTTTTTATATGAGCAATAAATGGCCTGCAGCAACGAGGGCTGGATCTTTAATTGTCTTAACGGGCCTAAGACCACAACTAATATTTACTCAGCCCCTCTCTCTCCTCTGGATTTTTTTTTACCAACTAGGTTTGCACTTGGTGATAGCACTGAAGTGAATGGTGTTTGGTTACATCTTGTGTTGAGAGTATCTGCCGAGATTGAAATAGAATTTTGGCTGCTGATTTCGCAAACAGCTTATTTTAAAAAAAGCAAGCATCAGATAACCAGGACATTACATGCTCTTGCCCTCATTAGAACAGCACCTGTTGTTGCTTTATTCTCTAGTTCAGGATATTTAAATTTTAATTATTTTCTGTATTTTTTTTTATTAGTTTTGTGGTAAAATAATTTTATTCTCTTAAATATTTAAGCATTATTCATTTTAATTAATTGATGTTTACTTCATTTTTATATTCAGAGACATTTTTATTTCATACTTAATTTCAGAATTGTTTTCTTTAGTTAAAAGATATTTTTTCGGTAAAGTTTTGTTTTATTTCATAAAGAAGGTTTTTATTCTGTATTTCCAAAATATTTTACTCACTAGAAACAAAGTGAATTCATTAAATTTTACTCTAAGAAAAACATTCACAAGTAATGTGCGATTTTAAAAATAAAATAAAACTTTTCACTATTGGTCCTCTCGAAAGTCGTCGTACAATGGATTTAGTTAAGCCAAAGCATATTTCTTGAAAATAGTTTTGTCTTATTTATGATAGTGCACTTGGAACTTATTTATCTTGAATAGTTTTTGAATGATTGCTTCCTGTTCAACAAAAAACATGACACTTAAAATAATACAAAGCTTAAATTTCCTGTTTTTCTGTGGGGAATGGTTCATATGTACTTTTTTGTTGCTCTTGGGATACAGAATCAGTCCTTGTAGTCTCCTGGTTCTTATGGAATAAGCTATATAGTCCGTTAATACAAATAATTATAAAATATAACCTTTTATTTATCTTGTAGTCTATCTTTATTATTTATTTATTTTATATTTTGTGTATTTTCTTTTTTCCTAATCGTTGCTTACCAGAAAAAACTATTTCCATCAGCTGTTGTGATGAGAGGGGAGGAGGGGAGAGGCTAATTGAATGTTACCAATACAGTTAGAGGACATATATGGATAAATGTATGAGCAATATTAGAAAAATTGGCCAAAAAAAGTTTTTCATTGCATTTCAGAAAGTTTAAAAAATTACATCATTTTTAAAAGGCAGTACTGTGCTGCTATTTCATGTATAAAAAGTTAAGAGGATGAAAGTTATGGAGAATATTCTAGTTTTTAAGAATAAATACGAATTATTTTGAATAAATCAAAAAAGTCTAAAAATTTTGAGGTTTTTAGGCCACAGAAAAGTCTCCCAAAGGAAATTTTGTTGGAAAACTCTGTTTTCTAGAGCTGGTCTCAATACATACAAACTGAAAGACTGCCCTTTTTCATGCGTATTTCCACTGGACTACATACCTTTATTTTTATTAGAAATAGGGCATCATTCTCATTAAAAATATTGACCAATTTCTAGCTCTCAACCCCAATGCTAAGAATTCATACAATTATTTTTGTTCAGAATTCATACTATCTCGCCTCTGATTCGCAGCAGAAATAGAAATCAATAATTTACTTCTCTTCCTTGATTTTCTTATAATTGGAAATCATATAAGTTTCATATCAACAAATTTATTTACAAAACTCATCTTTTAGCTTGACTCCTAAATTATTTTTCCTAGCATCCCAATCATAAAAAAACTAATCAAACTGTACCACTACAACCCATGAAGGGTCTTGGCTTTAGTACTTGGTAAGGGCCGTACTGTTTCTAGGCCAACAGTTGTGCAAGCTGATTTAGTCAAGATCACACTCAATCATCAGATTTTTCTCCAATTAAGGATATTCACTTTACAGAGGCGAGACAAGCCCAGGAAGGATCTCCTGACCTCGCAGGGTTGATCCACAGCTGATAACAGGAGCACAGTACCTTACCACTGAGTAACCCCACTCCCTAAAAAATTAATTAAAAAAAACAACATAATTTAGCGACTTTTGATGGTATCAGAACTAGATTACCAATAAACCAATAAAATCCAGTTTGTTGAGATTCTAGAATAAATAATTTCCAGATTGGTCACCTCGAAAGTCTTATCAACAATTTTACTTTAAACAATACAACTTTACATCAAGCTTAAGGATTCTATAAAACTTCCAAACAATCCAATATAGTTTTTTTTTGTACATTGCTCTGCTTTGAATCCCAATTCTTTCTACATTAGTGAATCCATCTTTAAAACCATATCTCCCAAAATAAATACATCATAGTCCTGGAGCTCATGCAGAAAAGCATGACTTATTACTTTCCCTTACCTATATACCAAGTACATAGTAAGGGGAATACATACTTATTATTACCTTTTTAATATAATTTTAAAGAGTTCACATATACAATATTTGAAATAAACTCAGCAACATTCACTTCACATCTTCCCCCACTTAAGTACAATTTAAATATTGTATCGGTATGTTGATGGCATTATCTTTATGGTCTAGTACGACAAGAACAATAAATAATTTCTTAAAAGAAATAAACGAAACTCACCCCTCGATAAAATTCACAGCAGAACTGGAAAAAAACAAAACCTTAAACTTTTTAGATTTAGAAATCTCAATAAAAAACAAATATCATGAATTAGGGATTGATAAATTATTTGCCACTTCTATAATTTATCAATCCCTAATTAGATTGATTCTTCTATACCATCATACGGACATCAACTAAACATCATGAATTTGGAATTTACCGGAAACCATCCACACGGAAGTCGTTATAAACAATGAAGTTAGGAGACCAATAGTACATAAACTCGCAGCCTTTAATAGCACGATTTATCATCTTTTGAACATACCATTAAATGAAAAGAATTATAATAAAGAAATTGAAATAACATATTCCATAGTAAAATATAACGAGTACAATAAAATCACTTCAATCGCATTAAAAAAAATACAAAAAATTACAATTAATGATATCTATTCAGCAACCCTCGAAGACAGGTCCATCCCGAAACATTATGTCTTGATTCCATATTACGGTCCTATATCCACCAAAGTCGGAAATGAATTGAAAAAACTAGGATTAAACCCTGCATTTAAATTAGAAAAAACCCTATCCTCACTTGAAATAATAAAATCCTTCAAATCCAATCCAGATTTTTGCTTAAATGACCAAATAAATATCTCCAACAATCCAATCTTAAATTTATTCCCATCTATAATAGAAAAAACAATTACCAGCTGGAATAACTGGAAAAACCCCGACCCTTAAACCATTTACCTATAAACACACCACCTTTCTTCCATTGCTAGTTCAGTGCGGGAACAAACCCAATACAAACTTTTCTGTTTGATCTAGTCTGCTTATACCTTGATGAGTACCAACATGTATTTGATTTCTTGTCTTAATTAAATTCATAATTTAAATTAAAGGAACATATACGTGCATATAATAATAAGATAGAGAATTCCAACTTTGCAATTTATTTAAATGAAAAAAAAAACATAATTTCATCAAAGACTCAGGAGTTAAATTAATACATCACGTTGAAAACAGTCTCAAATTAAATGTATAAATATAAATATATTAAATGAAGCACTTGAAATAATAAAATCCTTCAAATCCAATCCAGATTTTTATATGAAATGAAATGACCAAATAAATATTTCCAATAGTCCAATCTTAAATTTACTCCCATCTATAACAGAAAAAACAATTGCTCATCGGAATAACTGGAAAAACCCCGACCCTTAAACCGTTTACCCATAAACACCCCACCTTTCTTCTATTGCTAGTTCAGTGTGAAAACAAACCAATACAAACTTTTCTGTATTTATGCTTAAACCTTGGTGAGTGCCAACATGTATTTGATTTCTTGTCTTAATTAAATTCAGAATTCATAAATGTTTTAGAATACTAATTTATATTAGATTTAATTTAATCTGTATAATAGTAACATACTGTATTTTGAATTGGTGTGTTTTTAGAACTGAAGATGAATGTATAACATTCGAAACTAGTTTTCGATAAAAAAAAAAAATTATAGAAGTGGCAAATAATTTATCAATCCCTAATTAGATTAATCCTTTTATACCATCATGCGAACATCAACTGACTATAAATTTGGTTTAGGAAAATGGTCAAAAAACAATAATTTCTACCAACTTTGCCAAAAAATTCCCAAAAGTGATTTTTAAACGTCTTTACCACGGAAACTGTTATTTTAAATAAAATATCTTTCGAATAAAACTTGTAACACATCAAATTTTTAATTTAGAGAATACCTTATACACATTAAGAATTTAAATACTATACAAACCGTTCTATGACTTAAAGGCAGCGAGTCAGATTGCCTCCCCACACTCACTCATTTGTATAAATTCTAAGTAAATTACTAGATTAGCTACATATAAACTTGAAAATTAGCTAACTTGTAGCTTTTGGCTTGTAACCGCTGACAAAATTCCAAAAAGTCAAATTTTTATTGAAAAAAATCAAAATGGCTGACAAAACTTTAAAATTTATAAGACCTATACTTGAAGGTCCAGTGTGACTTAACGGCAATACCTATAACCAAATGGATTGCATCAAAAGCTACTGATTCTGTGAGATATACAATTTCGGTCTTATCAATATTTGTCGTATCTCCATCGGTTATACCTTAGATGGGGTTAGTTTTTTATATTTAGACCATTTTTTTTACTTATTCACCAATTTTCAATAATTCAAAAAGATATACAGCTTTGGTCTTATGACTTATTGTCTATCTCCAATTTAATGAACCTAAATTTTTAGAAATACGATAAGTTTTTGCAGGCCTACCAAGTTTGAAGACTGTCAGTGTGAAAATAAATGAAAAATTGGTGATGAAGTTGAAAATTTGTCGCATTTCTAAAAATTTAGGTCCATTAAATTTATAACCAATGGAGATATGGATTTAAAAAAAAAAATAATGTGGTTTTATTTGATAATATCATTATAATGAAGATATAGTGTATGCTGTACCACAATAGACCAGTCTCTAGATTAAAATACTTTATCGTACAACTTTATACATACGACTATAAGCATTCATAATTTTGTCAATACTGAAGCATAAATTTGGTTCCGGCACAGGTAGATAACAACAAAACTTCATCTCCACAAAAATGTCATTTGATTACTTTTATACGAATATCTAACCCAATGTTATTTTCAAAGCAGTATTTCTCACTACATTAAAACTATCAATACAGGCTCCAAACTGCTATTTGATATGTTGTTTTGTTTCTGAACACCTGTCTTTTCTCCATGAATTCGTAGTTCATGTTGATTGTCAAATATGCCTTAACTTCATCAAACCATATACATACTAGAACGTAAAAGCCCACACTCAAAATCTAGAAAGTATGTTGTGGGTAAAAATGTATTGTATAGATACCTTGTTGAATATTAATGGAATATTAAGTTGGAACGAAATTTTCGTCTGTGTAATTTCTTCATGGAGGTGGCAAGGCATTTCTATTTCAATTTGAATTGACAAGTAAGAATTTCAATATTATCTCCTTAGTAATAATAATGATAAAAATCCTGAAGGATCTATCAGATATTAGTGGTGGTCAGACAGATAAAAATTGTGTTTATTTCATTGATGAAACAGAAATTTATTTCTTTTATTTTTAAAAATAATCTCTAGGAAGAAGTGATAACATTACAAGGAAGTTAAGTTACTGTGGCGGAGAAAGTAGTTGACAAACAGTTTCTTTTCTAAAAGGTATGTAATACAATCAAATTTGATCGAAATAATAACCAATGAAAACCCATCTCAAATGCTGACTGGGTGATTCTGGCAGGTTAAGAGGTAAGATCATCACTTTTATAGTTTTACCAAAAATAAATAAATTATCACAGTACCTTAAACAAATAATAATAAACCCTCCGGGTCTCATCATCTTCTTCTTTGTGTAAAGCAAGAAAAATAGTTTCAATGTCAACAACCATTACAAGAAGTCTATTTATTTCAGAATCTGGTAATGCCTGCAGATGTGACATATGCTGAGCTGAAAAAAAATAAATATATATATATAATATTTAAATTAAAAATAACGTGCAGATTGGCAAGAGCAATGAATTATGTTTTAGGAAACTTAAAGTATATCTAAATATATCTGATTATAACATTAAAATATCTGATGTGGACAATACATGTCTTCCTTGTATGCCTATTAAACTATTCATCAGTGGCTCAAAAAGTGTTCCTGAATTTGGTTACTAGTTTCCGAAGAATCCAAAAACTCAAAAATGACACTTGGCATCGCGACATCCATCTATTGACACACTCACACACAAGCTCTTGTTTCTGGAGGTTTCATTCCGTTATTATATGTCGTTTTCTTTCAGTAGGCAACAAGTTCCCATGAGATTTCTTCGTGTTCTGTGACAACATTAGAACTGTCAATGTCACTGGATAAAGCATTGGAAAACGACAGTTTCGACATTTTAGTATAAAATGAAGAAAATTATAGTGTTTTTCCAAGGGAGGTTAGACATTAGAAATAATCAAAAAAAGATTATTACAAGTAATTTATATGCATATTTTTAAGTATTAATATTGATATTACATTCCTAAGATGTTCTAACAAGCTTTTTCAGGAGTCTATTTTTTTTTTTTTTTTTGCATTCTTAAATCCAAAAACTGCTTCTAGAAAACTTTCAATTTGGCAATTATCAAATTACTTATGATCTCTTTTATTTTTTATTTGAGTTTAACGCCCTTTCCTACTCATATATTATTCCTACTTTATATTACCTACTACTATAGTGGGAAGTTTGAGATTCATTCCATGGGTCTGCCACGAAATGAATTACAACCTTTCCAGGCCGGATTTGAACAGGCGCCGCAGCAAACCGAGGTTGCCAAGGTGACGCCTCAATATTCTCGTTCACCACAGCCTCTATTATTTATGATCTATGCCAGAGATGCCCAACCTTTTCGTAACACGTGCCACAACCAAGGGTTTCCCACATTGAGACATTCTACAACTGAATTCCCTCCTCTATACCCTGCCATAATAATTATTTCTACATTGTATAAATTTTTTTTTTTTAAATATTTTTTCCTCTTTTGCATAAATTACTCTTTCATCCCAAAAAGAGAACTTGAATTTTTTTAAAACAAAATCAAGAATAAAAATTAAAAAACCTACTGGCCAGCTGCGTGCAAATGCAATCAAACTGGTTTTACTCTTAGCTTTTATTTTATTTCTCCCCTATATCTTGCTTTGTAGATAATACAGGAGATAGCAGAAGTGGAATCTCAGACTTCTATACAGAGATTCCAGAAACATAAAATTGTTTAAGACCTGCTCTGTTTGTTTACCAATTGATGTCATGTATCAAACTAGTCACTGATTTCGGTTAATCATTGAGATTCTAAGCAGACATATTTTATATTATAAAATACTATTACACTAATTATGCTGTATACATTAATTATCATTCTACAAGAATAAACATTTAAACATTTATTAACCTGAGGTATGAGAACAATTTTGACACGGATCGTTCGGATTTGCAGCAGATTTTTGAGACGCCTTCCAGCCATTGCATTTACACTCCTGACAAGACGAATATGAAGCAAGATTCAATAACTTCCGTTCTTTAGGCCAAGCACAGACCTAAAAAAATAATTTGTTACTAAGTAGATAAACGTATAGATATTTCAAATTAAAAATATATTATAAGATTAGAGTTAGATTAGGATGCATTCAAACTTAGTCAAGTTCATCTAAATAGAATTATTATAAGGAAAAAACTATCTGTTTTACCAAATTTCTCTAATGACAAACTCATTAAACAATAAATTTCAATGCATTGTTGAAGGGCTAAAGTTTATTATATTATATAAATATTGAAAAAAATAAAATAAATAAACAATTTATTGAACTCACTGAACAATAGATTTCAATTCATTGTTGAAGAGCTTAAGTTTATTTTATTATGTAAATATTGAAAAAAAATAAATAAACAATTGATTAAGTAATTAATAATTATGCTTTTATTATCCAATTCGAAAGTATCACATAATGAGGTGAAGAATGAGGAATCGTGCCGGAGTGCTAATCAGAGTTCAGAACCAAAAGCAGCTCTGAATGTTATTATGTAGAACTAGTTTTTAAGAGAAAGAGCTAATCTTTTTGGGGTTTCTTTTGATTTTCGCAGAGCTTTTGATTGAAAAGCCTTACCATGGGATAACCTATTTACCAGAGGTCTGAGGCTTTGAATTTTGAAAGTTCAGGATGGTATGGCTTGTGCCCAAATAAAAGGAACAACTGGAGGACTATCACAAAAGATAAAAATTAATGAAGGAGTTTTACAAGGAGAGACACTGGGTCCCACGCTGTTCAATCTCTTCCTATCAGGATTGAGGCATACTTTCGTAACTGAGATCTGTCAGGTATACCTATTAATGAGTTTGTTGACAAATTGCTTCTGTTATTTGCGTCAGATATGGTAATCTTTGCCAATTCTTATCCTGAGCTTGCCAAAAAAATAATGTGTTACATGAATACTGCACTGACAATAAACTAATAAGAAACATTAATAAAACCAAAATTTTGAATTTTAAATGGGAGGACCAAAGAAATATGACAGGATATACTTAAATAGAGAACTACTTGAAACAGTCAGTAGCTCCAATTATTTAGGTGTTCATTTTTCCGGGACGGGTGTGTTTTTGCATATAGCAAAGCAGGTACCATAAGGACCTGTAAACGATATATGTTCAAAAGCCAAAACTAATTCATGAAAAGCAAGTTGAAAAACCCAACATCAATACTTCTTTGTTATACTGTACTCTGGTATGGAGTCTTCGGTATATAGTTCTCTTAGAAAATGTTAGAAACATAAGTTTCTAGATAAAAACATTTTCTCATTGGAAAACCACCCCAGCCTTTTAAATCTGCTTGGAAACAAGTTCTGTCACATTGGATACATCATGAAATATATCTTCATTTGGATGCTTACACTTTTAAAAATGGAAGAATTTAGATATCCTAAATTATGCTTTCTCAAGCTACTAAATAAATTGTGTCCATAAAATCCTTCACTATCAAAATACAATTAGTGTTCCCAACTGAAAATTCGCTTGGAGACCATTGAAGAAGAACATTTCTTTTTTGAAAACGATCCAGCTAAAATACATAAATTGGTGCAAATTTTAGTTAAAAATAAGGAGTACCTATTTACAAATCTTTTGGAACCGCATGGACATGAAATGACTGAATAGACAGGATTTAAAGGTGGGAAGAGTATCAGAGCAACGGATGGAAGAAGGAATGGGATTCCATAAGGATGAGGATCGGATAAGAAATGATCTGTCAAAACCTGCAGATCGGTGAGCCGTTGTATATAAATCTGAAGACTGAGAACGAGTATGGCGGTAATGAATAGAGGATCCGAATTGAAGGAGGTCGAAGATGTATGATGAACGGCGTGATTGGATGACTTGGTAGAGGAAGGATGCCAGGAAGTACTTATGACGAATGGTATTAGGTAGGCTACAGCCACTTCAACTCTTCATAGAATCGGGAGACAGAGGCGATACATACTTCATTAACTATGGATATATTTGATGTAAGTGAAGAAATCAGAGAGATATTAGCTGCCGATGTCTAACAATATCAAAAAATTGACTTCTTGCATTGATTAAAAAATAATATAATAACAGAGATATAATTGAGTATTGATGAAATAAAGGAGATGATGCTTGGGGATGAGATCAAATACAGAATTCTGGGATCCAGTCAGAAATAAATTATGTAGCCGACTGACAAGAGGTTATAACCCTCATAAAGGCCAACACCTTAGGGAGAAACATCGGCACACGTTAAGCTTTATATATCATGACTGTGTGTTTTGATGATAATTATCGGTAGAATCTTTCTTGTGAATAATTTAAATAAAACTTATTCAATCATTACATCGATGTTTCGGAGTTCTGCCACAACTCCAGGATTGAACAGCAAAATAATATTATAAGGGCATTAATAATTGATATACCTTAAGTGTACATTTTTTTATATCTTCTAATACATTCCAGTAGGATCTTTCCTCTATTGTAATTAAAATGTTACGACTTAGACAGGATGGGGAAGAACAAAGAGATCAGTCTTAAGAGACTTCTTAGAAAGACTGATCTCTTAGTTCACTGTCCTATCTAAACCGTGTATGGTTTAACCCTTTATAGAAACCTGGTACACATGTTGTACCAGAGCCAAATATGTCAATTGGAATTTTTAAAATAGTTTCATTAGGATAGCTAGAAAATTATGTTAAGGACTCTATCACCACCGAAATAGTCAATTGGTACAACTCCTGCACCAGTGACCGTCAAGTGTTTGTCCTCAAACTACGATTGTCTACATTGCTACTTTCACAAAATTAAAACCCAGCAGTATTACATCATTTTTATTATTTTACTCGATTTTTTTTATGTTTTAATGTTTTATTTTCTTAGCACTACATTACAAAATTTATTTTTATTATAAAATTATAAGTTTCAAGCTATGAGCTTTTATACATATTACCTCTGGTTTTATAATAATTCTTAGGGTTATGCTCTACAATAATTAAATACATGAGGATAAAAAAAAATAACAAAAAAACCTCTAACAAAAAAAAAACAACTAAAAAAAAAAACATGAAATAAGACTACAAAACGAAAACAAAATATATATCCATACATAAAATTATCTAATTTACAATACTATATGTTTTAATCTTTTGTGTTTATAAATGTTATAAGGTAGATCTGCTTTGGTATAGTTGACAATTTCCCTTATATGTCTATGAGAACTAGCCTCACATGAATTAAAAAAGTCTATTGTTAGTTTGTAAATAAAGGTGGAAATGCTGGGCACGTTTAAAGTATGATGAATTAAATCTATTGGAGTCCATTTTGGGAAATTTCCAACTAACCGCAAGCATTTATTTTGTAAAATTTGCAATTTCCTATAGTTTGAAACACATGTATTGGACCAAACAGGACAGGCATAGCATATAATAGGTCTTACATAAGCATAATATAACAATTTTTTATTTATAATATTTAGATGGGAATATTTGGATAGTAAAGGGAATAGTTTGTGTAGGACGCCTATACTTTTATTTATTTGAATGTTGACGTGGTTTGTGTATGTTAGTCGAGAATCTAAATTAACTCCTAAGTAGGTAACATTTTTGGACCAAGGTATAGCATATCCATCTATAACTACGAAACTGTCTATTGTAGGTCTGCGCTTGGTAAAGAGGATAGTTTTTGTTTTGTGATGATTAGGTCGGATTTTCCATTTGTGAAAGTATTAAAAACATTTTGATATTGCTATATTCAGATGATTCGCTATTGTGTCAATTCTGTATGAGAAGATGAAAAAACATGTATCATCAGCGAAAAGGGCGGTTTCAGTTTTACCTTTAATTGCAGTGACTTCGTTGATGTAAAGATTGAAAAGAATAGGACCAAGTACTGAGCCTTGTATTACTCGATTAAAATAAATAAAAAATAAAAAAAAAAAAAAAAAAAAAAAAAAGCATTTAGTAATATTACTTTAAGCCATTTCCTCTTATCAGATTTGTCAACAGTTTTTTTCCCTTAAAAAGACACAAGAACTAAATACAGCGGAACTTCTCTTAAAAGGATATCACTGTGGATTGATAATTTGTCAGGTTACTAGAAATGTCTGTTTATGAGAAAAAAGTTTTCAAAATACGAGCCTGACTAAAATCTAAAATAGCATAAAAATTAAAGAAATAAAAAAGAAGTTGAACTTGGAACTTGAAGCAAACTATGTAAAAAGAGTTTGTAGTGGTTTAATTTTTTTAATTTAACTAAATAAATAAATGTTCGCTCAATAAATATGTATATGTACGTACATCTACATATACGTTAAACTTAAATTTGAATTTATATCATTGTTTTATTTGGCAGTAGTCTAAAAAATAAAGCAGTTTCTTCGCAGTTGAAAATATCTTTTCCAAATAACCATCACATAACTGTTTAATTTTTGCTGATCAGTGACTAACCACATCAGCGTCTACTGATGCTTCTTCTCCACTCGTAGTTTTGTAGTTTATTTCGTGTCTAGCTTAAAATCTGTCTAATCAGCCGACAGAAGCTTTAAATTTGATTTGGTCTAATACTTGGGCGACTACCAACGCCTTTTCTGTTATTAAAGGTCCACTGATTGGCATGCTAGTCGTTCTTGCTCGACAAAACCACTTATACACCAATTTGTCCAGTTGAAGGCCAAAGCCAAACAGGCCTCCTGTTTTAAAAAAAGTTATTTTTTTATCAATATTCCTCTGCTCAGCTCGCTGCCAAATTAATTTTGTTTATTTTTTTTAAATTTTCGGCCAATTGTGTTACAGCGAGAAGCATCAATTCAGAGAAAGGTTGGATAGATGACCATATCAACCTACGGGCAGACTATCCTCTTAGAGAAAATAGTACAAGACGTATATGAGGAGGCCTGCCCTTTAAAGGCAGAAACTAGAAAAAAGATCAAGTGGTGGTCCACTGAGTTATCTAAGTTACAAAAGGCTACGAGGAAGGCCTATAACAAGGCAGAAAGCTGACTGGGATTTGTACCTTGTCGCCTCTAACTTATATAAAAAGGAAATCAGGAAGCTTAAACGGGATCGCTGGCGTAAATTCTGTAGCAATTTAGAAATCACGCCTGAAGCCTCTCGTCTTGTTAAGCTGCTTGGGAATGATGCCCAGCAGCCACTGGGAGCCTTAAAGAAACCCAACAGTCTCTGGACCTCCAGCTTAGTGGACCCTTTGTCCCACCTAATGGAGACAAAGTCAACATTCCAGGTTGCAGTATTACTAATTTAGTCAATCCTTCATAGTATCTACCCTGGCAGCGAAACTAGTGATAAAGAGGAGGATTGGGCTCTAGCGGAGTCCATAGTAAGTGATGGGACCATTAGGTGGGCTGTCAGGGAGCTCAAGCCATATAACGCCCCATGCACCAATGGTATCCTTCCATGCATGCTCAAAGAGGTCCTCAATGCTCTGCTCTCCCGAATCAGAGCACTACTAAGAGCCTCTCTAGCCATCAGTTACATTTCAGAATCCTGGAGGAAATCTTTAATAGCTTTTATTCCGAAGAATAGTAAGGAGGATTATAACATCGCTAAAGCTTTTCGACCTATTAGCCTATCCTCCTTTCTTTTTAAGATCCTGGAGAAGCTGATAGCAGTACACCTTACAAGCAAGATACTACCACTCCATCCTTTGGTACTATCCCTTAACCCTCAACAGCATACATATCTCCAAGGAAAATCAACAGAAACTGCTCCACATTCCCTTGTAGGAAAAATAGAAAAGGCCTTGGTAATCTAAGAATACGCCTTAGGGCTGTTTTTTGATGTTGAAGGGGCATTTGACAGGACCAGGCCTGAGGCAGTTTGCAAAGCCTTAAAAGAAATATCTACCCCAGCTGTGATAGTCAGATTTGTTTTGAAGAACATTGAAGGGTAGTTGCATCTCCCCACTGCTCTTGTGTCTTGTAATGGATAAGTTGTTAAGAAGACTAGAGGATGCTGTATTCTCTGCCCAGGCGTTCGCAGATGATGGAGTAATCCTCATAACAGGTAAGTTTATTACCACCATCTTTGAGCGCATGCAGGTTGCATGCGATATTGTTCAGACTTGATGTAATGAAGTTAGACTCTCGGTAAATCCAACTAAGACTGAGTTGACTCTCTTTACAAAGAAACGGAAGCTGGATGCTTTTAGGACTACTACCTTTTATGGCAAACAGCTCCAATTAAGCCAAAAAGTCAAACACCTCGGGATTGTTTTGAATTCTAAACTAAACTGGGCCCCCCATTTGACTGAAACCAAAAGGAAAGCAATAGCAACCTTTTGGCATGATAGACGCGCTGTGGGCACCACCTGGGGTTTTAAACCTAGGGCCATGCACTGGATATACACAGCAATTATAAAACCTGGAATTCAATATGGAAGCATAGAGTGGTGGACATCCCTGAATAGGGCCTCTCATGTTCGGACGCTCAGTCGCATTCAAAGGATGGCATGATGGCATTACGGGAGGGAGCTTTTCGTACCACACCTACCAAGGCTTTAGAAGTCCTTCTATACTTAACACCACTTTACCTATGGCTGAGGGGCGAAGCGATTATGGCCCATCTAAGAATTAAAGAAAATAGACTGTGACAAGTGCGGGGTGAACCTACAGGCTACTCAGTAATAGCCAAAGTGGTGGAAAAGTAGCATCCTATACTTCAATATTGCTGACCTCCACTTATTAGAAACCTTACTTTAGATTCCAAAGTGAGCTACTCATATCCTAGTATATCCAACTGGGAACAGAGTTCAGTCACCACTCAAATAGGCAAACATATCCTGTTTCACGGATGGATCAAGGAAGGACTCGACCATCTTAGCAGGAGCGGGTGTCTACATAGAGGATTTAGGCATTAGCTTAAGTCTACCATTGGGCAAGCACTATACTGTGTTCCAAGCAGAAGTGTTTGCAATACTGTCTGCGGTCACATGTACGGAAGTTATTGGATGCGACTGACAGCCAGTCGGCTCTCCAAGCCCTGGAATCCTCTAGGGTAACTTCCATTCTGGTAAAAGAGTGCAAACAGACACTGGCATTCGCCTGCTTGAAGAGATTGGAATTAGTATGGGTTCCTGGACATAAAGGAATCAAAGGCAACGAGATAGCTAACCAGCTTGCAAGGGAAGGCACTAAGAACCCTATCTTTGGACCTAAAGTTGAAAACAATGTAAAGTCAATGGTATCACACTAGGAAAAATAAAACTGTCCGATTAAGAGAGATTTCCGGTTGTCGGAAGGGTCAGTTTGGGGAAATTCCATTGTATTAGATAACTAAAAGAATAAATGTATAGGTAAAATATTATTTTTAAATGCTAAATAAATTTTCCCTATAAAGGGTTAAAGGCCGATCCTTTTGACAGACCAGGCAATCTATCTTCAACATACCTAATCCAAATCACTTTATTTATCACATGGCTACATCAACCATTCCTACTTCATCAAAAGATATATTTATAAACAATATTGCATCATATTTAAAAATAATTTTTTTTTAAATGTTAGGAATATCTACGTGGACTACTTTCAGTGTTACACTGAACTCTATTCAGGATATAATGTGGCATCTTCCAATAGATCAAGATTATTAAAAATAAAAAATAAAAAATTTATGTTATATTTTTCGCTGCACCCCCAACCATCATCTTAAAAAATAAAATAAAAATAATAAAGGACATTTATAAACATGACAAATAAACTTAATACATATTTAACTGATTATGAGAGAAGAAATCAGAGAGACCCTAGGAGTAGATGTCAGTTAAAAATTAAAATAAACAAAACCCTAACCTGCTGTTTTCTTTGTTGAATTCTTTGGAGATCGCAGGGTAATAACGCACTGTCTAGTTTTTGAACTCCTTCTCCTTTACTATGACTTGTTCCAGCAGTCTCACTCATTAGACAGATTTAATTTCAACTGAAATAAAGAATCATAATAATACAACACCAATTATAAACCTACAAGGTTCATTGATGAATAAATACTAAAATAAACATTAATCTAATTTGTTAAAAAAAGATTCAAGAAAAACAGAAATAATCATTGTTTATTATAATAATTATAGTCAAATAGCTACATTATGATACAAAAAGCTTTTATGACAATATTTTAGCATAATAACTTCTGAACCGCAACACACGAAAAATGGTTGTTTCTTTATCAGTATGGGTTCTTCAGAGCCATGGACATTTTGCTGGCCTACCCACACATCTTTAGAATCTATTGCAAGAAAGAATCAGTTCCAATTTCTGAATAACAATTTTTGGTGACACTAGTAATTAAATCATAAGTAGATATTTTGGAGTATTACTGTTATTTCGTTAGTTAAATAACTAATATTAAAGTTAGTATAAACAGACTTAAGATAAACAATTTATATCCACTGAAGTCCTTTCTTTCTCCAGTATAACTGCAACTATCTGATTTCAAAGATGTATTTATTTCTTATTTTTAGTTTTCTTAATCAAATCTTGATAAAAATACTAAAAAGTGTAATAACTTAAAATGGACTAAATCTTATAATACAAAACTCTTAATGTTAGAACATATCTAATTAAACCTAGTATATTATTACAAAATAAATTTTAAAAATTATTACAGTTTGCAGTTACAATACAATTAGTATGTACCTATCTATAGTATTGGAAGTAGTTAGTCTAAATAATAAAAATCATACTTCAATAGAATTCATTATTATTCAGTAAATAAGTGAATAAAAATGCAAATTATCAAACAAGTGGGTTAAAAAACGTCAATAGTAAACTTAGATAAAAATAAAGCATTTTATTTATTTATTTAAATGGTACTAACCTGAAGAAAATAATAATACACTGGTAGGATGTAGCTTACTACACTTTGTCAAGACACTAAACGTCTTAATATCAGAAATGTATTACACTTAACAATAATTAATCAAAACAACACAGTTTACAAACAAGTAGAATCAAAACAATACCTTCCTCGATAGAATAACCTGATTTTTTGGTGATCTGAAGAAGTAATTTAGTATTTATTGATTAGGAATAAATATTTTTCTATTTCTATTTTTTTTCAATCATTAGTAGTTACATTTAGTGAGTATAATTTTATATATACATCAAGAATTTTATCTTCAGCTTCTGAGTATTAACAAGAAGTGTAACTGGCAACACTGGACAAATGTTAGTTGACTGAAATCTGGCTTTTGTTTACATTATTGTTATTCCAGTGGTGGAATAACGTCGTGCTATTTGGATTCTTCTGGATATTCCTGGATATCAGTCGAAGATGTCATCGAATACGAGTGTAAGTTTTGTGTTTATATACATTTATTTAAGTGTGATAAGAAAAGTCTAATATAGAATTCGAATTTATTTGGTAATTAAGTTTTCCTTCTCCTAACTTCACTATTTTTCATTCCTGCAGAATTTTATTCTTGTCACCCCCGCCCTTCAACAAGTTATTTGTAAAAATGTCTGTTGTTTGCGAAGTTAATCGTTTTTTTCTCTTTGCTTTCATACTAAAAGGGTTGTATGAGAGGCGAAATCATGCATCCAGGACCCACTAACAAGAGGACCTCCTTGGGGGTTTTAATATCTGATGATATATTTCAATATCTTGATTGAGAAGTAGACAATGACCGATCAAGCTAAAGTTACTAGATGTATGTCTTACAACTATAGTAACTTTTTTGATTATAATTTTTAGCAGTAAAAATTCCTGTACAAAAAAACACAAAATCATTCACCTAATTAGTGCACTAGTAATTAGGGTTCTAACACTCTTCACTCCTCAGATTTCTCTCCAAGTACGCCTGTTACTCTTATTCATTGTTCTATTGTCTGATTTGTAGTGATCGTCATTGACCTCCTTTACATGATTTATATTATGTTAGAAATTCATAGAGAATTTAGTTGTCCCTTCTTATTTACCAGCAACATCCTTAATGATTATTATGAACAGTTTTTAATATTTTATTTTTTGTTGATATTCGTTTTCTCTTCAATTCATTACTTGCGCTTCAGTAAATGTTCAAATACAACCCTGGAGAGATATGATTTCAATTCTATATTCTTTGATACGTTTAAAATTGAACATTCGGCAGCCCAGGCTGTAAGAAATATAGTGTTTAGGGTAGAGAGTGTGAATGAACAGACTATTGTCATTGTTTTGAGAAATTCCGGGGAGGAAATACTGGCCTTATGGAAGACCTTTGTCACCAATTGACTGTGAAGACCTCTAGCTTAATGTGATAGAAAATACTATTGAAACTGTTAAGAGACTCAACTGTCAGCATATCTCAATATCGGTGTATCCACAATTTGAAGAAGATAGGTAAAGTTAAAAAATTGTGGGTACCATATGAACTCAATGAGTGGTGGCAGCTATAACAATAACAGTGCCTTTTCGAGAAAAAAATTGTAACTTGCGATAAGAAATGGATTGATTATGGCAATCGGCATCTGTCAGGTCAGTTAGTGAATGTTGATGAAAAACCAGGATACATGCCTATCATACATACCTACTGAATGAAATTGGGGAAATACATTAAAAACTTTCCATAAAATAACCTGCTCTGATAAATCGAAAGGATCCTATACTCGTTTATAACAATGCTAGACCTTTTGTTTTGAAACAAGCTGTTAATAAATTAAAGGAACTACACTGCTTCTCTTTTATTTTCTAGACTTGTCTCCAACAGATTTTCATCTTTTTAGGAATATAGAAAACTTTTAGAAAATGATATGCAGGTAAAAATAAAATTGTTTTCTGACTTTATAACATTCCAAAATCATGACTTTTTCAGATCAGAAATTAAAAAATTGGTTACTCATTGAGAATAATGTATAGAAAAAGAAGGTAATTACTTTGAATAAAATATTTTTGATTTTTTAGTTTTTTGATCAAGTAACTTTACCATGAAAACAACCTAACATTTGAAATGGAGAAAATAAAAGGGTCTGTTTTCCAGTTCTAGGATATATGCTGAAACCGTGTGTATTTAAAGACATTATGTCCAGTTAAGAATATTTTGTAATCCAAATATTGTTGAATATCACATTTCTTCAAAAGATGCTGAAACAGGAAAGCATGAGGTTCTTTATTATAATTTATACGAGCCTACTCCAACTGGATATGACAAGATGTCAGGTTTTATTCCTTTAATGAAATTATTATGCATCCTCTAGCACATTGGAATAATGTCGTTTTTATCATCCTATCCTTGTGAATAAGGTGTGATGTTTATGATCTATGGGAATAAATGATTTCTACCTGTTCTTATTTCTATAGATATAGTACATATACAGTAACAGAATAATCTCTTAAAAAATAACTGTGGACACAAAAACTTTGGATCCATATGGACTATTGAGTTTCACAATTCCTCACAGTGTATCAAGAGAGGTTTTCTAGTGAAGCTGGTGAACCTTCACTAGAAAACCTCTCTTGAAGGTTGTAAACCTTGGTCAGAATGTTGATCCCCTGTTCCATATGTTGTCTTCCAAAGAATGCAGAACATGACCTGGACCATATTCAGGTGTTGTTCCTTTTGTGCTGATTGAAGAACTCCTCAATTTTCAAGTAAATATGCGACCGAAAGGTGACTTTGAAGCCAACCTACTACTCTCATTGTGTCTTAAGATGCAGGAAAGGAATAGGATTAGTATTTATAAGGCTGATAAAAAATGTAGGCTGTCTAGGGGGAAAAGTTAAGATTGTGAGGTCAGTGAAATAAATAAGGTTGGTTGACACCAGTGGTAATATGTCACTGCTGCTGAATCTAATGTTGTCAGAAGGTCTGGAAGGTGAGGAAGAAGACACAAAAACATCTAAATATTGAACGAATAAAAAATGTAGATACTTATGATTATGGTCTTTTTATAGATAAGTTTTGATTGATAATCACGCTACCCTTAAAATCTGAGAAAAAAAAACTTTTACCTGATCCCAGTGGAGATGGATTAGGTAAACAGGAAAACAATGTTAAAAACAAATAAATAAAAAAAAACTTTTATAAAAAAACAAAAAGTCTAATTATGAACAAATAAATGAGACCTACAGCATGCCGACTCTACTCCAGCTCACCTGGACAATCTGTATCTAGCATGTTGCCAAGATGTGCTGTCCAGTTCTCCAGCACTGTTTCATCACCCGTGATACATAGTTTTGCATGGTTTAAAGTTCTACCCCCTCCCCCCTCTCTCTCCAATGGAGTTCCTTCAGTTTAAAATGTAATTATAAATCAGCAGATTGATTAATATTCATTATTATGAAAATTGTCCAAAGTAAATACAAAGTATCAGCTAAAGTTCTAAATTTCACAATTAAACTTAATATTACTGTGGTAAGATTGAATAATCTTAATAATTTGAAATTTATAACCCAACTATTTAAGATTTATTTCAAAAACCTGAAGATGAAGTAGAACAAACAAAAATATATAAACTAAATTAATGACGGTCTTTCATTAAGTAGCCTTTAATACCAAATTAAATTTATATTTCAAAAATACTTTGACCATGAAAATTTTAGTTGGCTACACAACGTTAAATCAAGATATATATTACTTATTAAACCATGTTAATTATTTATAACAATACTCTGTTTCAATCATTCAAGATTTTTGTAGCATAAAAAAACTTGGTCATATTAATATATTTATATTATTAATGAAAGCATTAAACATTTAATTAATATTTTGCAGAAAACAGCAGATCACAGAAGAAAATGGGATGCCGAGGAATACGAAAGGATGGCGACCGAACGCCTCCAACAAGAATTGGAAGCTCAGGAAAAATTAAATCAACGTGCTGCTCCTGTTAAAAGAGATTATTTGAGGCAGAGAGATTACAAAGTAGATCTTGATTCAAAACTTGGAAAAAGTGTTGTTATTACCAAAAATACACCATCTTCTCAAACTGGAGGGTAAATTAGATTTATTCTTGTATGTTCAGAGTGGTGAGCTTAAAGTAGGAGGTATTTGAGAAAGGAGGACAAGACTTCTTTTGTTTATCATCTACAGACAGTTTTATATAGTCAGTCTTGATCTAGAAAAAAATATTTGTCCTTTAAAAATTGTGGATCTTTCTCTTATCTCTTATAATTTACCTATTTACAGTTGAAGTACTATTTTAATTTATAACTTAAAATGATCTCAAAAGTATCCAAATATTGAAGACTTATATTAGGTTTAATTAATTATCTTATGGTCTTAAACCTCAATTTACATATATAAGAACTGCTGAAAGTATATAATACAGGCTAAAAAGGAGAAAATAATGACTCCTAGGGCTCATTGGAACAAACACCGACATATGTGCCTAATATGTGTGGATGTAGAATCATCACCAAAAATTTTATTGAAATCGGTGAGCCATTGTCTGTGCCCTCCCCTTGTGAGTTAAAAAAAATAAGTCTCAGTGCGCATTATTTATAAGATAAAAATTCATTTTCAGATCCATTTCAACAGAGCATGACTTCCAGTTTCTTAATTTTTTTGTTCAAAACTGGTGTCACATTTAGTTTTAGCACTCTGAAAAAACCCCTATATTCAAATTTTCAGGAGAATTAAAAAATTTCGCCAAAGGGGTGCCCATCAGATTTTTAGAAAGATTTAAAATAATTGCTCATACCACAGGAACCTTTTGAAAGATTCATACTAAATTCGGGTTGTATGTAAAGGTTCTTAATCTACGTGGTTTGCTTAAACTGAGGTCTTCCTATGTGTTTTAGAACCAAGGTTATCCGCAAAAACAACCTCGATTTTATTTTAATTTTGTAATCACATTTTTGTATACAGATCTTCTAGATAATGCAGTAGCTGTTTATATTTATAGAAATAAGAAACTTCCCTCTTAAGAAAGAGTCTAAGAAAATCGAAATT
Organism: Rhaphigaster nebulosa; assembly: GCA_948150685.1. Lineage (NCBI taxonomy): Eukaryota > Metazoa > Arthropoda > Insecta > Hemiptera > Pentatomidae > Rhaphigaster > Rhaphigaster nebulosa. The sequence continues at coordinate 72,036,923 of OX411308.1, forward strand.
GGATAAACTAAAGAAGAGATACAATTCAAATGTAATTTAGTGGCTTAAAAATTTTGGACACCCTCGAAATTGAAAAAAAAATTTTTTTGTTTTCGATGATATTTTCAACATAAAGGTTTTTCGATGCGCTTAATCAACATCTGCCACAATTTTCGGTATAAAACAATCTGTAAGGCTAGGTTACCCTATAATTAAACATTTTTTTCAATTTATTTAACCAAAAAGCAATCATTTTTTAAAGTTTGCATTTTTCCAATTATTTACTCTGAAAAACAAATGTTTTGTTGGAAAAACCATGCCAATATCATTTTTCAAACTCAATAGAGATAAAAAAAAAAAGCTGTTTCAGGATGCTTTATTTTGTTCTCGGCTCCTAGGGTACATTGGAACTAACACCAACACACCTGTCTAATATTTTAGGATTTAGAATTACCGCAAGAAATTTGGTTGAAATCGGTGACCCATTGAGTGTGTCCTCCCCATGTCAATTATTTTTCAATAACTATTTTGTCAACCTGTTAAATTACGAAGGTGGCTTGGTAAGCGTTCTGTTAGTTTTCAAAAGCTATTTCATTTAGCCATCTGTTATTTTTCAGCTGTTTTATTATAGTTGCTAAACTGCCTTGACTGCTTATACAAGGTATTCACACGATGCACTTATACAATTTTCTAAACACAGATACAACAATGATTATTCAGTTATTTTTCACAATTTAACAATAATATGTATTTATTTAAATAAATAATGTTTGTTCCCTTGATCTGACCTCAATAATCCTTTATACAGATACCTTGATTTAGCATATTATGCATTGTACATTAGCTTGGTAAAATATAATTTTAAAACTAGGACTAATAATGAAGTCACGTAATCTTAACATTAATTTGAGGATAAACAATAAAAAAACAAAAAACAAAGCCTTATCTCAAATTGTAGTTAATAACTAATTAAACGACTTTTCACCAATTCAGACATCAGGACTGAATTGATGAAACATTTAATATATTCACATATGCATCTTAATTATTATTTTCAATTATGAAAGTTGGTAATCGACAAAGAAAAAACAATGTAATCCCCACTTCCTCTAAATTTGAGGTTTCAAGGAATCCAAAAAATGGAATGGTCTGTCTGCCGTATAAGACTTTTCTCCAAGATCACTGTGCCTATTTTTTTTAGATTTGCCATGAAAGTAACCTTCTCCTCTAGAATGCCCTTGGAAAGTAATTACCAAAATATTTCATGAATGACACTTGTCTTGTTCAGTTCTCCACTTACAGGGGACAAAAACAGACTTACTCCACACTACCCTTGAACTAGCATAGGCATATATAAAACGAACCCACTATTCAGGACTCTGACCCCAACAGGGCACCCACAGCAGTGGCAAACAGAGGTAAAAAGCCTCTTATTAGGTTGAAGACAACTAACTGGACTGATGCAAGACTACCGTGAGCCTCATCACGAGAAACTCACTTCTAATTCCTTAACTCCCAAAAAATTTCATACTCCTCATGATCCCCTTACAATGTAGTAGAAGAATTCACAATCAACCCTCTATCTTTGTTTCCTGAATATCAACCCCACATCCCATGGGGCTTTGAAATAAAAAAACAACGAAAAACTTGCCTTGTTTAAGACTCGGACTCCAACAGGATGGCCACACAGGTAAAAAGCCTTAGACTGGACAATACAACTTGTGAGCCACACCATTAAGAAACTTGTAACTTGCTAATACATATGATTTCCAAATTAGCTCAGAAGTGTGATATGGCATTTGACAATATAGTTTGTACCATTCAATATAGTATGTAATCACGATCAATTTAGTTCACTTATTTAAGCAATTAGTCGAAGTTTATCAAAAACTTTTAAAGTTATTAATATTACTATCCTGTAAAACTGGAAATACATTATTATTGTATAAACCTTACTCAAGAAACTATTTTTATAAATAATAGTACTTAAACTACCATTGATGCTTCTTTTAAATTTATTTTCAGGTATTACTGCAATGTTTGTGACTGTATCGTCAAAGACTCAATAAATTTTCTTGATCATATAAATGGAAAAAAACATCAAAGAAATCTAGGTATGTCAATGAAAGTTGAAAGGTCTACTTTAGATCAGGTTAAAAAAAGGTTTGAGGCTAACAAGAGAAAGCTAGAAGATAAAAAAAGAGATTATGATCTGGAACAAAGGATGAAAGAAATACAAGAAGAAGTAAGTTTCATTTCTAGTTCAATACCATTTCTTGTTTGTTAATTTAGCATAATAGTATATAAAATAATATAATAGTTTAAGTAACATTATTGAGCTTACCAGTGAAGTTTATAACTCTGTGATAACAAATGGTTAGGGATTGATAAATTATTTGCCACTTCTATAAATTTGTTTTATTGAAAACTAGTTTCGAATGTTATACATTCATCCTCAGTTCTAAAAACACACAACAAATTCAAAAATAAGCAATTCAAAATATAGTTGGTATTATTATACATATTAAATTTATAAATCAGATCTGATAATAATTTAATTCAAATAGCCTTGTCCAAAGTATTCATTCATCCTAAACTAATACTTGCTTTCTTTATTATAATGGCTTCTATGTTTCTTTTTTTAACCTCAATTTGTTTGTTGACATTTTAAAGATTATTACCAAACAATACTACATTAATTAATACTCCAGAAAAACATATCGCAAATTAAATGAATCAATTTATACACTTCCTGCTTGCCTTCCCACAATATGAAATTATTCGTGAGCTATGAAATCTGCATTTTTGTGTTTTAGCATGCTCATTTTTATTTAATGAAAGACATTGAAACAGCAGATATTGTTTTTATATTGCTCGAAGGATATTTTGTTTACATATACGGTTTCCAGGCCAAGGAATTTTATTTTAACTATAGATGGTTGAGATTTATCAAAACCTGATGAATGAATTATGGATGCAGAAACTGTTTATCACACCTATCAAGCTCTTTCCTGTAGCATAACTTAGAGGATTGTTAAGTGCCTTTTTCATTTTAGCTGCTATTATTAAAACAGGCTTACAGAATATCGGCTATGACACTGTCAGTAGCGTTCTCATGCCTTCTATTGGTTTTTGTTTGGATTGTCAAAAATATCATAGTTCAGTAGAGCTTCGAATAACCATCACTCATTTACCCGTCATCTTCTAAACAATAGAACCCAATACAATACTACAATAGAATCCAAACAAAGCTGGGATTTTTAACTCGTGCTGTGAGCATTTAAAAAAAATATTAACAGTAAAAATAACTTACAGTAAAAAAAAAATAATTTAACAGCATATTAGTTTTTAAAAAAGACAGCAGCGTACACACTTAAGTTAATTATATTCATAGGCTTAAAATCTCGGAATTATTGTTCAAGAGAAAGTGAAGGACAAAAATGAGAAAATTACAAACTAATTATATCAAAATTACAAACTAATAAATTTTAAGGAAATAAAAGCACACGCTGAAACCCCCTCTCTCAGCCATCCCACTATCTCAGGTCTCAGTTTTTGAATCTGTAATTATCACATTTTATTTACGAGTTTGAAGCATAGTGTGATATTTTTTTATGTATTGTAGTATTGTTTATAAACTGTTCCGCTTGAATTTATTCATAGATTATTGTATTTTTCTAATGGTATTTCTGCCATCCATCTATTAATTTAACCGTTGAGTCCTTGGTTCCGGTGGCGAAGGTTAATTAGAGTTTTACTGTACCTTTAAATCCACTTCTTTCTCTGTTCCAAATCTCCTTTGTTGAAGTTAGGGAGAGACCATTGTTTTCCTCAATTTTAGTTTTAGTCTACTACGAGTTTCGAGTTTTTTAATTTATGATAAATTAAAACTTTTTGCTTTGGATGTTGAGCAGTTTATAAACTTCATTCTGCGAACATTGCATTTTTATTAAGACCGAGATGGTTGTGCATGTTAAGGATAGGGTCCCAAAATGTCCTAATACGTTTAGTTCTTCAAAATGAATCTTGGTTTATCTATTATGCTTTCAAAAGCATGATAATCTCTAATTCTGGGTTGTTGAAATGGCTTACAGAGCCACATAATTGACTAATTCTCCTCACCTGTGCTTTTATAACAGTCAAAATTTTGTACTAAAGGATTTCCAAATTTTTATTACCATATATCATTGAAAAATCTTATCATATTGGCAAGCACTACTTTGGAAGAATAAATTAATACTTTTTGGTTTATTATTATCAAAAATGAACTTTTGTAATTGAACAAGTAAAAAAAAATTTAACCTCCCCTCAAAATTGGAGGTTTTACATTTCAAGATGAGTAGATTCCATAATTCGAATAAAAAAAAAAAAATTGGCCCAGTAGTCTCACAGAAATGCCATTGACAGGCAGATTTTTTATTCGGCTTTTGTATTCTGCGTATCTTGAAATGTAAAACCTCAAATTTACTGTGATTGCCACCAGTCACAGATCACCCTGGGATGATCCTCAGAACTCAACATTATCATCTGCCATTTTGTTTTAAAACGTTGTTTGTGCCCATATCTTGGCCATTTTTGAAGATAGAGGAAAAATATCAAGTGTTTTGGAATCATACCAAATATTTATAATTATACCAAAGTCTTTATCAGAATGATTATTTTACTTACAAAATTCAGTAGCTTGATTTCGGAATTCCATAATTTAGATGACTAAGTACCATTATTCGAATGTTTTAATTTTTTATTTTTATAGGAAGAGAAACTTAAAGAATACCGGCGAGAAAGAAAGAAAGAAAAAAAAAGAAAACTAGAAGAAGATGAAGATGATGAACCTACTTCAGCATTAGCTTCTGTAATGGGATTTTCAGGATTTGGGAGTTCAAAAAAAAAGTAAAATTCTAAATGGATGTGTGATACTCAATAGTTTGTTAAAGCTGTTTTTTTTTATAGTGTAATTGTTTTTGTAAATATATTATATAAACATACAAATATATATTATATACAAAATACAATGGCTTTGTGATTATTTAGTTTTATTAATTTTTAATGTGTAAATAAATTGAATACAGTTTAGGTTAGGGGATTAAATCATGAGGGTATTTTTCTAAGTTTGTTATTAAGTACTATAGCTACCCTAGTCTCTGTATACATAATCTTAAAAAATTAATAAATTTGACACCTTCACTAAATTATTTTTATCAAGTATTAAATTATCTTCTAAATACTTTCAATTAGTTTTATACTGAACCTAAAAATTAAATTAAAATAATTTTAAAAAATACTACCAGAGGATTTTCCTAACTGAAAATCCTTGGCAACCTGGGACATGAAGTAACAGTTGATTCAATAAAAGAAGGAGAGTATTTTTCCTTTCAGTGGTACTGTTCCAACTAGAAAATGCTAAAGTTTGTTTAACATAAGGAATCCATTCTTTAGCCTTTATTATGATTTTTTTATATTGATTTTTTTAAATTATGGTCTATGAGTAAATAATGTGATGAGTCATAAAAAAGGACTGTTTTTCTTGTCAATTTAAAAACAATTTTATTTTTAATATTCTAAATATATTGCGTTCTATGGTTTGTTGCCATCTCGAGGTTTGCTGTCTGATTCTTTCACACCACTATTTGGATTTAGAACAAAAGAATTATGCAACTTCATTTTGAGCTTTGTCCAGTGAATTGAAGAGTTTTCCTTGAAAATAGTGAGCTATTGATCAGAACAGATGGTAGATGGAAGGTGCTAAGTCTGCACTCTAAGCAGATTGAGGGGAGAAGCTCAACAGCTTTGATATGTTTTGTTGTATGCAACGAGAAGTGTGTGGTCGGGCATTATCTTGTTGAAAAAAAAACTGATTTCTGTTTACTGATCCTAGATAACGCGAGGTCAAATCATACATTCTTTGTTACTGATCATTATAAAGTTCTGAATCAAGGGTTCGTCCTGGAATGAATTATGCCTTTGTAATTCCAAAATTTGTCTTTTTTTGCATTGTCTTTGCCTAGCGATTTCCAACCAGTCGAAAATCCAAGGACTCTACCACGTGCAGCAAATCCTGAGCAGAGCTATTAACTTTTTGCTCTGACTGTACTACTAAATTCTGAGAAATTGGAGTGGAGCACCTGATTTTACCTCATAAAACTAATAGATGGAGGGCTTTGTACTACTATATTCACAAACAATTAGTTACTTTTTAATTTTATTTACATATTATTTTAAAAATATGAAATATTGAAGATTTACTAATATGTATATATTATTAAATACTCATTTAAAGAATATAAACTCATTTTTGCCCAACCAACGTTTTTTGTGGTATATTTTTTGGATGAAGCTCCAAATTTTTCGATAAACCCCTCTTTTGGCCATAAAAAAGTCAACTGTATTGTTTAAATATATATAAAAATATTTGACCAAAACATATTTTTAACATGATTTAAAATATTGATGCACATTTCGTTAATGAATTTTTAATTAATAATCATAAGATTTTTTAAAATGTTTTTCATAGTATATTTTTCGGATGAAGCTCTTAAATTTTCAAAAAGAGCCTCTTTTGCCCATAGCAAAATTGTAGAACTGATCTCCCTTATTCAATTCAACTACAAAAAAAAAAAAAAAAAAAAAAAAAAAAAAAAAAAAAAAAAAACCTAGCCAAATCAAAATAAATAGAAAACTATTTATATTAACCATTAAAAAAGGTAAAATAAATTATCAACTATATTGAATTTTAGATAAATTTGGATTTGAAAAAAAAAAATATTTGTGCAGATCAACATTTACTATAGAAATATTCATGGACACCAGGTTCCAATTCTTTCCATTGGAGCTTCGCACCACCATGATGAATATAATGACTAATACAGAAGAGGTACTTCCTAAAGTATCATCACAAGAAAAAAAAAATGAAGGAGGTGTGAACTTTTTTTTTTTTTTCAGAATGGTTCGTGCTCTGTCGTGAGCGACCCTCTGTTTTGTATTGTTTCCTGCTATACAGGAACGAAAACGCCCTCGGTATTAATGGCTCCCTCATGTGTAGCAGCCGTTAAGGATGTTTTAGGCATAAAATAGTCAATTGTATGCTAATCATAAGACGATTTTAAGAATATTAAATTCAAGAGGAAAGACAAATTTGTGACCCTTGCATTTGTCTGTCAGTAGCATCAAAATAGGAAATACTAAAGACGTTCCTCTTATCGCACTTCACTTATTTTAAACAGTATGTCAGCCAAAACAGTTCAAGGAAGACAATGCGGTTTTTTGCGTATGAACCAGCACCATATCCTATTTCAGTCTATCATGAGGAAGGGATGCAAAAAGGAACTGTCATCCTTATAGATAGATAAAAGAACTTTATTCTGGGACTAGGTCCCTTAAGATTAACATGAAGGAACAAATAAAACAGTAACATTATCTGGCCATAAGACTACAGACCAGTTAATTTTTACAATATCTTCAGTAAAATAAATAAGCAAATAAATAAGTTTTTTTATCGAAAAATATAATTAATTTGAACAAAACAAAAAAAAAGCAAGAAAAAAGTAAAGAAAAACAGAGAAAATGAAAAATACAAATATAATGAATTGATTAGCAAAGTGGAAGTTTGTACATTAAAAAACTGTTATTCACTTCTGATCCAGATGTTAATCCTAAACTGAAATTTCGCAATTAGAGAGCATCATTTTGGAGAGAAAGAAGGTGTTGGAAAAGGATGGAGAAGAAGCATGGCGGACATTAGAAGGAAAGGAATTCCAAAGGGCAGAGGAGCGGGCGAGAAAGAAGCGTTCGAATGTTTTGGTTCTGTGGGAGGGGGTATGGAGGTCAGAAAGGCGAGATCTTGTTTCCAGTGCGTGGACCGAGGTATTGAATTGTAGGAGGCTGTAGATGTAGGAAGGGTGGTGGGTGGTGATAGTTTGGTATAGAAAAGATCCGAAGAAATATTGTCTATGGTTGCAGGGGAAGAGCCACTTTAACTCGCCGTAAAAGTGGGACACATGGGCCCGTCTCGAGGTGCCGAAGACAAATCTTAAAAAGCAGTTCATGATCTGCTTCAATCTGTCCTCGAGCACATTCGAGACAAAGTGGGGAAAGATAAAAGAGGACACAAGGAGTTTGCGGGTAGGTTGTGGAAGAAGATATCGAGAACGATGGAATAATTTAAGGGTACTTATTGACCGTCGGGAAATTTGGGCGATATATGGTTTCCAGGAAAGGGTTTGATCGATAGTAATACCCAAGCTTTTAATTGAGGAGCTGAACGTCATGGGGTGATCATTTAGGATTAAAGTAGGAAAGGTGTCATTGGATCTGTGGAGAGAATTGGAACCTATGACAATGGCCTGAGTTTTCATAGCGTTTAATCTTACTCTATTCAGGTTTGCTCAGGCACTGATTCTATCTAGGTCTTCCTGGATACTGGCAAACGCTACTAATAGCTCAGAAGGAGGAAAGGATAAATGGATTTGGAAGTTGTCGGCATATAAGTGGTGGGAACAGTAGTGGATTGAGTTAGGAAGATCATTGATATAGGTATTGAAAAGCAGTGGGGAAATACTCGAACCTTGGGCTACTCATGAGGACAAGGTAAGGAAGGAAGATAGGGGTTGATTAGGAATGATAACTGCTTGAGTCCGATCGGAAAGGAAAGATTTGAACCATTGGATAGATCTATTGGAAAAGGATAGTGATTTTAATTTGGCAAAAAGGATAGAATGGTCCAGGGAATCAAAAGCTTTAGAAAAGTCAAGGAGTATTAATACAGTTTATTCGGTCCATAGCGGTATATATGTCAGTGGTGATTTTGACTAGCACGGATTGTGTGGAGAAACTGGGACGGAAGCCAGATTGGAGAGGATCAAATAGTTTGGACTTTTCAAGGAAGTTTGATATTTGTGATTGGACTATTCTTTCTAGAGGTTTGAAAAGGTTAGAGAGGATGGAAATTGGGCGATAGTCTTTAGGAGATATAGGATTGAAGATTTTGTTAATAGGATGGACTAAGGCTTTTTTCCACGAGGTAGGAAATACTGAGTTTTGGAGGGAGAAATTATAAATGAAGAGAAGAACTGGAAGGATTTCGGGGAGACATAATTTATAACAATCAGGCCCAGTGGAATTGGTGTGGGATTTCATTATGGATGAAATAAGATCGGTAGGGGAGATGTAGGAAAAATAAAAATTATCGGAGTTGAATGATGGAACTAAGGAAAGCAGGAAGGAGGAGTTGTAGAAGTATTAGAGGAGGCTGATAAAAAGTATGAATTTAATTCATCGGGTGAAACTGGGAAGACTGGTGAGGGAGAGTTTACGAAGGAGTTGCTATTTTGATTTAGCATCGGGAGCAGAGGAGAGGGCTTCATGATAGTGATTGGATTTAGCACTCCTAATAGTTGCCTGTCTCAAATTGCGGAGTACCCTAAACACTTGGTAGTCATCTGCTAGCCTTGTGCGTCTAAAGCGTCTACGGGCTGCCTCACGTCTTCTTTGCATATCTTTAATTTGTTGACACATCCAAGGAGCAGGCGGCCGACGGAAAGTATAGGTTTTGAGTGGGACATGGGTATCAAGGACGTGGATGATATTAGAGGTGAGGGTATCAACCATGGAATCAATGGAAGAACAGGAGTATATTTCATTCCACTGCAGCGTTTCAAGGTCAGGTAAAATATTTTCATGGGTGAGGGCGTCTAGGTTACGGAAAGTTATGGTTTTAGGGAGGATCGTAGGAATTTCGATATTGTAGGATATTTGGATTAAGTCATGAGAGGACAGAAACGGGACAGGTAGTTGAGAAAAGGAAAGGAGATGACATGCAGATCTAACCAGGTGTCGGACTAGAAAGTGTGATGGGTAGGAGAAAATGGGACGATGAAGAGATGGAGGGAGAAAAAGAGATTTTCAACATAGAGTCTGTCGTTGGAATCAGATAGGAGATTGGTATTAAAATCACCGGAAATTATTATATTGAAGAGAGGAACATAATTGTAGAGAGTTGATTCAAAGGATGAGGCAAAAGGAACCAGAGGAGGGCGATACACCACAGTGTGTAGGAGAGGATGTGCATTGGAGGAAATTTCAACAACAAGGAATTCAATATGGGGATGAGGTATCTAGGATTCGGAATTTCAGGCTGTTATGAACATAAAGACGACACCTCCACCAGTCCGGCCAATCCGGTCTTGGCGGATAAAGGAATAATTAGGTAGGGAAACAGAAGAGGAAGGAATGTAGGGCATTAGCCATGTTACGTAACTGCGCTGCCATGCTGGTGCGCTCATTCCCTTTGCTATTCATACTTTCTCTGTGCTCTCCAGTCATTCCGAGAAGCCTTCCACGCCAATTCAGTAAAACATTTTAAAACCTATTATAAAGTCTGCTCTACCTCAATGTTACACTTTTCAAATTCTTTTTTCAAAAGGAATACCAAACATCTATACTAAGAAGTGTATCCTGTGGGACTAGATTAATGAGGTTCTTATCGACCATCACTTCAGCAGCAGTATTCATCTGCACTCCTTATGCCGTTTGCTCATCTGCACAGGAACAGAACAGCAATCTGGGTTCCAAAGTGTCTTTTCATTTAAGATGCATAGTTCTTCGCAAAGGCTGTTGGAGATAACCTTATCTTATGGAGGAGATAACCTCCATCGATAATGACAAATTTACCATTTCTAGTCAACCCATGATCCCGCCTGGGGATGCATTGGCCTCGGTGTAAAGATTAATATTGAGGACCTCGACTTGGTAGAGCGCCGAAGACCCAAAAAAGATGATCCCTGTCCGCCACCTGTCATTGCCCGTTTCATCAGGCAGTCTGTACGAGACGAGCTAGTGCAGCGGAGAAAAGTTAAGAGAGACTTCTCTGCCCGGGATATTGGCTGGCAGGAGAACGATTCCCACCGGATATATCTCGGGGAAGAAATGACTCCCACTAATAGGCGTCTGTACTGGCTCGCTGGTCAGAAGAGAGTGGCGGGAAAATTAAAATATGTCTGGTTTGCGGCCGGAAGGATGACGGCCACCCCGTAATTTACATTGACGAGGCACAAAACGATACGTTCTGCTGACGTTTTGGCACCCGTCTAGCCACTGGTCGGATTTGGAAACCCTCAATGGACCCCAAGTGCTGTGTTTCGAGGCGAATTTATTTTTTCTATATTTTTTATTCTAACAGAAGCTATTCTCATGTATTTCTTCATTATATATCTCTTTGTTTAATTGTTACGTTCATTATTCACTTTTTTTCAGATTTTATTCTACCGATCGTAGTAGTTATTAGCATCTTTCCGCTAAATACTGTATACAGTCTTATTTCCCATACTAGTGTCCTAGAGTCACGTTAACTCCCAATCCTTACCAGCTCATTATGATGAATTTCTGCAGTATTTTACCCATAACTTTTACCACACCATTGCAATCTCTGAAACATGGCTAATGCCCTACATTCCTTCCTCTTCTGTTTCCCTACCTAATTATTCCTTTATCCGCCAAGACCGGATAAAGGTGGAGGTGTCGTCTTTATGTTCATAACAGCCTGAAATTCCGAATCCTAGATACCTCATCCCCATATTGAATTCCTTGTCGTTGAAATTTCCTCCAATGCACATCCTCTCCTACACACTGTGGTGTATCGCCCTCCTCTGGTTCCTTTTGCCTCATCCTTTGAATCAACTCTCTACAATTATGTTCCTCTCTTCAATATAATAATTTCCGGTGATTTTAATACCAATCTCCTATCTGATTCCAACGATAGACTCTATGTTGAAAATCTCTTTTTCTCCCTCCATCTCTTCATCGTCCCATTTTCTCCTACCCATCACACTTTCCAGTCCGACACCTGGTTAGATCTGCATGTCATCTCCTTTCCTTTTCTCAACTACCTGTCCCGTTTCTGTCCTCTCATGACTTAATCCAAATATCCTACAATATCGAAATTCCTACGATCCTCCCTAAAACCATAACTTTCCGTAACCTAGACGCCCTCACCCATGAAAATATTTTACCTGACCTTGAAACGCTGCAGTGGAATGAAATATATTATAAAAAAATAAAATTGTTTATGTTAAAAGGTAGTAACAGTGCCGGACGAAGTTTTTTTCGTTTATAGCGCAGTATCCTTGGTATGTTCAACAACGTGGACACCGTACTAAATGGGTTAGCTATTCATGTATAAAGTACATTAACGAGAAAAATCAGTACATTTTTTTATTATTATTTAATTACTATTCGATTTGTAATTAAATTCTCTACAAAACTGAAAAAAAAAAATCAAAATCGGACCATTAATAGTCAACATAAATAAAATAAGTCGGTTGGTTAGGAAGAACACTAATTATTTTTTTATTTCAATGCTCCTGACAGAGTTGCAAGAGTCAAAACTTTGTCTTTCCTCTTGAATTCATCATTTTGAAAATAGTCTTATGATTAGCATAAAACTATGTAATTGTTAATTTTGCCTTTTTACTTCCTTGTACGAAGTAAAGGAAGTATTGTAATCGCGAAAATTTTCGGTTTTCAGATTTCGACGGAAATATCCATTTTGACCATCCCTGAATCCATTTTGACTAGTTTCGTCGTGGCGTCTGTACGTACGTTCGTACGTACATTTTGACAAAAACGGAAAAAATCCATTAGCAAATTTTGGAGCTTTTATTGTATTTAAACGAAAGCCAATGAAATTCCCTACAAAACGAAATAAAAATCATTTAAATCGGACCATTATTAGCTGAGATATTGCGTTAGGAACTTCTGAGACTGATTCTCCTGGCGGCTAGTCATCCTGCTTCCTGACTTATCTATTGGGCTTCTGACTTCCTCGGATCTCTCTGTTTTATTCTTTCTTGGATTATTTCTTTACTTCCTTTAGCTTCCTTAGTCTTTCCTTTTTTTTGTTTCCTTCTGAAGTGCACATCAAATATTTCCTCTGTATCATTTTACATCACAGCCTACTTGCATTGACAGAGTTTTTAAATTAACATTCCCAGTTCAGCACTCTCACGTCGATCATCTTGTGAAAAGCTTCAAATTTCTTTCCCTTTGGTGCCTACTGCTTAATTTTTTTTCTTGGACAGAATAGAAATTTTTGAAAGATTACTAAGTAATAAACCATTGTGTAATAATTTGCAGCGTTTTATTACTTATTTTAAGTTTTAAAATTGAGTCTTAAATACTAGTTTTCTTTCCCATTTGTGAGATCAACAAGTCTTCATCATGCGAATAAGATATTAGTTAAGTGGGTTTTTCTGCTTAATATGTCGAAACTGTCCATTTCTAATGCTTTATCCAGTGATATTGACAGTTTTGTTGTTGTCATGGAACATGAAGAAATATCTTGGAAACTAGTTTCCTACTGAAGGAAAACGACGTATAATAACGGAATGATACCTCAGTGACAAGAGTGTGTGTGTTTGTCAATAGATGGATGACGGGACGCCGAGTGTCGTTTTTACTGCAATCTTCGGAAACTAGTAACTAAATTCAGTATCACTTTTTGAGCCACGGATTTATAATTTAATAGGCGTACAAGGAAGTCATGTGTTGCCCACATCAGATATTTTTTCTATAGCTTCCTAATCTATTTCATTTTATCAATAGTTAATCAAATGTCGTCAAGGAGAAATAATTTATGAAAATATGAAGGGTACTTATTTATATTACCAGAAATTAAATCACCAAATTATCTATGTTATAATGCTCAAGGAAACATTTATCAACAGTGAACTTGAAAATGTTTATATTGCAAGATAAAAATAAAATGGTTTTACAATTAAAATAATAGCAGGAAATTAAATAAAAAAAATGGCACGAAACATTTTTCAAGGCTTCGTCACGACAGTTGGAGTAATTACATTGTTTAGATTTTGTAGCGCCCTTGCAATTTAGCATGTATAAGTTAAGAGGAAGAAAATTGTAGAGAATTTTCTTATCTTTAAGAATAAAGAACAAGCCTCCTCGAAACAATGGTTACAGAAAAATTTTGAGGCTTTTAAGGCCACATAAAGTTCTCTGGAAGGAAATTTTGTTGGAAAACTTGCTTTTTCCCTGCTTGGCTTAAAATATAAACGTCAGAAAAAAAAAAAAATCATTTACGCAACTTTTTGCAAGGTGACACTGTTTTCATGTACATTTTGAGTCGATATTGTCTTCTTTCCTTTATTTCTTTAGAATGCCCATTTTTACTTTTTCATACAATCAAAACACATTTTTTAATATATAAGAAAACTACTTTCTGATCAATTTATTCCCTTTTCATAAGTGACAGGTCAATTTAGGTATCAGAGTAGGTTAAACAAAAGCTGAACATAATTTTTTTTTTTTAAATCTTAAGTTAATCCTCTGCTCTAGTGATTCAGTTGAGAGGATAGACATCTATCAAAGTACATATAGACTATGTGCTCACCATGACTTAAGCATTCATTGTTCCTACAAGTGTCATGGAGAAAATCTGCGATTAGTCTTTTGAAATGTAGCACTTTTTATATTTTCTCGATGATTATATATTCATAAGATGAAAAACATAAATAACAAATTTTAACTCTCCCTCCCCATCTTTTCTTATATTTTATATAAATATTAATAACATAAATTACACACCAATATTTTAGACATAGGTAATAAAATAAATGATAAAAAAAATTATAAAAACTGTTTTATTTTTTATTTTAACAGAAAAAAGATTTAAGAAGAAATCTTCTTAGGAGTAGGTCTACCTCCTTCACGGAATCCATTCCTGCAAACAAAAAAAATAAATAAAAAAATAATCTTTTTCCTTCAATAATTTACAATATAAAATGTAATTAGATGGTCAAAATGCTAGAAAGTACATTAAAAAAAGAATATAAAAAGTGTTTTAGTAAGTTTAGTATAGTTATACATGGCCTCTACCGAAACAACTACTTTATAACAAATACAAGGAATAGTTGAAGAAATTCAACAGCATAGACCATAGGTGGGGAACTTTTTTTGCTATTGGAGTCATTTTTAAATCAGGCAGTAAAAAAGGAGGCCACAGTAATTTTTCATAATACAAAGATGGTATTTTTATTTGTTTAGAACTCACAAATATATATAAGTTTAATTATTTTTCACCAACCACTAAGCAATCACAAAATCATTTAAACATATTTAATTACATTAACAAGCTTGTAATAGTGCAATTAATTTAAGTGCTAGTAACTATTATATATATATATATATATATATATATATATATATGATATATATATATATGAATAATCTAATTTACATATTCAGTGAAGTTTAACAAAATTCAAATATTCAATTGAAAATAAATACGTAATAAAAAAGAAAATATATAACGAAAACAAAATAAAAACAAAACTAAATAAAAATGAAGTAAAGCCAACAAGAAATCACCTACACTGCCCATCTTTGGTCAGTGAGTCGAAGTCTATATGTTTAATAAATTTAAGCAAGTCTGTCTTGAATTTAGAAAGCAATTTTTTTTCTCTGTGTATATATATATATATATATATATATATATATATATATATATATATATATATACACACACACATGTTATAAATTGTTATAAATTAATTATATTAATTGTTATATATATTGTAATATCCTAGAAAAAGGCCCTTCCTTTTTTATTTCATTAGCAACTAATATGTAATATCTTTTAAAAGGAAACTTTATTTTAATTATATACTGTAAATCAAAATAATTAAAACACGCAGAGCAGCTGTAAGGCTAGTCACCACTTGAGATAACCTCTCAATTGAATCGGTCATTTGGAAAAGGGCCCATGTCCACGATTTACTTTTGTGGACATGTGCCCTTTTCCAAATGACCGATTCAATTGAAGACCAGAACAACAATGGGAGGGACAATACAGCTCTGGAGACAGATGCCAGTACAAGCTAGGACTGACTAGGCGAACTAACCCTAACTTCACACCCAGTATCAGCATATTTGTTTTATTCATGAATAACTAATGTATTTATCAGCATTCAATGTTTTAAAAGATGTACAATGATATGTGTAAAAGTATAACAATAAACATTGGACTGAAAGATGCTCTGATCTAACCAGGAAAATTTTATAATTGTTAAACTTTTTAAAGTAAGGATTATCCAGCAGCCAGTAGGAAGTGGTGTAGGGTAGTCGGGCTTCCATCCTACCTTTCATCTTAATTAAGATTTACTTAAATCAGATGAGTGTCAGATAGACTAGACAAGATGGAGAGCTGTCCCTCTCTCATATACTAACTCTGCAGTTTGTCCGGTATGATCGGAAGACAGGGATCGACATACGAAAAGTGACAGTGCTTACGTCGCTACCACTTCACCATTAATTTAGTGCATTTCCTAAGGAGCCATGCAAATATTTGAAAAAAGTTACTATTGGTTTTAAAGAAGAGTTAGTGCTCCACATGTTTTATTTGAATGGTCAACCTTATTGTTGACCATTAAATGGCCACTGGTCTTGAAATTTGAACTTCGTGTTGAAAAAATTGACTTTACTGGCACTTTTTAATGTCCAAACCAATTATTTTTTAAAATTATTCTGTCTCTTGATTCCCTGATTATTCAGCTTTGAAACAAAGTCAATTACGGCGAAATTAAGACAAATGTAGAATGACGGTTATGGCGAAATTAAGCAAAATGTAGACTGACAGTGACCAAAAAACTGCATCAAGTCAAAGTCTGTAGTCTTGGCAAGGTGCTGACACTTTTTTTTCCTGATAACATTGCTTTTTTTAATCATTAGTCACAAGGAATACGATGTGTAATTTATAGGGATGTGAGGGGATTGCACGATGGAGCAGGAGGGGTCTGGCCCACAGACGAAATGCTGGTGCAAAGATGTTTCATTTAAGAGTGGTATTGATAACTCCAGGATGTACTTAGTAAACCAAAAAAGTATATTATTTTTTCTTTTAATTCATTATATACATTGCAGACAAAAAAGTGGTTCATGTCAACAAGAATGGTACAGTCAGGCCAGTTTACGGTAATTTGAAATGTGCTCATATCATCATAACTTTTTTCTGCTTTTTCTCGGGGATTACTTTATACATGGATAGTTAAAAGGCTTTAAGGAGAAGACTTAACACAAGTTTCATAAAAATTGTTGGTTCTTTTGGCATTACGGTCTATAGAAATACAGATTTTTTGGATGTTGCACAGCCGCTATTGCTCACAGGGTACCCAATGTAGTACACAAGCATTGGGGGACAAAACCGTACATAAAATCGTTCACCCATTCAAGAGATAATCTTGGCACAAACAGACCTTTGGCCGAAAATGAATTTTTTGGACTCTATAGGCTCTGAAACACAAAGAACTGTTGAAAACTATATTTTGAAAAAAATAATAGATTGAATATATTTATATTATTGTTACCAGCATTTAAATTATTGCACTAATATAATTAAACTAAATTATATCGATCAATCTAATAACTATTGCATTTATGAATGCTCAACGTCTCTGCAGTTTCACTGCTAATTAAGTATATTTTCTAAGGAACCATTTTGAATATTTAAAAAAATGACTATTGGTTTTTAAAGAAGAATAAGTGCTCCATATGTTTTATTTGAAGACTTTTTTTATAATCCCTGTAATTTCTACAACCTGGCTTTCGTCTACAATTTGCTGACATTTTTGTTGTCGTCTTAAATGAAAAACAAACACCAATGTTATCTAATAATGCAAAGCAGGAGTGAAATATTTGGATTAAAATGTTTAAAAAGTCAGTATTACTCATTGAGATATTACATTTAATTCACATAAGAAAATGAGATTTTAAGTGTTAATTTTAAGCAAAAAATGAATAGGGATTTTAGATTGATAAATATTGAGTAAAACAGAACAATTAATGAATTAAGTATCTCTTGTACAGCAAAATCCACCAGTTTTATCCAATGAACGTTAGCCACCTGGCACAATCAGTTAAGAAATAACCATTATCTCTAATCAGAGGAGGTAATAAATGGCGTAAAAACTGTTGATTATGATTTCATTATTGCCAGAGCATTGTGATAAATCTAAGATGTCTCTTATCTAGAAAACAGAACTACTTTTTTTTTTCCGGCAAAATTTTAGTAGTCACCTTATTGCAGTCAAGACAGTTTACAGTAATTAGTAAAAAAAAAAAAAAAAAAAAAAAAAAAAAATTGAAAACGGACCATTAGCAAAAATATAGTGTATTGAATTTCGGAGCCACATTTTTGAAGTATTCTTTGCATGCTCCTTTGAAAACCCGTTTGCTTTTTTAAATAACTTGAAAACTATCGATCTCCCAAAACATTCCAGATGCTCATCTTTAGATAATTTAAATGGTCAACAAAAGCTAAACTTAAAAAAAGATAAACAAAAAATCATATCGGACCAATATTAGCGAAGTATACAGTAAACAAATTTTGTAATAGACTTTGCACCCAAAGTGGTAAGGTAAGTTGTCAGTGTATACTATTATGATTACTGTTATCTAACTAGTTAGATTTCAATTTGTAGCCATATTAAATGCTTACAATTAAATTTGGTAAGATTTCGGAAATATCCCAAAATTAAATCCATCTGCCTATTTTTCTTTTGTCGATTCTAAAAATAATTTGTTGATCAATTTTATGGCTTATTCATAAACTTTTTACTAAACAAAATGTGTTTTAGAATTTATTATTAATCATTTAAACTAATAACCAATATTTTATTAATATATTTGAATAGTTAACTTTACATTTTGGTAACCCTGAAAGCAGACAACTACAATATCTGAAAGTGATAAAACAAGTGCCATAGATTAGCCCCTTTTACTTATTTAAAAAATAATAACATCCCTAATATCACCACATAAAACTAAAACATAACAAAAAGCACTAGCTATAAATTGGTACAGTAGAAAATTAAATAACTTTATAACAGGTTCAAGTTGGTGAACAACTCACTAACAGTTAAAAGTAAAAAATGTTTAATCTATTACTTAAATAATAAAATGCTTAAAGAAATGTTATAAACATAAATAAATCTAACCTAAACCTTCTTCGTACAACTTTAAGATATCGCATTCTACCAGTTCCAGTTGTCTTCCTTCTTTGGCCCTTCACACTCCAGTTATCTATACAAAAAAATTCAAAATAATTTAATAAAAATACCTAATATTATAAGTAATGTAGATAATGACATTCATCAATATTAACCCACAACATACAAAATATTATTTTTCAAAATCAAGCTCACATAGTTAAAATTGAAAACACATACAGGAAACTTAATAATAGATTGAGGTTGTCAAACTGGAGTTTTTCGGTGATAGACTGGTATTCATTGCAATTATTAAAATGATTACTGCTTTAATTATATTATTTTAAATTATTAGTGCTGTTGAATTCCGCTCATCACGTTCGCCCAAGCAATAAACAAAACACCAAAAAACACTATCGGATCCTTTTCAGCTGAGGTCGAGGTCTCACCGTAATTTCAATTATTACTGCTTTAATTAGATCATAGCTGTCAACTTTCGTTCGCTCAAGAGATAAACAAACCCTAAAAGTTCCTTTTCAGTTGAGGTCGGGTCCATACCATAATTTAAATTATCACCCCTTTAAATTATTACTACAACTTCCCCAGATCACCAGAAGTCGACAGCACTAAAAATTTTAAATGATATGTAATTAAGACAGTAATATTTTTAATAATTCCAATAAATACGAATGCTACAATAGAATACAAAGCAGTTGGTTAAGACAAATGGTGCTAGAATATGGTAGTCCGGCGACTTTCGGTTAAGTTCGGGAGGAACCTGATAATGCACCTCTATTGTAAAGTTGTACCCTATTT
This sequence comes from Rhaphigaster nebulosa, assembly GCA_948150685.1. Classification (NCBI taxonomy): domain Eukaryota; kingdom Metazoa; phylum Arthropoda; class Insecta; order Hemiptera; family Pentatomidae; genus Rhaphigaster; species Rhaphigaster nebulosa. The sequence goes on from OX411308.1 coordinate 72,056,707, forward strand.
TTTAGTGCAATTTAGTGCTAAATGCATAATAATAACCAATCTTATAGAACATGAAAATTTCCTATAAGATTCATCATACAAAATATTTGCAATCGCTCTCAACAGATACCAAGAAATACCAATGTACCTTTCTCTAAAATTGTTATTTCAATATTACTTAGCATCAGTTCAGAGTAATTACTAATGCATTATATGAATCTTGTAGGTAATATAATCCCCTACAAGATTGGTTATTAAACATTTTGCACTATATTCCACTGAAAAATAGTTACTAATGCGAAACCACTGAATATCAAACTTTTTGTGTTCTCTTGGCATTTTGCAGATGTTAATGGCTCATCTTAGTAGCTGTTCAAATTTTAAAATATATTGCATATAAAACTTGCAGGAAATTTAATGTTCTTAAAGATTAGCAATAAGTTTTACCTAAAATCCAATGGCAGCGAGTTACTGAGGAAAATCCAAAAAAAAAAGTCCACTTTCTCTAAAATTGGTATTTCAATATTTCTTTTATCGTCTGTTAAGCGTAATTACAAACATTTAGCATTAATTTCGTGGGAAATTTAATCATCTACAAGTTTAGTTATTATGCCTTTGCACTAAAAAAATAGTTTAGATATGGTTAGATATAAAGATAGTTTAGATAAGGCAAAACCACTGAATACCTAACTTTTTCAGTTTTTTTGATACTTTGCAGATTTGCATCTCAATATAGCTATTCCGAATTTAAAAAAAATACTGAATATAAAATTTGTAGGAAATTAAACGTTCTTTAAAATTGCAAATGTCAAAGTCTTACCTAAACTGCACTGGAAGCAAGTTAGTGAGAAAATCTAAAAAAAGTGATGAATTCATTGACCTATAAAATAGGATTGCAACTGATCTGGCCACCCCAGACATTCATATTTCCAGTCTCTGTTGAGAGTAATTTTGGCCTATATGATCAAAATTTTTCTTGGAATCAGACACGTTTTTTAGTCTAAGCTCCCAGTCTATGTGGTAGTGGAATAGAGATGGGCACTAGCCCAACATTCTTACCGCCAATGCTCTCCACTCATTAAATTTTAATATTTACTAATAAGAATTAAAATGAAAAAATACTTTCAAAAAACACCACACTAGAAATAAAGAAAACTACAATAATAGACAAAATATTTGTTCCCAAAAAACTCCCTATCCAACTCAACTTATACACAAATAAAATAAATAACATTACTTAACCGGTGTGATAACACTAAGAAGAGTCTGATTTCCATAGATTAAGGGTCTCTATTGAGTGAATGAAAATCAGCTGTAATCTATAAGCAAACAACAGAAAACCTTAAGTGTGCATGCTCTAATTTGAGAAAAAAAAACAAAACATTATATATTCCCTTTAAATAGCCACTATCCGTCACTCGACTCCAAGGACGCATTAGCAAGAACCCTGAATGTGTGTTACATTAAACAATATCGAGCTAGTATCACCAAAAAAAGATTTATTGGAATCGGTGATCCTATATCTGTAGCATCTCCTTATGAATATATTGTGTTAAACTTTAAGAAATGCAAAATTTTAAAAATTTCAATCCGTAGCATCACCTCGAACAAAATTGAGCGTCAATATGGCTTACCTAAAGATAACCTATGATTGGTTTGTACAGCTCAAAAACCTGTAATTTTTCTTCAAATTTAGTTTAAAAAAAAAAAACTATTATAAATGCTGGAACATAAACCAAAATTTCCTGTTGATAGTTTATGAGGTTCATGGCTTATTGTAAAATAGTGAAATTTTTCTGACTTATGGCGCTTATAATAATTAATTTAGAAAAATAACAGTGCTTCAAGATACTAGGGCACTAGAGATCTGAAAATTTCTCCTCCTTAAAATATGGGAATAGGAACTATATTGAGAAATAGAGGGAGGGAGAGATTAATGCTTAAAGTTCTCTCTTAGTCCATTTTCTCCCATTAATGCATATACACAATATCAATATTATATTTTATATTGTTTATTATATCCTGTTTATGTATGTTAGAATAATATTAAAATGTTCTCAAGGGGGGTTCATAATCTTATTCTAATCCGATTTCTGTTGCTCGTCATTAATGTGCTTAATAATCCATAAAAGTACAGGCATCTGATTATCGTTGGTCAGCAAGATAAAATTTGTTTATTTCTATATGGATTCACGCCATTAATTTATATCTATAATGAGATTTCAATAGATTTAAAATCTAGGCACATCTATTCATCCCTAAAGGTGCTCTTGTGTTAGTAAAAACACTACATAACTACTGTGATGCCATGCTATAAATGCATCAACTATTGCGAAGTTGTCTCCATCTACTCCAGGTACAATCTGTTGGCGTGATCATGGCCCAACCCTAACCAGATTAACAAGTGAAGTAGAGGCAATATTATAACAATAAACAATATTTAAATATTGTCCCCAATATAACACTGAACTGATTAAAATAAAACAAAAAGCAACTTCACCTTAAAATTACAAAAGTACTTTAAGATCAATTAATTTAATTAATAACAATTGCCATTAACTGTTCCCATTTAGGACTTATTCTTTAATTTCTTAAGTTATTACCCAGTGTAGTAAGAGCAATAAAAGAAAACTTACAGTGTCGAAGTTTTGCACTCGGATATCCACACTGAGCGCATCTGGACTTCTGGATGTGATATGATGACCTTCCACACCTCCTGCATAGGGTGTGAGTCTTATTTCTCCGCTTACCAAAGCTGGAAGTACCTTTTGTCTAAACCAAACAAAGAAACATAAATACAAGTATAATGGTTTTATGATTAAATGATGAATTCTAATGGTACCCAAAAATGCTAACAATTACCTACACGTTATGCATTCATAGAAATAAATAAACCAGTATATGCATACATGTAACATATTAAAACTAATCCAAGAAACAACAAAAATATAATGTCAGAAACGAATGAACCAATTTAAACGTAGTAAAATTACATTAAAAAAAAAAAATAATCAGACGTTCAATATTAAAATATTGTAATGTGGTAAAATTTAACCTTAACTTTTAGAAAACGTGGTTCAGCACTTATATTAAAGAACTAAACACTACTTTTTTACATATAAAGCAATTATATTTAATATAATATTTATTCCTAAAATGCTTAAAACCTATTAGATACAACATACGATTACCAAAATAATCCAAGATACAGTACAGCGTACTTACCATTGTGCAAATGAACAAGAAGTCTGCAGCTCACTGCAACCTAAATAGTGATTCACGGTCGATACAAGCATCTGGATACTAAAAAATATAAAAGGTAATAAGTTATCGAACTACAAAAATTGGAATTTATTTTTTTGGGCATATTTTTGTGTTGAAAAACATTTTCAATTATTTTTAAAATATCTCTTAATTATTTGAGCATAGGTTGTTTATTATTGCTTCTAGACAGGTAGGTTACCAAATTTTCATCACATGCGTAAATAGGTGGTACTGATGATAGGGCATTCCTTGTCCGGTCAAAGTTATTCTAGTTTAAAATTTAAGCTTATAAAATATTGAGCGCCTTTTCCCAACCAATTAAACCGAAAATGTCGGGTGGATCTCCTGAAGTATCAAAAACTGTTATTAATTTAAACTCTGAAAACGATTTTAATTTGCTTTCAAGATATTTTTTAGAAAATGTACATAGGTACCGCGAAAATATTGTAGTTCCTAAAAATCTTGGGCCAGTTGCCATTAAGAGCAATGAAGAAAAGTTAGTTGAACGATTTTTCGAAAGTTGTGGTTTCAAAAGTATTATGAGTTGTGTGATTGGCTATGGTTTAGGAGCAGCTTTAGGTTTGTTTACATCTAGTGTTAATCCATCAGTTGGGCCAGATGCACACAAACAGACAGCCAGAGAAATCTTCAGAGAAATGAAGACTACTACTATGAGTTATGCCAAAAATTTTGCTATGGTTGGTGGAGTATTTTCTGCTGTAGAGTGTGTTATTGAATCACATAGAGGAAAATCTGATTGGAGAAATGGAACCTATGCAGGAGGTGTCACAGGTGGACTGATAGGGCTCAGAGCTGGAGTTAAAGCAGGCATTTTTGGTGCAATAGGCTTTGCTGCCTTTTCTACTGTTATTGACTATTATATGCGGGGACATTAACTGTTTATATTTACAAGACAATGCTTACATTAGAGAAGTAAGTAAAAAGTGAAACGTACATTTTATAGATTATTATTTACTTCTATTATTTTTTAGAACAATTTGTTTTCTTATAATTCAATCTTTAAGAAATACTGTTAATGGAAAACAAGAATGGAATGGAATATATTGAGCAAATATATAATTAATCTATTAATGTTACCCTAGTACTCTAGTAAGTTTTACTAAATTAAAACAAATTCTAAATTCAATTTTCTGTGAAAATTTTAAAGCCCCTCTGCAATCTTGGTTTTTATTTTAAGCTTCTAACTTTTCTATTCATTCTGCATTAACTTTTTTTAAAAAGATTCTGTGTGAATTATTGGTTCAACTATCACTGCCTTTAATTGTTATTCTAAAGGGAATTGGAATATATTATTATTATTAACAGTTCACTGTTTTGTGAATATTAGTACCATCTCCTTTGGGTGGCCAGTACCATCTTAGGTTGGCCAGTGCCATCTCCTTAGGTTGGCCAGTTCGATCTTAGAGTGGTCAGTGCTGTCTGACAGAAGTGGTTGCAGCGTAGTTGAATTCAAGGCCCCACTGACAATCCACTCCACTCCATCATTCGATTTAGAGAAAAATTGAGGAAATGCCAATCATCCATAAGCGTTACTAGGCATTACCGATTCTATTACAATTAATAACTATTAATGATAATTATTAATAACTATTAGCAAGGGTGTGGAGCCTTGTGGGTCCAATTGGCTTTCACATTATTTACTAATTAATAATGTTTAGTTTTGATTAAATGACGTAGTATTGTCTTTGCTAACGGACCAAAAAAGGTATGTTGAGGACTCCTTCAAATCATAAATGACGCACTGCTAAGGTGTTAGACTAGTGGGAGGATCAGTTCCTCATTTCATTTAGGTTTATATGATAGTCACTGATATAAATGATATCCATCAGAATATGGGGGATCTACACAACCACTATAGAAAAAGGTATCTATGTACCGCAGATCAGGAAGATCTGGGATCGCGTTACTGGCTATCGGATCAGCAACTTCTGGGAGGAAAAGGAAAGAAAGTATCCTGCGATACTGGTGACCAGACCAGCCACCTCTGGGAGGGAGAGAAAAAGGCTAGGAAGAGAAACGAGAACACTGACATAGTACAAGTGTACCCAAGCTCCAGGATGCTCAGATTCCGCCTTTTTTTCTGATATCTCAGGACATGAAACAATCAAAAACTAGTTGTTAAAAGAACATCGTGTAATTTATATAGATTAATTCTGCACATAACATACCTTTTTCTACCTTTTGGTAATGGAAGGGATGATGACTAGTTAAGAGCTGTGGATTATACTTCCTTTTAATGGAATCCTTATTTGATAATAAACTAAAAAAATTTTAAATTTTGTTTGGTAGTTATTGGGATCTGTCACTCCCTTATCAATAGGGGCGTGGCCTCAGTAAGGTTATAGCCCCAGTTGGCGCCACTATTCTTCCCTTTTGTCCTGGTTTTTGAAAACCGCGTATTCATTGCAATCATTAAAATTATTACTGCCTTAATTACATATTTAAAATTGTTAGTGCTGTCGACTTCCGGTGATCTGGGGAAGTTTAAGTAATAATTTAAAGGAGAGATACGGTATGGACCCGACCTCAACTGAAAAGGAACTTTTGGGGTTTGTTTATCTCTTGAGCGAGCGTAAATCGTCAGCTGTGATCTATTTAAAGCAGTAATAATTGAAATTACGGTAAGGGCCCGACCTCAACTGAAAAGGAACTTTAGGGGTTTGTTTAACTCTTGAGCGAGCGGAAATCGTCAGCTGTGATCTATTTAAAGCAGTAATAATTGAAATTACGTAAAAATTATGTATATTTCGGTAATTATTATAAGGAAGAAGTGAACGTATAAGGGAATGTGGTGGGGAGTAACCTCAATGTCAACAATGTGAGGCCACGCCCCTATAGATAAGGGAGTGACCGGTCTCAATAATTACCTTTAATATTTTACTTCCATTGACGTAAAGTATCAAATGCCAAATTTAAAGAGAATTCGATCATATTTAACCCTTGAACTGTCAAGGGGTTCTAAGTCACGCCGACTGCCAAGAGAGAGCTCGCCGAACCCATTCTCATAATATCGTTTTTTAGCCAATAATTATCTTATTTTTTAATGTTTACCACAATATGGAGTAATACAAATTAAAAAAAAAATTTTTAAAAATATATAATTATTTATATTGCATGATGTCTTTTATTGTTTTGTTTTATTTTCAGGGATCGGGGGGGGGAGGGGGGGGGGAATTAATTTGATGTATATTTTTTATTACTGTACTGCTTTATAATTAGTTGTAGTAGAGTCAGTTTACTTCTTCACAGGAAGCTTACACATGTAAAATATGTTTTATGCTGTTGTTAAAACGCCAGTTAATGTTTACTCTTAGCATAACAGTAACAGTCACTCTGACTAATTCTAAAGAATATTTTTAGACTTTAAAAAAAATTCCAAAAGTTTAAAAAACACTTGATCAACTAGTTTCGAAGTCAGCCTTTGAGTCACAATGATACACTAAATTCTAGTACGAAAGTTGGAATTAGTTTATTAGCTCATAAGCACCTCCCATACTTGGTTTTTGAGCCACCCGTTGTTTGTTTCGAGTTCTACTTTAATAGGGTGGTTGAAGAAATCTAATACGAATTAAAATGGAGGTCTTAGCGAAGTTAATGACAAATCTTGAACAAAGTGTACTGCTCTTGATGTAAGGCTTTTTGAGGTAAAGATAATAGACATTCTACATTTATTACAGGACATGACTTTTCTCCTAAGTATATTTATAATTCTACTGCGATTCGAATAAGATTCTCATTTTCTTGAACTCCTAAAAAGCGGCTAGACAGCTTTTCAACCCCGAAAAGGTCATGATATTTCAACTCGTCTGACTAATAACAAAACCAAAAAGCGAGAAAGAGAAGTTCACATCAGAAAATGGTTCTTTAACTTTTATACATTTGTTTTTTGGGAGGCTATGTCATGCTACATTTTTCATTATAGTGATCTCGGCGCATGTTCGCCAATGATGAAGGAGTTCCGGTGACAGCTGTTTAGTTCTCTGAGAAATCGCATTTGCCGGGATAAAAATTTCATTTAACGCATAATATTTCTATGTGTTAAAATTGTTGATTTCTTAATGATGCAATTTGTCTGTTAAAGTTGAGGCTAAGGCTTCCATTCTAACTCGAAGTTTTCAAAAGCAATGCCACGAAGATCCTAAAACTAAACTAATATCGATCAACTGATAACCATTACATTGATCAATTTTAAAAATGAAGTTCGAGTTTTGAAATAAAAATTGGATACTTCCGTATTTCACGGCGACCATATGTTGAGATTATAACCTATCACCACAAACTGATTCGTATTCATGCAAATTTAAGCCCCTTGATTTGTTAATTCCTTAAGCGAGCGGAAGTCGACAGTTGTGATCCAGTTTAAGCAGTAATAATAACAGGTAGGTTATAACTCCGTTAGATACGGATGTACCTAAAATAGTCTCTCCCCCTTTTTTTTCAACTTATTTTTTTTCTCTATCTCACAATTGAATAATTTTTCTATTGATTTTTAGGGAAGAGGGAAAGATCCCGTCCTGCATACTCTCATGAGTTATATTATAATTAATATTTATCAGGAGCAATGAATAATGTAATTGCTTATGTTAATGGGACAGATCATCGTAGTTTGGTTCTCTAGGAGTTAATTTTAATCTGAGATGCGGTTTCATGTCCAAAAAGCTGTTCCATTTTATCGACTTGGTTTCTACAAATGTTGACAAAGCAACTTCACGTATATATAAGAAAACCACACATACACAGTACTAACAAGAACCGAAGTTTTTTTAATTATATTTATGTGTTCAAAGCCGGGTGCAGCGCGTACCGCTACCAAACTCTTCCTGTACCCCTGGATTTTCCAAAAGGTCAAGTAGTTCTAATTAGTTGTTTCGACCTAAGCCGGTAGTGAAAAAAAAATTCTACTATGAAAGACCCTTGCGAGCTGCTTATCAGCCAAAAAACACCTATATTTTGACACTATTTTCAGTTTCTGATCAATATTTTCCAAACTATGCGCCAAAAAAAAATTTATATTTTCCTTTTTAAACTAGATTAAATTTATCACAATTCGAGACTTCAGGCAACTCAGTACATTAAGTAGTTCCTGATGTATAATTCTTCAAAGATTGAATATTTTGTCCAAAAAGTAAAAAATCTTTATTTTGATCTCTAAATTTGTGAAATATCATCGAAAATATTTATGCCATGAGAAAGGTCATCAAGGATGAACTTGAAGAATACTTATTTGGCTTTAGTTTGAGCCTTGACGAGTACCTGTAAGCTCAATGATTTTCTAAAAATTAGCATATAAGTGAAAACATTGAAAAATGGAATTAGAGAATAATTAATGAAAACAGTTCACGAGAATGTTTATAGTAATAAATAGAATTATGGTTTATTAAAAAAAAAAAAGAAAATAGAACTTACAGAAGTAAAATATTGTCAGTTTGGAGGTAAAAGTGATCAACTGCATTATAGTGAAAATGAAAAGTTGTTGCTATTTTCCTGTGCCAGAACTAAATTTACGCTTAATGTTGAAAACAATTGTGAAATTATCAGTAATTATTGATAATTTCACAAATTGTCAATGATGAAGTGTAAATTTGGTTCAGACATAGGTAAATAGCAACAAACTTTTATTTTCAGAAAAATGCAGTTCATTACTTCCATTACCAAACCGAGGAATACTTGTATACAAGAAAAATCCATTGTAATTTTATAGAGATTCTTTTTATATCAACCTCAGTCTTGATAAAGTTAGAAATTTCACTAGTTGCTAATGATGAAATAAATTCTGTGGACAAAAGAATCTTTTCAATCTCTTCCTTTAATACAACCCGAATCGCCTCATCGCGTGATGCTGCAGGAACCTCTTTAGTAGATTCACTGAGTTCGGCCATTTGATTTCCGGCAGCACATCGAGTTTTGGGCTTCTTGTTTGGATAAATAAATTTAAAGTTCAACTATATGCCTGAAAGACTCACTTGATATTGAATCAACTATTCACTTTAACAGATAAAAATTTAATACCAAGATCGGCACAGGGCACGATATGATAGTTACAATAGCCTGACCGCCATTCTGCAGAAGTCTTTCGAATTAGCAAATTAGTTTTTTTACTGGTTTGGGTTAAAACAAGATTAAAATATCTGATGTGGGCAACACATGACTTCCTTGTACGCCTATTAAATTATAAATCCGCGGCTCAAAAAGTGATACTGCATTTGGTCATTAGTTTCCGAAGATTGCAGTAAAAACGACAATCGGCGTCCCGTCATCCATCTATTGACACACACAGTCTTGTCACTGGAGGTCTCATTCCGTTATTACATGTCGTTTTCCTTCAGTAGGTAACTAGTTTCCAAGATATTTCTTCATGTTCCATGACAACAATAAAACTGTCAATATCACTGGATAAAGCATTAAAAATGGACAGTTTCGACATTTTAAGCGGGAAAACCCACTTAACTCATATCTTATTCTCATGATGAAGACTTGTTGATCTCACAAATGGGGAGGAAAACTAGTATTTTAGACTCAATTTTAACACTTAAAACAAGTAATAAAAATGTTAAATTGTATTGGAAACCAAATTGCATTTGTAACCTTTACTTCCGAAACATATGATTTCTCTTTTAATTAAAGAGATATATAATGTAAATATAATTTTTGATGTAAGCTTATTATGACCTTCAAGTAAAGTACCCTTTTCCGCTCACGAATCTTAACCAAAATCTAGTAAATACATTTATATCGATATAAAAGTTCTATTTACCAAATTTGAGATGTTTCACATAATATTTTAATATATTTTTTGACGAAAGTCTAACATGACCTTCAAGTAAAGTACCACTTTTTCCGATTTTTCAATTTAGACCTAAATCTAGTATGTTATTTAAATCAATATATAAGGTATAAATACTAAATTTGAGAAGTTGTTCATAGCATTTTAATATAATTTTTGATAAAAATCAATTATGACCTTCAAGTAAAGTACCACTTCCGGTGATCAAGCAGTAACCAAATAGGGAGGTTCACAACTAGATTTTACAACAATCCTAAATACAAAATTTCAACTTTCTACGGCTAACCGTTTTTCAGTTATGCGAAATAGATACGAACGTACGTACGTATGTACAGACGCCACGACGAAACTAGTCAAAGTGAATTCAGGGATGGTCAAAATGGATATTACCGTTGAAATCTGAAAACCGAAAATTTTCGCGATTACAATACTTCCTTTACTTCGTACAAGGAAGTAAAAAAGAATAGAACTACTTTTTAATGTCTGTTGACTGAACTATGTCTCTGGGATAGTGGCTACAGGAATGAGAATAGTTGATGTACGGTTTGCCGCCGGAGTGGGTTTGCTTTGTATCTGTTTATTAGGCAAGTGTGGCATTGAAATATCAAATATTATTGCTTTTTACTTCCTTGTACGAAGTAAAGGAAGTATTGTAATCGCGAAAATTTTCAAATTTCGACGGAAATATCCATTTTGACCATCCCTGAATCCATTTTGACTAGTTTCGTCGTGGCGTCTGTACGTTCGTATCTCGCATAACTCAAAAACGGTTAGCTGTAGAAAGTTGTAATTTTGTATTTAGGATTGTTGTAAAATCTGGTTGTGAACCTCCCTTTTTGGTCATTGCTTGATCACCGGAAGTGGTACTTTACTTGAAGGTCATAATTGATTTCCATCAAAAATTATATTAAAATACTATACAAAACTTCTCAAATTTAGTATTTATAATTTATATATTGATTTAAATAACATACTAGATTTTGGTCTAAATTGGAAAACCGGAAGCGGTACTTTACTTGAAGGTCATATTAGACTTTCATCAAAAATTATATTAAAAAATAATGTAAATTATCTAAAATTTGGTAAATAGGACTTTTATATCGATATGAATGTATTTACTATATTTTGGTTAAAATTGGTGAGCCGGAAAGGGTACTTTACTTGAAGATCATAATAAGCTTACTTAAAAAATTATATTTAAATTAAATATATAAATCATATGTTTCGGTAATAAAGGTTACAAACGCAATTTGGTTTCTAATCCAATTTTTATTACTCGTTAGAAGTGTTAAAATTGAGTGTTGAAATTGAGCAACTGGTTTTCCTCCCCATTTGTGTGTGTATCAATAGATGGATGTCGCGACGCCGAGTGTCGTTTTTGAGATACTGCAATCTTCGAAAACTAGTAACCAAATTCAGGATCACTTTTTGAGCGACCGATTTATAGTTTAATAGGCGTACAAGAAAGTCATGTACTGTCTACATCATTTGACGTAGCTAACAATATCCCACACACATTTATTAATAAAAACTTATTTATGTAGTCAAACCACCATATGCTTCCCAGTAACGCCTCGGCTAACAATATGAAAGGCTGTTATAACGGTCTTCAAGCTCAATTCAAAAAGGAAAAAGAAGATCTTATTAACACTCACTGCCTGGGACATATACTTAATTCAGTATTAGCTGATTCAATAACAAAGTTGCTCCAAACAGAACACTCGTTTGGATCTGTTGAAGAATCTTCTGTTTTTATATGCTTATAATATAAAATAATGGACCTATAGGTAAGAGAAACAAAAAGAAAACACTTTGCACATGAAAACTGCAAATGTTGCAAAAAAATAAATAGGAGCCACAAGGTGTTGGAGCAAACAAAAATCTTTTTCTTCGATTATCGAAAAAGAGTTGAGTGAGAAAAGTGTAAACCCAGCGATTATTCAATTTTATTACCGTTTCAAAAGAAATCAGCCAGTGGTTAAAATTAAAAAAAACATTTATGTCTATTGTTTTAGGTACTAGATTTATTTTTGGTTATATCTCCTGTTTCAAAATATTTACAAAGTAAAACCATTTACAACAAAGAAACTAATCCAGCCTGTAAACAGCTTACAAATTTGTACTAAATGTTACAAACCCTATACACAAGTAACCTGTGAAAAGGTGTTTTCCAAACCTAAAATAGTTTCAAATCTACTAAGGTCTACTTTATGCCAATCTGTCTTATGTCTAATCTCCTTTTTATTAATGAAGAAAGTGACAAACGATCGATCTATGCTATTTTGATTTTCTGTATATTATTAAGATTTAACTTCCTTTACACATTATTTTGCGTACATTGGTAGAACCAGCTCTTTCTCCAAATAGTCGTGAAGTATAAATCTCGCGCTTTCCTAAATAGGTTTTTTCCTTCCTTGCCTCATTACTTTGGCGCACTCACGAACTCGGAGTTATCGTCTCGGTGGCTGCCCAGTTTGCTGTAAGCTGGTCTCTCGTTTCCTTTTACTTTTCCTACGACTTGACTTCTGTTGGGGTCGTCTATTATTTTTGTTATTATACGTTAATTCCTTTCATCAATACCTATGGACTTAAATAAACTTACCGTACCTAAAACGTTTATCCCGCTTGTAATTTTGAAAAGTGTTTATTTTCTTTCATGCTGGGTAATCTCTCATCCTATTTCCAATGACGGAACATCTCAGGTAAGAAAGTTCTGGAAGATCTTTTGTTCCATCTTTTGAAATGCGAGACCATGCTACGAAACGAAAAAGGCTGAAGCGATCTCCGTGGACGAAAATTTCATTCATTCCAGTAACTATCTTCACCATGATATTCAGGCTTATCTTTTCTGATGATTTTCCTGGCGGGGATCTTCACCGACCTATCACTCTCTAGCAAGGTTCGCTGCTTCTTTTAGTCTTCTAGCCTTGCCCCTTTAAGTGCATACCTTCTTATTGGAACTTCTGTGGCTGATTGGAACATCGTTAGTACCACGCATAGCATTAGCTCCTTCTCTCTTTACTGACTCCTTGCAATGGTATGCAAACGTACGAAAATCTTTCCGTTTTGGTTCTATGAACCTCTCATATCAGCTAAAAGATTTCTTCTTCCCAAACTTCTTTTTTAAAATGTTCTTTAAAAATCTTCCTATACTTAGCATAATTTTGAGGATGTTAATTCCCACCCGTGTATCCGAAAATACCTCTTCGTTACACTTGACGACTTCATATTGAGGGCCTCTGCTCACTTAAATCTGACAGTAACGCGATCAAAGTCCTTCAGAAGAATTCTGCTGCCCCTGATCTCTGTTTTTCACCGGATTAATATGCTTCTTATAGGTATGCTCCTTATGAGTTCTGGTCTTCGCAGATTTTGAGCTCTTTAATCTCAAATACCAATCTTCTGCCTCTCCAAATTGAGGATTAACATGTAACATCGTTAATTAGGAGGCTCTCCGATAAAACCACTCTTGAAAAACTTTTGATTGTGGCATTAAATTCAAAACTCATGTTAAATCAAGATGAGACATGCACAAATTAATTTGCATAAGCCTCAACTGTGATATAAATTACTTTTAATACTGGAACATAAATTATAAAGAAGATTAGTACATTTATTACTTTTATTGAACCTGAGTTTTATTTATTATAGTCCAAAACCCTCCTATTTTTTTCTAAATCAGTAAATTATCTGAAAGTAAAGTACTTTGAAACTACTGGTGTTCTGCTTATTATCTTGGAAAAAAAAAAAGAAATGACAATCTGTTTTTAGAAAGTGAATAAATACACTCCAACTAAAGGAAATTCAAGAACTTTTTGGTGTAAAAATTTTATTGTTTTCTGAACAAAATTTTGTAACGACTCACACCATTTTTCCATATTTATAAGTACAAACAAATGATGTAAACATGTCTATCCATGAACATTTTTTTTAGGTTACTACATAAACGATTTAGTATCAAGCAGTAACTTTTTCACTTTCTTTAAATGGTGTATGTTTTAGGGAATTTTCTTCGTTTTTGACTCCTTCAGTATTAATTGAATTAGTTTCAGAAGCTAAATTTGGCCTTTGTTGAATATATTTCGAATTGATGTTAGAATCTTCACTGTTTTTACCAGGCCCATTCTCATGTGGTTTAGATAAGTGATAGTCATTTATATTGGGCATTATTACTTCTGAACCTGGTTCAGTTTGGTCTAACATTGTCTCCTTTTGTACATATTTGAAGGGTGTACTCAGTACTTGATTGTTGGATGTGTTAGATGAATTATTGTCTATTCTTGCTTTGAATTCTTGTTTTTCACGTTCTTCGTCTTTGAGAGCCGAATTTTTTTTTTTATCACCTCTGGTATATTGATGTGGAACATTATCTATATTTTTTCCAGTTTTCTCTGATGTTTGTTGCTTTGAAATTTCTTTCATTGAATTTTCTTTATTTTCTTTAAAGTAATTATTTTTCAAATGACTCTCTTTTACTCCTGATGATATTATTTCATTTTTAAGAACTTTATCCTTAGCGACACACTTCTTAGAATTACTTGTTAAAAGATGTAATTTTTGGAAGTCATTTTGATTAGTTCTACGAGTATGTTGAACTCCCTTGTCTAACGTTTCGAAATGTATCCTCTTCCTCTGCAGTTCCAAAAATGAGTCCTCTGATGCTTCTGTCCTGAATGATGCAATTTTATGTCCAGAAGAAATACTATCCATTTGTTGCTGAAGTAAATTTTCAAAAACACAAGTATCACTTGATTTCTTAGGGTTGAAATAGTTTTTTCGTTGCACATTGTAATGTTTAGCTGATTTAAATTTGGGAGCAGGTAATGGACTACCGTAACTATCAGGTTCGGAGGTGATAGTTATTGATTTATGTGCTCTATTAATATTGGTTTGAAATTTCGGAAGTGAATTTTCTTGTCTTACTTTCTCCTCTGAGTTAAAAGCTTCAAATTCTTTATTTTTCATTATTCCATCTGGGGATTCTGAAGATAAGGATTCATGAGCTTTATCAATATTTATTTGAAACTTCGGAAGTGAAGTCTCTTGTTTTATTTTGTTTTCAAAATTAAAACTTTGATTTTCCATTATTTTATAATTAGATTCTGATGATTTACATCGTGAAAAAAATACGTCACGTGGACTTTTAACATTTGCTTGAAATTTCGGAAATGAGGTTATTTGTTTTTTTATATTTTCAAAGTTAGAATTTATAGATGCTTTATTTTTTATTCCTTTGTCCTTGGATTCTGACCGAAATGATTCTTGTGTTATATTAATGCTTGTTCTGGATTTCGGAAGTGTTCCCTGTCTTATTTCCTTCACAGGGTTAATATCTGTAATTTGTTTTTTAATTTTACCATCGCGGGACCCTGATGATGAATAGCGTGACAAGATCGGTCGCTTTAAAGATTGGTGCGATTTGAATAGCATACTGTGTAGAATCCAATGAGGCTGATTTGTTTGCAAACTGTATTTTCCCCCGCTAGTTTTAATATCAGTAGAAACAATGAAACTAGTATTGCTTAATGAATCTCTGTCAGGATTATTTATCATCAGATTTGTATCATCATTTTTTGTTGAGCTAATTTTAAATAAGTCAAAATGCTTATCATCCTTTGTATTGTATTCTGAACCCAAAATAATAGATTTAGTTCTTTTATCAAAAATGTGTTCAGATTGATTTGTGATCGCGCCCGAGATACCAATTAGCCCACGCTTTCTGTTTTGCATTTCATTAATCATCCGTTCGATATTGGAAGTAAAAATCTTTTCGAGGTTTTCTGAGGTAATGTTTTTTTGTTGGGGGTCTGTAGATATGTTTTGTGAAGTAGTATACTGTTTGGTAGTAATATTACATTTAACAGGCAATTTATCTTCCTCTACGACACGGTTTTTAGGTTCATTATCAAATTGAGGAGATGCTGATATTGTGTTTATGAAATTAACTGTTGGGTCATTAGAAATTATTTTCTCCTTTGTGTTTAAATTTTTAGGTATGGTTTTAAATTTAAATGAAGCATTTTCATCTCCTATTGATTTTTCAGATTCTGAGACTAACATTTCGTTGTACAAAGTGAGAGATCTCTTCCCATCATTATACATGCACCTCAAAGTCAAATTGGGATGACTGGTTGAATTTTCTTTTCTATTTCTAGATTTAAGTGGTAATGATTCATCTGATTCTAAATTTGTTGACAGGATGTTACTAGCATCAGTACAATCAATACCCTGCGATTTTGGTATTTCATGTTTTTTCACGAATATTGCTTGATTTAATTTGCTTATTTTAGCAATATTTTCATTGTCAATAATTGAATATACTTTACTTTGTCTGGGTTCTGATTGCCCTTCTCTTTGATGTCTGGGTTCTGATTGCCCTTCTCTTTGATGTAATACCTTAAATGAATCCTGTTTCGTAAGTAGAGGGGTATCATTTATTTTCTTATGTTCTGCACTATATGGTATCTGTGATTTTTTAAGGTTAAGACTTTTCAATTTATTTTGATGCATACTTTTTTTTATATTTTCATTACTAGAATACATAGTCGTACAAATATGATACTGGTTGGATTTCAATTTCATATCAGAAGGAACTGTTTCGTTTGAATTTGTAGGTTGTAATGTATTTATTGTTCCATTGTGAATAAATACAGGTTGTGATTGTGGTTGTTTGTTTTGAATGCTCGGAGGTTTCAATTTATTTAATTTGTTTTGGGGTGCTAAAACAGGTTTCACAAAATTTTTTGTCAGTTTATCGTAACAATTTCTGGCTATTTTAGAATCAGTAGCCATACATGCTATAGCATGTGATAAAAGAAATTTTTCACGTTCAGATATATTCGGTAATGCCATGTGGTTCACTATCCCATTCTCTCCTAGTAGTACAGGTAACGAAAAGTAATCAGCATTGGCGATTATTTTTTGATATGAAAGCACTGTTTCAACTGTAGGTTGTCCATTTAAACCAGTAACAATTGATTTCACCAACTTTGCTGTGGCATATGCTCGATTCAGACTCTCTTGACTCCCTTCAGTATTATGAAGTTTATTTCCAGATGTCTTTACTGCGCAAGTTATTTTTTGTAAATTCGCCTAAGGCAGAAAATTTTAATATTTATTGTTGAAATTGTAACTAGTAATGTTATTAATTAAATAAACTTTATGCAATTTTGACTAACATGATATTAGACAATTTTTCAAAAATCATTACTTATATATTAAGTATATACGAGTCATAGGTGTGCGCACGAGGGTGTCACAGGTGCACAGTAGGGTTGTCATATCGAAACGCGATATATCGATTTATCGGATTTGAAAAACCGATATTTTCTTTCGGCATTTTAACATCTGATATATCGATATTTTACAACGATATAACGATGATATCGATATTTTAAACTATATTACAGTAGAATCTCGATATTAATATAGCGGTAATTCATATATGCCGAGAATTCGTATATAGATTCTCTGGTTCCCTGAAAATCTTCCTTTAATTCGTATAAAAACAATCCAATCTCATCCCCTCCTTAATTCGTGTTTATTTTCGTCTTCCAAGTAATGTAATCGCCTTAGAATTCGAAATTCCAAATCAAAAATCTGGTTAGCTCTTAATCTGTTTAAGGGGGAAGATTTTTTCCTATTCGTCTCTCTTTAAAAAAAAATTGGAACGATAATATAAGCCGCCAACATGGATTGATCTGAAAAATGAAGTTCGCTCAGGACTGACAAGTCCACGAAACCAAGATGTTTTCAAAACAAAAACGTTACCGATAGCCTATCGTGCAAACACACAAGCATAGACCACAAGCAAAATAATCAATGAACAATCATATATGGAACAAAGAACAGCGAAAATTGTCAACTGTTTATTGAAAATTGTACGGCACACAAGAGTACTTTATCACTCAGCGATGTTGATGTTCTGTTTTCGCTTCCCAACACTACCTCTAAGCTGCCTTCTCCAGATTTGGCCTTAATTAAGTGATTTAAGACATTTAATGCAAGGAAGTAGTGATGCAACTCTTTGACAGCCTTGAGGATCGGAATCACCTACCTCAAAATGAAGAAAATTCTATAACTGCCCGTGATTTCGCCTATTTTGACAAAGGTTTAGCAGTAGCTAGGCTCCTACCTGACGGGGAAATTTTGACTCGGTTTGAAAAGGAGATGAAGAAGAAATTGATGTATCGACGATTTGTTCTAAAATGGCGAAATAATACATCTACAACGTGCCTCATTTCTTAGCAAAATTATATGTTGGAGTAAACGTGTTTTCTGATTTGATTATGCTTAACGAAGCCATCGACAAGACCCGTCATCCAGGATTGCACCGAAAGAATATAATCGAATATTTTTCAAATGTAATATTTTAAGGTTTTGTTGATTTAACGATATTCGTTTCTAAGTGAATGTTAATACATTTTTGTATTAATTTTGTCATTTCGTATTTTTATTTGTTACTACCGATTATTCTCTCGATAATTCATTTTTAACTCTCGGACCCTTGACCAAAGGAGTTATCGAGGTTCTACTGTATTTTATTTTAATTAACAATTTCTTTTATTCGGTAAAACTCCAGAATCATAACATGGTAGAGGTCTAGATTTTTTAAGACCTGACTATACCTCGAGCTGCGCCTGCCCACAGCAAATACTCAAATTTGAATTTACTCAATAAATCGACTTCCGCGATTTGTGTTATTGATTTTTTTTCTATAATTCTGCATGGTTATATTTATTGTATAAAGAACCATTTCAAAAGATTTTGCGGCGGAAGTGCTTGGATGTAAGGAATGAAAACAAAGAAACGAATGCTTTGATGGAGAATGTACTCGGACAATAGTTGAGAGGAACGAAGCGAGATCCAATCTTTTGAAGAGGACAAGAGCGACAAAGGAAAATTATATGGTAAAAAGGAAAAGAGCCAAAGAGATATGTCGAAGGAAAAAGAGAGAATGGGAAATAAAAATAATAAAACATATTCGAGAGCAGTATGCAGCGAAAGAGTCCAGGAAATTTTACAAAGGAATAAAAAATGCAAAGATCAGTTTTAAACTGCACCTGGATTATTGTAAAGATAAACAGGGTAACTTCCTGGGATCCAAAAAAGAGATTTTACATAGATGGACAGAATATTTTTCCGAAGTAGTAAATCCAGATGGTACAGATCCGAATAATGAAGAGGGAGTACAAAGTAGGGTTGGAACATCGAAAGAAAAATATCGATATATGGCGAAACCAAATATCGATATCCACCGATAATCAGTAGAAAAAAATCTATAAAATGATATATCGAAAGGAAATAGACGAAAAAGCAAGAAACCATGCATTAAATGAGTATAACGTTACGAAATTTATGAGAAGGTTATGAAATAATATAATTTATTATTATTTATGAATCATTATAAAAAAAGATAGAAAAGAATAATATTTTAATAAAAAAAAAAAAGTATTATAATACATTTTTATCTTAAAGGTTTTTTTGTCATATTTCATATATTATATTATTCTACAAAGTTTTCAAAATTAAAAGCTTTTATTATTCTAAAAAAAAAATTATTTTATGAAGTTTCCATACATGCATTGTGCATTCTCAAAGAATTTATCTAAAAACATGTAATTCATCTGATATATATTTCAGTACAATCACCATTTATATTATTACCTGTTTGTCTTTATGAACAATTAACAGTATATGTGTTTCAATCTTATCTACTACTTATTGTTTGGCAACTAAATATTGTTTATTCTCATATTTACCCGATTATATTTATAAATTAACATGTGCTATATTTTAACCAATGATTATATGCAACAATTTATTTACATTTATAGTATTGTCTATTTAATTTCAATTTGATGAATGATTGATCCATATTATTTTTTGTTTTGCTAATCTTAAAATCTTAAGTTTATTTGAAGGGCAAGGAGGAAAAACCTGGACCCTATTTCATAATAAAATACGAAAGTGCAATTACGAGTAGACCTATGATTTACTATCCATATTAAAACTAGTTGTTAGCATCTACCTAATGTGCCTCGATTCCTATTCTTGAATATTCTGACCTGTGTCTTCACTATCTAGCAATACTTATGATAGTGTTCTCTTTTCTTTTTATAATTCTTCTAGTTCTTATTGTTATTTTAAATTTACTATTTTCATTACAATTATTAGTTCTTTCATTATATATCTATTTTATTTATTATGTCTATGTAATGATTTTCAATTTCATATCGATTTTGAAATTGAGCACTTCTTTTATACTTCTTTATTACTATTAGAATTTTTGGAATTTGTCTTATGCCGCTTTAATCTTGTTTTCAAATTTCGGGACATTTCCCTTATATAATACTTTTCATTGTATTCTTTCCAGTGTAGAAAGGCAGAATATCCTTACAGATAAAATATAAAATTGCATCATAATTTTTCTTCGTCGTTCGTCTTCAAATGATGCGATATTTTGGAAACTACTTCTTATGTCAGAAGCTTTTGACGGAGGAACTATTTCATTTGCTTCTGATTTAGAAGTAGATGTTGTTACAGAAACACCTGACCCTGATGGAGAGGAAAAAACGTGTGAATGGGAAGCTTTGAGGAGTGACCGTAGGTTTGTTGTGTTTCCCGATGTCCGAAATATTTTGTGACAATATTTGCTCTCCGCACTTTTACTGTCTCTCGATTTAAAATGTTTTCATACTTCACTTTTTGGCGGCGACATTTTAGTTTCTATTTTCACTTATATCAACACACTAACAACAACAACAACAACAATGAACAACAGGCAACTGACCGTTAGTGACGCCTATGAGTTATAACAGTAAGGAAGTTACAACAGCTCAAAGACAGCGTTCTAGATTGATTAAATAATTAAGCTATAATGTAAAGTATAGCACACGGATAAAATTAAAAATATGAAAAAGAATAAAGGAAATTTCTAATTAAAATAAAATAATAAAGTTTAAAATATCGATATCATCGATATATCCGGTTTTTCAAATCCGATATATCGCGTTTCGATATTCCAACCGTAGTACAAAGAAATACCGCCCAAGAAGAAATACCGTCGGAAAGGGAAGAAATAGAAGAAATAATAATGGCGTTGAAGAATAATAAATCTCTGGAGGTGGATGAAATACCAGCTGGGTTACTGAAGAATGGAGGAGAAGAGTTAATTAAACAGCTTTATGACTTCATATATCAGGTCTGGTTACAGGAAACTATTCCGGAAGAATGGAACATGGCAGTTTTATGCCCTATTTTTAAAAAGGGGGGATTCAATTCAAATTCAATTGTGATAACTATAGAGGAATAGCGCTGCTGCCACCCGTCTATAAAGTCCTCTCAATTTCTTTAAGTAAAAGGTTAACTTCATGGGAAAAAGAATTTGTGGGAAATATAAATGTGATTTTAGGAAAAATAGATCCACTGTAGATCACATCTTTTCTGTCAGACAAATGCTGGAGAAAACATACTGACATAACGTGGATCTGCACCATGTCTTCATAGATTTTAAGCAGGCGTATGACTCTGTAGATAGAAAAGAGTTAAGGAAAACATTGAGAACTCTTGGAATTTCCGAAAAGTTTATTACCTTGACAGAGATAACACAAAGAGCCACTTTGATGTCTTATTTAATCTAGCGCTGGAGGGAGCTGTTAGATCAACAGAACGTTTATCAATGGGACGACTTATAATCGCCTAACCCAATGTCTTGCGTATGCCGATGGTATTCTTATTAGTGCCCGCACTTGCCAGCTCTAGCAGGATCAATCGAAGAATTGAATGCAGAAATGCAACTAGGCCTGAGAATAAACGAAGGAAAAAGTATGCATATGATATCCTCAA
Organism: Rhaphigaster nebulosa; assembly: GCA_948150685.1. Classification (NCBI taxonomy): domain Eukaryota; kingdom Metazoa; phylum Arthropoda; class Insecta; order Hemiptera; family Pentatomidae; genus Rhaphigaster; species Rhaphigaster nebulosa. Next base: position 72,078,602 of record OX411308.1, read on the forward strand.
GGGAAAATGTAGCATCATATGAATCAATACAGATTTGTCAGCATCATTTTCTAATGGGTAATTAATTCAAATACCTTGGAGTGGTAGTGGCAGAACAAAACAAAATGAAGGCCGAAATAAAAGCCAGAATTATAGCCGGTAACAAGTGTTTTTATGCACTAGCAAAAACAGTAAAATCAAAGGAACTGTCATGGGACGCGAAGGTAACAGTTTATAAAACTATTGTAAGACCAGTGGTTACCTACGGCAGTGAAGCATGGGTTTTGACGAAGGAAAGCGAGAAGTTGCCGACAATCTGCCGACAATCTGCGAAAGGAAGGTCCAGGGAAAAATATACGGTCCCAAGAGAATAAATAATCAGTGGCTTATAAGGAAAAATATTGAGTTCTATGAGATCTACAACAATGAAAACATCGTGGTCACTATTAAAAGGTACCGTCTCAAACGGTTAGGCCATGAAGAGAGGATGGAAGAAGGGATGTTGCCAAAGAGACTACATTACGGCCGCCCAGGAGGGGCGCGCAAAGGGAAGGACCCCGGCTGCTGTGGATCGACGACGTCGAAGACGACCTTAGACGTATAGGTTTGTTTCTGAGGCCCAGGTCCTTTAAGGACTGTTGTGCAAATTAATAATAATAATATATTTAATGTTGGTTATCTTTTTTTAAATTCTGTAAGTATTTGTGAATATACTTCCATTGAGGGTTTGTTTATCTCTTAGCGAGCGGAAGTGGACAGCTGTAAACTAATTAAAGCACTAATAATTTAAATTACGGTAAGACCCGGACCTCAACTGATAAGGATCCGTTGGTTTGAGTATTTGTTGTGGGCATGCTCGAAGTACAGTGAGGTCTTAAAAATCTAGACGTCCGTCATGTTGAGGTTACGATTCTAAAGTTCGATCTACAATAATTAGTGGATAAAATTTATATATAAATAATATTAATTAATCCTATGTAAAGATAAACAGATAATAATACAAATGGTGATTGTACTGAGATGTGTATCAAATGAATTACATGCTTATAGAGGAATGTTTTGAGTATGCAAAATGTAGTCGGAAACGTTATAAGATAAATAAAATTGTTAGAAGTTTGAAGGTTGTGTTGTTTTTAACAAATTACACTCAAATTGGTTGTTAATTTATTCATCAATGATAATTACTGGTATATACATTAATAACACAGGCCAACGATGAAAAAACTTTTGTACGGAAAATACCTTATTCCTATAGTTTTTAGGGTGCTGAATCCAAATATGATATTAAAAAAGCTGTATCACCCGCAATTGGTGATCAGGATAAATCTTGGGCCCCGCATAAGGTATTAATAGCTATCCTGACCTTCCGTCCGCCATCCGACCAATAGGGCACGATGTAGATTTACCGGAACCTGAACCACCAGATGATTTAAATTCTATTCCAACAGAAGTATTTTCTGATGTACAATCAGAGTTAGATGAATAAGATTATGAAGAATTCCAATGTTTTACAGAAAATGTAGAGACTAAATTGTTTACTCAAATCGAGCTTAACGACTTGGTTAGGGATCTTGGCTTAACGAAAGAAAAAGCTGAATTGCTTGGCTCTAGACTAAAAGAAAAGAACTTGTTGGCGGTTGGAACCAGCATTTATGTGTATAGGAAGAGAGAGCAACAATTTTCGAAGTTTTTTTAACAAGAAGGCGATTTAGTGTACTGCTCAGACATTCCCGTAGTGGTGAATGAGTTTGGTATTGAATACGAAAAGGAAGACTGAAGGTTGTTTATTGATTCATCTAAAACTAGTTTAAAGGCTGTTTTATTACAAAATGGTAACATGTACGCATCTATTGCTGTTGGTCATTCTGTACATATGGAAGAAAACTATGAAAACTTAGAAACAGTGCTACATGGAATAGGCTATTCTGCTCATGGTTGGATGAAATGTGGTGATTTTAAAATAACATGCATGCTCATTGGTCAGCAAGGTGGTTTTACCAAATTTCCATGCGAAGTTCAACAAGCGACTCATCGTGGAAAGCTACACAAGAAGCTTCAAAGAAAAGAGAGAAATAAAATATAGACCAATTCCAGTTGACAAGTTATATTACATCACTGTTTTAAGTAGCCACTGTAAATACAAACCATGCTTATGATGTAACATAGTGTTTCATTAATTCCCCGTATACCATATAGGGATACTATATAATACAAAGCATATTGCTAGAAAACTATGGGTGATAGAAAAAAACTAATTCCAGATTTAGATTAAGCGCATAAAAATCTATAAAGATCAACTATTTAAGTTAAACAAGTTTTCAAAAAAAATTTTTTTGTTGGCCTATGTAATTATTAATTACAGATCACAATGTGTGTAAAATATACAGACAAATCTACATGGAAGAAGCTGGCGATAACATTCATTTTTGTTTTTGGCGTCAGTGTTGCCATTGTACAACATTCTTTCTTGTCTATTTAAAAAAACTGACTTTTTTGTTGCTTTCACACCGAACATTAAACAATACCAAATATCTGGACTAAATAATATTTCACAGATCAAGCTTTTTTGGTTGGTTAATCCTTCTTCCAAAGCTATTAGTCTGGCCCTTTTCTTTCACCTCTTCCCACTGACTGTTCTCTATCTTCTGTTGTGTTTTTCTCTTCTCGCTTATCTGGTTTATTCTTCCCTGTTTTCAACTCTTCCTGCTCCAATTCTTCTACTGTGTTTCTCTTCCATATCTGTTCTGATTGATTCTTCTCTGGTAACCACTCCTCATAAGCATCTTCGTTCTTTGTTCCTTCTACCTCTATCTTTCTCTGCTTCAGGTGGATTCTATTCTGACGATATCTCCTCCCTTTTACTTCCACCAAACAGGAGTGTGAATCTAAACGCTTCAGCACCACTCCTAGCTTCCACATTAGGTCATTTATACTGCTAGGATTTATTAACACTCTTACAGACTCATGATCGATGGCAAATCTTTTGCTGAACGGTCTTTTTATATCTTTGCAAATCTTTATACATCTTTGCACTTTTTTCAGTTGTTTCTGAATTTTATCATATCTGACTTCATGCTTCAATGCTTCTTTGGTGCTGCATAGTTTGGTTCTTAAACTCCTCCGAAAAAGTCTTTGTGCTGGACTAGACACCATACCTGCTGTAGGTGTGTTTCTCCATATCAGTAATGCTGCTTCCATATCTTCTTTTTCTTCCGACATCAACAATTTATTTACTTGCTAAACTGCAGATTCGGCCTTTCTATTCTACTTATGATGGTGTGGCGAAGATATTTTCAACATAAAATTCTACTCTGGCAAATAATTTAAATTATTTGGAGCTGAAGTTAGAGCCCTCATCGTAATAGATCACTTGAACTATCAACATATACAGCAAAAAAATGTTTTAGTGCTAATATAGTACTCTGAGATGACACATTTTTTCAAATTCAAAGAAGGATGAAAAACGATCCACCACCACCAACAATTCATTTTTATCAACCTCCAATATATCTTTCGCTACTTCCATCCACGGGCCTTCCGAAGCTTTTGTTAATTGCAATGTCTCCTTCTGATTTCTTTCGATATCAATATTTTCACCAATTTTAATTTCTCAAAACTTTTGACACCGAACACAATTGCCAGGGTTTCCTTCTCTATCTGAGCATATTTTTTTCTCACAGCTGGCCAGTGTATTTGATGCGTAAACCTTTTTTGACTCACCAAATTAAAATTGAGCCTCTTGCAACCTGCATTTAATAGTTTCCCATGCCTTTTCTTGTCTTGAACCACATTTGCTTAATGATTCTCGCAGCGGGGCAGCTACAGTCGATAAATCCGGTACAAATTTTTCTATGGAGTTAACTAGGCCTAAGAAGGAGCGTATCTGGGCCTCATTTTCCGGTCTTCCCATGTCTTCAACCTTCCTTGGATCTGGCCTAATATCTTTATTTGTTAATAAGTGTTGCATATATTCTATTTCTGTTTTTCGTATTTTGCACTTCTTCTTATTTAACTTCAAATTCCTCTCTTCTGCCCTCTTTAATACTTTCTCCAATTTGTATGATGGTCTCTTAAAGCTTCCACTACTGTTTCTCCTTCGCCAAAAACCATGATATCATCGGCAATGGTAATAACACCTTCTATGCCAAGCATAATTTGAAACATTCTTCTTTGGAATTCTTTGGGTGCTACCGACAGACCAAATGTGCAACGCTTAAAGCGATAGCTCCCATAAGGTGTCCAAAAAGTTGTCAATTCTTGAGACTCTGGATATAACTTCATTTGGTGGAATCTATTTTTTGCATCGAGCACACTGACAACTTTTGCTTTTACTAACAGAGGAATGATCTCTTCTACTATTGGTGTGATAAAATGGTTTCGTATCAAATTTTTATTTAATTTCTTCGGAGCGATACATACTCTGTTTCGTTTGGGTGTTACTACAAATACCATATTTTTGGTCCATTCAGTTGGATATTCAACTTTACATATCACATTTAATTTTTCCAGTCTCTGTAACTCTTGTTTAATTTTTGTGCTCACTGCCTCAGAGAATCTCCTAGGTGACTCACATACTGCAACTGCATCTTTGCGAACCTCCAACTTTAAAGTGCCTGTGTCCCTAATTTCATTTTCCTGAAATATTTGCGGAAAATCCTCAATATCAAGCTTATTAATCACAATTTCCTTCGTTGGTATGATCAATCCCATTTTTAGAGAAGCTTTTAAACCCAATATAATTCCGTTTTGATGAGTTACATATAACTTTACTTTGTATGTGTTACTTTTCACTTAGAGTTCTAAGACACACTCACCATCAATCATCTCCTTCTGTCCATTGTAACATATTAATACTTGAGTAGACTTACTCACCCTGGAATCTAGTTTTAATTTACATATGCCCTTCCAACTAATTACATTGCACATCGCACCTTTATCGATTTGAACCTCAAAAATGTTACTATTAACTTACACTTCTTGCAACAATTGTGCCCTCTTTGAAGTTGCACTGATACTAAGCACACTATCCGTTTCACTGGCGCTATCTAACCCCATTTCTAATTTTTTTACAGACATTTTACACATTTTTTTTAAATGGTTGAATTTTGAACATTTAAAAAAAGGCTTTTTACCATATGCTGGAAACTTTTTTTTTTATAAATGGGTGGTTTTCTCGACAATATCTACAGAATCCTTTGTTACCTAACCACTTGTTTTTGTTCATTTTTTTGAATTTATCTACCTCAAATTTCTTGGCAATCTCATCTTCGAATTTAGAATCACTTTTCATTTTTAAAAATTGTTTTTCTGTTTCTTGAACTACCTGTTTCTTGAACCGATTACTTTCTTAAAAGTCAAATCCTTCTCAACATTCTTTTCATAAAATCATTGTCTTTTATGCCTACTACAACCGATCTATTTCATCTTGTAAATCTTTGAACTCACATGAAATAGATCTTTCTTTAAAGATTCAAATATATTAATATAATCCATTTGTTCATCTTGTACAGTGGAAAAAAAAAACGTACCTTTCTCCGATGTTTTTCTTGGGTATAATCTCATCATTGCATTTATTAATTTTTCTAATGAAGATTCTTCGTCTGCACCTATTTGCATTAATAATCGCATACCTTCCAATCCGATGGCAGTTTTAAATATTGCTGCTCTTTGCTTTTCTTCCTTCTTGTCGAGATCAATTGCCAACGTATAATTCTTCCAAGTTTGTTTCCATAAAATCCAGTTTTCCACAATATCGTCTTCGTCTGTTTTTCACCTGGCACCATGTTATTTTTAACAAATTACACTCAAATTGGTTAAGTTAATTTCACAATTTGTGTAAAATATAAAGACAACTTTATATGGGAGAACCCGCCGATAACCTTCCTTTTTTTTGGCGTCAGTATTGCCACTGTATAGCAGTTTTATTATAAGTTGTATTATTATATAATATATGTAATATATAAAAGTCTTGAAGATAAAAATATGTTATAACATTGCCAAAGTATTGTTTTCAACCTTTTTTTTTTATAATGAATCATGGCTTATAAAAATATTTTTTTATTATTATTAATTAGATTATTTTATAACATTTTTCACAGCTTAACATTATAATCATTTATCATTATAATCGTCTCTCACTCTCACTCTCACTCACTCTCTCTCACTCTCACTCTCACTCGCACTACCTCCTCTCCCCCCTCTCCTCCTCATCTCCCCCTCTCACTCTCACTCTC